>JAHIAL010000032.1:3035000-3515573 GCA_021605145.1 Aegilops bicornis | reverse complement strand
TCAACAAAGATGACATCTTACTATGCAATACTTTGGTTGCAAGTGTCGAGGGATCCATCCGTTGGAGGTGATCAAAGCAGAGATGCTTATTGGGGGCGTAATGAAAGAACACTTAATGCTTATAACGTGAGTGGAATTGACCATTCCCGAGATCACTTCAATCCCGATGGTCGTATTAATCAACTCGGATTGTCAAAAGTGGGAGGCCGCATGTACAGAACAGTCGACAAGATTAAATCAAGTGGCACAAAATGAGGATGATAGGAGTAAGTGGCATCTCACACATGTTCATCATACTTGTTTGTGGTTCAAGTACAAAAACTTGTTTGTGTGAATTTTATATGTCATGTTCATTACATTTTGAATGTTTCAAACTCATTTTATGTCCAAAATATCATATATGCAATGCTCCGGCGAAATACAAGGCCGCACTATGGGGCCATGCAATGCTGAGCTAACGCTTCTACGGGCCGTCATTAAACCAACCAAAGCGCTGGCCACATATTTTAGCTTTTAGCGCGCATGCGGTTGCCATTGGTTAAGACGCCTCGGAGTAGACTCATGTGCACAGTCTCCCCGGCCTCTACTCCTTCTCTTCCCGAGATTGGCGGAAAAACAGAGGCAGGTCCATGGCGCCTCGTCCGCTTAGTCTAATTGTGATTTTTGGCTGTTGGCGTGATTAATAAAGAACATAATGCAGTTTGTAAATCCCGTCTCTCCTTTTATAGGCTTTTCTGATTGTTCATTTGTTCGTGAAGGCAAGGTCTTGCGTGAAGGTCATCTCCCCACATCGCTGTGTCCGGCACTCTGATTGCTCGTGTTGATTTGAGTTAGAAAAGAGGAACCCAGATTTTTGTCTCAGAACCGTAAGCAGCAACAAGATCTTGGTAATTTCTAATTTTCTTTTCTAGCACCCTATGTGATTCAGGTGCCTGGTTCCATGCCCTCCTTTGCATTTTTTTTTGTTTATTCAGCATGTTCTTAGTTTGTTCTATCTATATGTTTGTGTGCCAATTCCACGCCTCGCTCCAGTAACTAACAAGACTGCTCTTAAATTTCTGCCAAGATGTCATCTAGAATGTATCCATTTGCTAATGACTTGATGGAGTCATATAAATGAGCTATTGACACTTTTTAGAACAGATGCAACTGCTTGTAATTCTGAATAATTAGCTGAAGTTACTGCTAAGAACAACCTGTGAAAAATTAAGGATGATAATAACTTGAGTGGGTACGAAAGTGTACCGACTTTACCTAATATTCTGAATATAAGTGTCGGCGGACAAGGAGCGAATAACTTGGCTCAAATGTTTGAGATCTCAAGCTTTTCATACTCTAGATCAGAATGCAACATAGATTATAGTGTAATTGAGTATTATTTTTTTTGCAAAAAAATAGTAATATGAATACTCAATGCAACATAGATTATAGTGTACTGAGTTTTTTTTTTGGTAAAAAGTAGTAATATGAATACTCATATGTTTATGTGGCGTCAGGACCCTCTGTGTTACCTTGCCCGGCCCTCGGAAATTTCTTGACCGCCCCTGCTTCACGAGAGCCCAAATCCCTGGAGGCTGGAGGGTAGATGATCTCACGCGACAAAGGCCTAAAGTGAGGTAGACATTCGTGTTACCGGGTTTCAACGCGTGCTGCCGGTAGGCTCCTTGTGTCCTCCAGTGGCTTCCCATTGAGGTAGGCTTTGTGGAGGCATGTGTATGGGTTGTAGTCTCAGAGTTAGTCGTAAGGCCGGTGTTTCTCACTACAGGTTCATCCAAGTGCAGCAGGTCTTGGAGCAGATGCGGTCGACATGTACACTGGGAGCACGCTAATGGGGGCACCTAAAGTAAGTTTCGGGAGGAATGTGGCTATTACATTGGTGCTTTCCCATCTCACCTCACCACCACGTGTGAGCAAAACCACCTACCAGAGCATCGAGGTTGATTTGTCTCGGGTTTTAGAAAGTAGAGGGGATTAAGACCCTTGGTTTTAGAGGTCAGGGCCTCAGGGGCTATGCGGCCAAAATGTAATACTTATATAGGGGCCATATACACTTCTTTTTTTTTCTTAAATCTATTAGGTTTCTTCCTCAGTGATATCCCAAATTATCCCACCAAGAAAGATGGTCATGCTGCTGTCGTCCTGGCTCGCGCCCCGGCCAATTCGGGTGAGATGTCCAAGCTGTCGTTGTTAAGGACGTGGAGCTTCGCACTTCGGCCTCCATTGGTGCACGGTGCCCAATGTCGCTGCTGGTGTGTACGACATATATTTCCATCCCCAATATTGCTTATTTGATCAACTTCGGGTCTGGGTAATAGTTTAACTGGGGCTCTCTTTTAGAGATATAGATCAATCAATACAATAGCTTAATAACTTGTAATCACTAGGGCCAATTAGCTGATGGGAGACAGGGAGAACGGTTGGTTGAAGAGGCTTAGGCAGTCTGGCTGGACAAGGAAATGCAATAGTGATTTCTGCAAGAGAAAATGGAGGTGATGGCTAGGCTCGCACGGCTAATGTTGTCCGGGCCTTGCTTACTTTCAGTGCGGGGAATGCGATGAGCAGATACTCATCTATAGCTATATGTCGTAACAAAAAGCATGGATCTCCTACTTATACTTCTATACTTTTTCAAGTTGCCTATGCTCAGAATTTGGATCACAATAGTAAATAGATCATTAGGGTTCTCTTCTATAATCATTGTTGGTTGTTGTTGTTCTGTGCTCCAAACACATAATGGAAGCAGCTCATTGTTGCACGGAGATAAGTTTCATGCACATAATTAAAGTTCCGGATAATCGAAGTACAAATCTGTAAACACTCTTTAGAGGAAGCTTGTCAGATGCTTGATATGCTTGACTCAAGTGTAAAAGCTCATGCGCATGAGTAATTATATCTTCAGGTTATTCTTTTATCTGCAAGGTGAGCTTTCTCAAAATTCTGTAACCTATGCTTCTAATAGTTCAGGAGCTGCCACTTTACTTTCAGTATTTAGGTGGATACGATCTCTGTTTAAATTCCTAATACAAATAATGCACTCCGGCAAGTTCTATTTATTTTGTGTCTCAAGTGCTGCCAATAGATGTAATTTCATCGTGGAACAATTCCTAAGCACAGCAGCACTATTGTCGCTTCATTATTGTTGGCTTATGCCTCCTAGGGAGAGAAAATAATTAGCATTTACCTTTTGTGTGTCGCAAAGTAGGACTGTAGTTGTACCCATATACCTATTGTATCATTTTGATCCTTGATAGATGCAGCGAGTAAAATTGTCACTGAAAAAATGTTGTATGGTTGCAGCTTTTGTTTTGCTAATTCTGCATTCCTTCCTTTATGAGAAAAGTGTTACTTCATACCAGTTATATGTTATGTTTCTCTGTGTCCATTGCTTGTATTGACTTCAGATTGTGCATATGTGGGAGAAGCATGTCTTGCTCCCAGTGGAGAGGTGGGACTTTCAGAAAGACAACTTAGACACTTGCTTTAGCATTCATGATTACTATTTTTATAAAAATATCTACATAGCGTGTGTTTGAATTATTTTTAGTAGTCACCTGTCTTTTTTATTACTCTCTCTGATTGAAAAAAATCTGAGGCTGCCTACAGCAAGTCTCTTTGTCATCAACGCTTCTTTCTTTGCTTGGTAGCTCCACATCCAATCTTTCAAGCTAAGTATCCAGATGTAAGAAAGTTACAATTAATCCAGTGTTTAATAGTTTTAGTGCGTGACATGTATATGCGCACTCACCCCTTCTATATACATATGATTCAGCGAGGATCTCTTTACTAGCATTTTGTTTCATTGCCCCATACAAAATGTAATGCAAGTGATGTTTATTGTTTTTTCCTTTGTCTAAATATACTACAGAAGCATGTGTTAAATAAAAGCTGGTTGGCGGCCTCGCAATTGCCAAATGTGTGTGACATGATATTTTCATCTTTCCGCATGTTCTCTGTCGAGAGCAATGGAAAGCTAGGTAGGAGAATAACAAGTCTTCTGCAAGGTGAAAATTGAGAAGACAATATTTGGCTTGGACGACAGGGTTCATCTGGCTTGAAACCATATGTCTCGATTTCTTGCTTCGATATGTACTCTTAGTGCAGGGGCAAACAATATGGCATCACTTTGATATCTTGGTGCATCTTTTATTGTTCAGTAGGGCTCCACTTTATTGAGTAAACATTGTCCACCTGATCTTTTGTGACTCCCTCCGTAGCGTAGCACGGGCATCTTGCTAATTAATCTTCAGAATAAATCCTATAAGACTTTGCTCTACCCAGTTAACATGTTAACATTCAGTTTATTGGCATATACGATACTTTCCGGCGTTCGGCATCATCAGTGAAGTGAATAAATGAAAGGGAGCAATCACAGGAGATAGTATGCGCTGATAGCTATCATGCTAGAAAATCTGGTTATTTTCACTTTATAAAGTGTATAGCCTTTTAGTCCTATGTTCGCTTTATTGTACTCCTCCGTTCATCTTCGCATGTATGTGACCCAACAAATTTTGCTCTTTTCGACAGTTCATAATCTTCTCACACTACTTCGTAAACTGAACAATAACAAGTAAACACGAGCAGCCAACAAATTAAACTGCAATCTAGCCAACAACAGGCTCATACTTGGGCATGGTGTGCCCCCGCGCCTTCCGCCTGCTAGTATCAAATCACAACCACAAAGCGTCGGGTGTTTGCGGCCTATCCCAGAAAATGGTTGTACGAGTGGGGTGCCCTCGTACTTATGCTCTAGACTGCTTCCTACGCCTCCTGTTGATTTGCCTGTTCCACCAAACTTCGTATTTCCTTCTACAACGATGATATTCTTCTATGTTTATGACCATTTCCATGGAAATACATTAAACAAAAGGGTTTGATGATCTCTCGCGTTCATTAGTCATTAGTGGAAAAATCAAAGTGATTTCTCGGAAATTCTAGGATTATTTGGATTAAAAATAGTGTTATGAGCACACAAAAATCACAATCGGTGTTATGAGCGCAAAAAATATCACAATCACACTGCCACGTCCGGTTGAAACATTCCAGCAAATAGAGACAGGGCATTGAAGGGCGTGGGAGCCAGCATCCGCGAACAGAGAGGCGCGACAACCGCGATTCCGCTAAGGTGTGCTCCGGGTTGAGACCGACATTGTATGACACGTGATGGCCGACGATGATGCTGGACAGCGGTGTAGAAGTATGGCGGATGCCAATCGCTGTCGCCAGGGCAACGGCGATTGCACGATTGGCACCGCGAATCACATGCTTCAAGGACGTTCGGGTGATCAGCTGCCGCCAATGCATCCTCCCTTTGGAACAAAAGTAGGCCAATGAGGAGAGTCTTAGGTGTACAAAAGTTGAAACTTTAGGAAAAATATAGTTTGTGGGATCTAGTAGCTAGGTGTTAATCCTCCTAAAGCAGACAATTTATCATAAAATATAACTTATCCATATCTGCTGGAGATGCTCTAGTCTGGACATGCGACTCTCACCATATTTACCCAACCACTCCACTCCACCTCACTGCACCAACCCGCCTCGCCACCGCCGCCTGATTGCCTCTGCCGACTTCCTGTTGTTAGAATCGACCGACATCGCCATCCTCAGAACCCTACCGACCTCTCACCGCCTTCTCGTCTGCCGAGGTGGCTACAATCGCTTTTCCTTGCCGCCTTGAGTTGTCACTAAGCTTCACCGGTCGCCGAGGCCGGCTTTCTTCGAATTAGACCAGCCGACCCGAGAAATGCCATAGCAAGTCGGGAGCGCTGTGAGCGGCTAGCCGGCAGAACCGTAGAAGTAGTCTGTCATTGGTGTTGTCGACGTTGTTGCTCTACTTCCAGGTTGCATTCAACGCATCAAATGCGCCCGTGAACCGCTTGTGCCACCACCTTTGGCAAGATTGGCGATATCTCGCCGCCGCCTTTGGGGTGCAAGCGAGCTCAATACCGGGCGCTCGACACGCCTCAGATGTAAGATATTTGCCTTTATGGATTGTTTTAAAAAATCATTTTACAACAAAAAGTCTCAAAGTGACTACTAAATTTCCTTATGTTTAGATGAAGAGGTCGTGGAAACGATCTTCACAATTCGTCGATCGGATAAGGACGAAGGCGATGAATTTGAGTTGGTGGGTGACGTGGTTGATATGGAGGAGGATTTTAAGAGGCCACTTACATGGTTCTCAATTAGGTTTAAGGATGGTTTTCGAGACCGCCATGTCATGATGGTTTAGTGAGGGATTAGTTTATGCGAATTAAATATATTACCTTTGCTATTTTTGGAGCCGATTCCACGTACATCAGTTTCTTTTTCAACACCATTGCAAAATCTGTGGAGAAACTTGATCCATAGTTTGCACGAAAGACAACACTGAAAAATCAACTAATTTTTAGGATAGGGAATCTACTAGATGAGCAACATTGGTTCCTTAGAAAAGGGGAATGGGATAGGGATCTGCTACGAGATGCTTTTAGAGTCTGTTAGAGTTGGGGTGATGACAGCAAATGCACCTTCTGGATTAAGTGTTTATTAGAATACGCTAGCTGGCTTACATGAAATGAACATTATTTCTTTTTGTTACTTTTGTGATCTTGTACCGTCATGTTGTTTGATGAATAGATCGGAAGTGTATTTCTTTTTAAATGCTTTTCATATGGCAGGATTTACGCTTTTTAGATAAATTAACACATTCAGTAGCTACGCAAAAATCAGGGTTGCTGCAGTTGCTACATGAAGAAAATTAAGGGCCTCTTTGATTCGCAGGATTGCAAAAACACAGGAATAGGAAAAACATAGATTGAAATGACATGTCCATTGGATTCCTACAGTGATTTGAGTTTGTTTGATTGTATCACAGGAAAAACAAAAGGATTTCTACCAAGAGGTTGGACTGGATGCTTGAATTCTATGAACGTAGTACAATTGAATCCACTGAAAAAATTCCTATGGGATTCAATCCTGCGAATCAAACGATCAACGCAGGAAAAATTCCTAAGAGTTCTAATCCTTCAAAAATCCTATACAAATCCTTTGAATCAAAGAGGCCCTAAGTGATCGAACGGCATATGTACTAGGCTACTAGCTAGCTTCTGTTGGGACCGGACACCCCCACGGCGGAGCCAACCGAGGCGAAGGCGGCGACGAGCAGGCAGGTGGCGCTGAAGGCCTGAATGGCAAGCCACCGCGTCGTCCACGGCGCCACCTTGTTCTGCGCAAGGTACATCTGGACGGGGAAGTGGATGTCCAGCGGCCAGAAGGTGAAGGCGCCGATGAGCCCCACCACCTGGTTGGCGTAGGGTACCACACAGCCACCGCCGTCACCGCCGCCACGTAAGCCGTGCGGAAGCACAACCTGAACACGTTCACGCGCCGCCGCCAGCCGAGCAGCGGCAGCTCCACCTCGACGACCCAGGCCTCCACGCCAAACCGCCGCTCCACGACGGCGAACGCCGGCTGGCTGTACAGCTGAACACATGCGTAATTCGCGACCGGCGTCAGGTCGCGGTTGCACGCGGTACATAGGATAGTAGTAGGTGCCTGCCTGGTAGCCGCCGAGGAGGTGGAGGACGACGCAGAGGTTGGCGAGGTCGATGAGCCAGTAGGGCTCGCCGAAGCCGGTGAGGAGGTTCCCCGGCGTGCCGTCGCCGAACGCCGCGTAGCCGAAGCACCCGCAGCCGAGGTAGAAGAAGGTGGTGATCGCGATGCTGGCCCTCGACGCCGCCTTCATCGTCTTGCTCCGCCGGCGGCGACCTCAGCGTGTCCTGCTTGACCATACCGTGTCAGCTCTGTCCCTTACGCCGATCGAGCGCATGTAATCGCACTGGCATTTTGCGCAAATGCATTCTGGCCTACCTCTATTTCCAGCAGCACCAAGGTGTAAGGGTAGGCGAAGGCGATGTCCCCGAGGGACTGAGCGACGCGCCACACCTTCTGCATCGGGGATACCAGGAATGCCTCCGATTCCCCCTTGATCACCCCATTTTCTGAAGAAAGGAATCGTCACATGGCCGATCATGTGCGCGCGTGAGTGCGTCGTCCTCTGTTACGCACGTACCGATCACTTTGGCGGCGCCGAGGCCGAAGCCGACGAAGGAGTAGAAGAAGGACATGACGGCGGCGAAGACGGAGAGCCACGCCATGTTGTGGAAGTCCGGTATCTGCGACAGCACTGCCTGCGCGAGGCCAAACAGGAGCATGTAGTAGACGTCTGAGCCACCGGCGGCGGCGGTGGAGAGCGGTGCGCCCTGGCCTTCCCGGCCGTAGCGGTTCGCTTTGTGAATCACCCTGATAAATCATAGTGCAATAGTTAATTAGCAACAACCAATAAGAGAGCTAGCGGTATTTCAGCAACTGAAAAAAAAAACAGTTCTGGTCAACAGTGCATACAAGCACCCTCTGAACAGTACAAAAATCTGAAACTTTGTGAGATTGATTTATGATCAAATGTTGTAGGTGCTTGCAAAATCTTATGTCCAAATAACTTCTAGGAGCCCATACAGGAAATAACAAAATTGGTGCTCGAACTTGTGTGCATTGTTGACCAGAACTGTTTTTTTAGCTCATCCGATGTGTATGGATACCAAATTTTGCAAGCACGTAAGAATTTTAATCATAAACAGTGTCACAAAATTTCAGAATTTTTTTACTACTTTTTTATTTTGAGGGTACCATGAAACTCGAGTTACGCAACAACTTTCTGTTTCATTAATCGCTCAACAGAAAGGTAACAATATCCAGTTATATCGGTACAACCGGTTTAACAACCAAGAACCATGGAGCAAAGGGAACTATGGAAAGAGAGAGCGAGTTGGAGCAGCTATTAGGAAACCTGCTATAGGTGCTCGACATCGAACCACCTATACCTATTACGGGGAAAAAACCTGGTACCACCAAGACTAACATAGAAAGTAGTGTGACAGCCTCGCAAACAGAATGAGAAAGACTAAGATAGAAAGCCACAAAACACATGACCAGACTGACGATCCCAGCAAACAAAAGTTTCACTTAGCGAAGTGTTAGTCCATTTGAGCATAGAGGAAAGTAGGCCGAGACTGGGACGACGCGACTGGCTGTGGCCCGCTGGCGGAGGCGAGGAAGGGTTGAGTGGTGCGGTAGATTTTCTCGCTTTCCACCACCACTCCTATTGGATATCCGGAAGAGCTCGAGCCGGGGATGACGTGACTGGCCGCTGCCTCGCCGGGACCTCACCGGAGGCGGGGACGACGCGACTTTGTCAATGTCGGAGGAGAGATGGTGGTCACCAGAGTGTTCGGAGAGAGCTGTGTGTTGAAGGAGGAAGAAGCGGTGAGTGGTTGGAGGAGGAAGAAACGGGCACATCCGATGGATTAGAATCCAATGGCTTGTGACAAATCCATTGATTCTAAAAAGAATTTCAAATGAGTGAAAAGCGGTCCCAAGAGCGATCGAGCGGTAGAAGAGTGGTGGCGACAATACATGATTGACTTAGATGTGGTGGTGCTTCTTGAGTACTCGGTCTTGGTTCGAGGTGAAAACCCTAGGTTTGATCTGAGTTTTGGTTACACCTTGCAGATATGACGCTTTTTCTGTCGTTGCTTTGTTGAAGGCATTGCTTGAATATGCCGGATTTGCTCTTCATGGTGAAAACTTAGAATCTGGCCTTTGATGGTTGGATCCGGATGTTGGAAACAACAGGACTTTCCAAGGAATTGTGTGTGTGTGGGGTGGGGCTTTAATCATCGCAAGTCATGTCCTAAAAAGAGTTCCCACAAGGAATAAAGATATTACCACATTTGAGGCTTACTTACGAACTGCAGATTGTTTGGCTTAAAATCAACATGTCAATTCCTAAGAAGCGAAGCTTGGACCAAGAAATGTTGATTATGTTTTTCTGGGATATGCTTTTCATAGCATTTACTATAGATTTCTAGTGATGAAATCTGAGGTATCTGACATGAATGTTGGTACAATCACGGAGTCGATGATGCAACTTCCTTTGAGGATATTTTTTCTATGAAAGACATGCTTATCTCATCTTATCAGAGTTCGGAGACAACTCCCGAACCTTTTGTTCCATTGGAACATTCTGCGAAAACACACAGAGATTCCTAAGGAGGATGACAATGAAGGTCCTAGAAGGGGCAAAGAGACAAAGAACAACAAAGCCATTTGGTGAAGATTTCATTGTGTATGTCGTGAATGATACTCCCATTTCTATTTTAGAAGGTTATGCATCTCCTAATGGTGACTACTGTAAAGTTGTACATAGTGAGACAGATTCTATTATGGCTAGCGGGACATGGGAGTTCAGAATCATCCTTATGGGTGTAATCATGTAGGATGTAAATGAGTGTTTAAAGGCTTAGGCCTGATTGTGCAATTGAAAAGTACATGGCACAACTTGCAAGCCAAGGGTAATACCAAAAAAAGATGAAGTTCTCTTTGATACTTATGCGCCTGTGGCTAGATTTTACCACCATTATAGTAGTACTCTCATTGTCTGCCTCACACAATCTTCTCATTTGTCAAATGGACGTTAAGACAACTTTCCTAAATGTAGAGTTGGAGGAGAAAAATTTACATGGAAATAACCTGATGGTTTTGTAGTAGATTGTCATGAAGAATAAGTTGTTGAAATCATTGTATGACTTGAAACAAGCACCAAAATGGCATGAGAACTTTGACATCTATGGGCTTTGTTGAAAATGAAGTTGACAAATGTGTACTACCGCGATGGTGAGGCCTAGGGAGATATATTGTGTTTGTAGACGATATACTTATATTTGAAACAAATCTCAAGGTCTTTGAGGAAGTGAAAGATTTTCTAAATCATAACTTTGATATGAAAAGACCTTGGAGTAACTGATGTTATCTTGAACATGAGGCTTTTGAGAGGTGATGATGGTGGGATTACTTTGTTGCAGTCTCACTATATGGACAAGGTTCTGAGTCGCTTTGGATATTCAGATTATAAACTTCCCCAACACCTTATGATCTGAGGTGTGTTGATTCGAAAGAATGAAGGGAAAACAAAGAATCAATTGAGATGTTCTCAAATCACTCGCTCGCTTATGTATTTGCTAGCGCCACGATGCCCCGACATCTTCTTTGTTGTGAGTAAACTAAGTTGGTTTGTTTCAAACCAAGGAGATGTTCATTGGCATGCTCTTGAGAGGATAATGCGTTGTCAAAGGTTCTCATGAAAGTTATGGAATTCACTATATCGAGTATCCAAAGGGTACTTGAGGGTTGTAGTGATCCGAATTGGATATCACATGCTGATGAGTTTAAAGCCACAAGTGATTATGTGTTTACACTTGGTGGTGGTGCTATTTCCTAGAAGTCTTGCAAGAAGATCATCTTAAGGAGGTCAACCATGAAAGTAGAACTCGCAGCATTAGACACAACAATAGTTGAAGCAGAGTGGCTTCGAGAACTTTTTATGAACTTGCCGGTGGTTGAAAAACCAATACCAGCTATACTAATGAATGTGATAATCAAACAGTGATCGTCAAGGTAAACAACTCTAAAAATAATAAGAAGACATGAATACATGTAAGGAGACTGAAATCTGTTAGATTTGTGAGAAAATCTAGAGTTAAAACATTGGACTATATAAACACGTCGAAGATTCTGGCAAATCCCTTCCCACGGGGCAGAACCCAACCATGAGGTGTTTGAATCTACATGACATACTCCATGCGGCCTTTGTTGTCTTAATGAAGGATTGCACACCAAAAGGGAGCAACATATGCATCGCAAGACAACCGCCGAGAAACATATGCATGCGCACAATCGCCGAACGCTCAACCGTTGACCAATCCCCACTCTTGCGTAGGTTGTTCAGATCTTCCTCAATGACACATACATTGTTGAGTTCGTTATTTTGCAGGTTCAGATTCTTCAATGTGTCATCAAGAGTCAAAGAAGATCCCGAGGACCCAACACCAGTAACCCCTAATGCACTCGCCGCCATACCGTGGCCACCGTGGACAACCTAAATTCACCCAAACCCTAGCCCTCCATGTGGCACTAAGGTTGGGTGGAAGAAACAACTGACCGCATGATCAAACCGAGCGTACTTGGAAGGGAGGGGAGAGGCAACACTAGGAAAAGCAGAGAACAAATATCACGTAGGTCGAAGATTGCCTCCAGCAGAATCAAAGAACGAGTGGTGTGTTAGCTTTGAATTGAAACACTGGTCATCCATCAATTAATTATTCATTTGTTTTTCATTTGGTATCTTAGTCAAGTCATGGTTCGACAAAGGACAATCTCGCCACAGCAATTAACAGAGAAGTAAGAAGTGTTTTTTTTTTCATCACGACGAGACTATTAAACTCCTTCTCTTCCAATGCACTTCTTCGCGTTCTATATGGTAAATCATCTAAGTTGCATCCAACTTGTTTTCGTCTTGCAGTGTTGCCAATATGTATGGTCAGTGGCTTGATGGTGTATACCCATAAGTTTGGTGCATTTATAAGGGTGGGAGTGTCACTCTGGCTATGTTGAAAATGGCATAGGTTTCAATGGTAAAATCTTATCTCCAATGCGGGTTATATATCACTCATTGGCTATGTTTGTCCCCTACTCTACAACAACCGGAGGGTTCTTCACGACGGTATGTACGCATTTGGAGCAGGTGGCCAAGGATTTTTTTTACCCCGGACTAGTAGAGGAACATATAGTGTAGGGATAGGTCCTCCACCCACTTCGCATAAGCATAATTTCGGTCTAGTATGACTTTGTTGTTGCCGCTGATATTATTATCATCGTGTGGGTGAGTTAGAGTTTGGTTGTGTGCATCCTAGTCATGTAGAGGTTGGGTATATTGTCATTATGCTTTGTCTCTTGATGCAACATTTTTGATTTTCCTAGTTCTACTTCCAAGCGAAAGATAACCTGTGCTGTATTTTTTTTCTACCAATGAGGGCTTTACCTTCACCACTCAAAAGATATCATCATTGGCCCACCGTTGATTGAGAGATGTGGAAAGAGGATGTAGTGCATTTTGGTAGCATCCTTGTTGGTGGAACACAAAATACTAATAGAATGTACCACCTAAGAAACGAACTAATCCGAGTTGGTGGGTGGTGAGTTGGGCTGCGAGAGGTTGGCATGAGCTGTAGAATACACTAAATAAAACCAAGTGCATTTCGAAAGAGCAAACCAATATCAAATTGTATGTAGGCAAATGTACAACTAGTGCCAAGTGTCAAGTACAACTAATTGTTGAATCCAACTTTAAATTATACTCTGAAGTTTCTATGAATACACTTGCCTAATAATATACTAGAAATCACTATTAGAGTATTTATTAGATATGCCTTGGGGATTTCTGCCATGATATTTATAGTAAAATAACCAGACACATGCATATACAAGCAATATTTATTTGTTTCTTTTTGCAGGTATATACGAAAGCAATATATATGTGTACACTATATACTTTACTTAATTTTCATAATTTAATTTAATAAGAATGTTGCCACATCATACAATATAAATTTAGGAGTAACAAATGTTTTAGTGTGGTATAGTAAAGAAAAGATATTTTTATTTAAATCATTGCGTAGTTAATTATGTGAACTAGAGTAATAAAAAATAAGTTCTACAAGTATAAATTTAGTGCAAAATAATTGTTTTAATTTGCACCCAGACAAAAGGTTGTTGGGAACCGGCATGACCATTCATTTTGGTCTGAAAAATCCAAACATTTTGAAAGCTGATTGGAACACTGCATGAATAGGTATGCCACACAGTGTGCCAATGAAAGAAACTTTTTGGTACCGAAAAAGTAATGACAGTGAGAGGCACAGTGTAGGTCTAGATTAAATTGCATCCACATTTTATTTTATGAAAACGACTTCGCTTTAGAACTTTTTTTGGTTATTAAGCACTCATCCACCCACTACATTATTGGTTATATTACACTAGCCACTACTGGATGACCTCTAAACGCATGAAAAAGGCCATCACTAAGCCCTTGACTGAGCATGTCATGGTGCATCATTATTCCTTAGCATGTCATGGTGCTACTTTCATAGATTCCTAAATAATTGCCTTTTATAGATGCTTCAACAAGTCGATTACATACTGAGTAAAATGAGTGAATCTACACTCTAAAACACGCCTACATACATCCATACGTATGTAGCCCATTTAAGATGGTAGAAAAGACAATTATTTTAACGGAGTGAAAGTACATTGCAACCAATAAACACATGCCACACTATGTATGCAAGTACTATGTTTAGATATGCTTTACCTCATACTAGTGGCTGTGGTGAGAGTATACACCACGCCGCTTCCAAACAGGCTGATGCTAAGGAAAAATCCGTTGAACATCTGCCTCTTTTCACCTGCGCCGATGTAATATTATGCATATCAAAAATTCCGTTGCTATCTACGCAGAATCTATAGCATTCACAAAGCTACATTTATAGAAAACGATGCCCACTAATCATAACTCACAGCTCAATATATTGTTTCTCAGGTTTACGAGTCCTTGTCGTATTTGAAGTTAATAGTAACTATCAAAATATAAGTTAAACACCACAAAATTTATATCATTGAATTTCTATTCAAAAAGTTTGAATGGTATTGTTTAATATATAAAACTTATATTTATATCTTATTAGTTGAATTACGGCCAGAGTTTAATGTAAAATACGATGGGAACGGGACCAATAAACACGGACAGAGGGAGTAAGCTAGTTATGGTTAATTGGTTATCATCACATCACCTAGGTAAAACCTCACGGCGTTCATGTAAGACTTGTTCCTGATGAGGCCGCCACGCTCCGGATCTCCTCTTGAAACGTAGCATTCGGCGAGCAGGGAGGACTGCACCACGGTGACCCCCGCAAAGAACACTATGGCCGCTGGCCCCCGACCCAGCCGAGCTGGGCCACGCTCCACGCCAGCGACAGCACGCCGGAGCCGACCACCGCCGTGATGATGTGCGCGGACGCCGTCCATACCGTGCCTGCCCATCCAAAACTCAACGAATTAATCAAAAAAATTGGCGGTCGTAATTACAGTACTAATGAGGGCACACGAGCAAGCAATTGGATGTTGGGGAATTGTGGCTGTTCATCTCGCGTCAGTCGTCGTTGTTGCCGGCCGGGTCCATAGTGCAATGGCGCTGCCAAGTGAATGCGATGTTACAACAATCCTATTGAGTGGTGGTGGCCCGTCTATTGGCAGCTTGGCCAATCTCTAGCGAGCGAGCTAGTTCCTCTCTGAAACTTGAACAAGAGCAGGGTATGTGGCCGACATGAATGCTCTCTACGGAGGTCACATATACCATGGCAGATGGTTTGCCGTTTACGATTTCACATGCATTAAATTCCTGATAATCCATGGATTATGTGGAACAATAATAATGCTAGGCGCCATCTGCCTGACTGGTACCATGAGGGCATGAACACAACGAAGTTCATCGACCAGAAGTTTCAGACATCCAACGAATTGATGAAATCAAGATATGTAACCTCCTAATAGATGACCTCCTAATGGATCAGGTGATGAGGCAAGAGGGCTTACCAGTTCGTTTGACCAGATGCTCCTCGGGCTCGGATGAACTGCAAGAGGACTCCGGGAGCTTCTCCAGCAGCGGCCCTGTTTGGGGATCGCCACCTCTTCCTCCCATGGCTTCTCTCCTCCTATTTTCTCTTTGGAATGTTTGTCTGGGACATTAAGGCCAGTGAACGTCGGCTTCATCATATACAAAGAAAAGAAAGATTCCTCTGTCACGAGATCCCTTGCGATGGTTGGTTTGGTAGTACGAGTAGAATAGAATAGAATCAGAAGTTGCTCTGCTTCGGCACCCCCAAACTCCAGATCCAGAGTCCACCACATCATTTCGTGGACCGCAGGCAGGCAGACACAAAGGCATTTGTGACTACTATGACCCTCAGTTCTGTCCTCTACCGTTCCATGCACTGGTTGCTCTATGGGCATATGAAAATCGATCTACTGGACTCTATCTACTGAAAAACAAGAGGAACTGGTATTTCTACTTTTAAAATAAAATGGTGGTCGCGTCGTGCGACACTCGTGGGCAACGTGCAGGTGTCCAAATATAGTGCTAGGTCTAACTGTGACCGATCAATCATTTTCTTAAAGAAACCTACAAAATGTTGATGATGTAGGCGTTCGAACAATACAACATGGGAACTCGGTGGTTCCGGACACTCAAAAGATGTACAATTCGTTCATACATTTTGCCTTTAGGTGTCTGTTTGTTCAAAGCTAAATTTGAAAATGACAGTCATCAGAGCTCAGCCCGTCCGTCCCAGTAACTTGTACTCCCTCCATAACTGAGAAAAACTTGCCCCCTGAGATGATACATAATACATCTGGCCTCTCCACCTCAAAGATGCGCAGAACCAATTCTAACAATTGAGGCTGCTGAAGTCATAAATCTTCGTATCCAATAGGTAAGGAATATATGCTAGAAAAAGGCTCACACACAAGATGTTATTTTTGCTGATAAATGGGAGCTTTATTGATTAATAATATTATTACAATCTAATATGAGGAGATCCCCAATGCAAATCAGAGAAGCTAGAAGCCAAACCGCGGAGTGCACATTTCGTCTTGCCAACTAAACGAATTCATGAGCAATCATATCACAATATGTTCGCTACATCTTCAACTTTAAAGCTACAATTATCCTAAGTGGCACCGCAAAGATAGTACACTTGCACACACCAACAACCACAAAGCTCGTGGTTTCGCTAAAAAAAGAGTCTTGTTGTTACCATAACACTGACAAGAAACAATGACCGAGACAGATAGAACTGATTCAAACTTCAGAACACGAGAAGCAAATGATCAACAGCGTACCCAGATGGCAGTGTAAAACCGCCCAGCCTTTAACAGGACAGTCTGGTTACAAATTTTTCCAACATGTGTGTATCAACAGTATATCAAGCATACATCACAACACATCTCACCAGCACTAAAACGTCAAAACATATCACAAGGAGCCATAATCAAATTTGCCCATTTCATATTTCAACAAGTCCCCGATAACAAAATTTGCTGCTCACAAACGCCCAGAGCAAGCAAAACATAATACTATTACAAAAAAAGGCAAGAGAACATAGCCGAAACATTACAAACATGTCTAAGAAGTAAACATAAGCTGGAGTAACTGTGCTAAGCCATGTAAATCACCATATGTTTCCATTTTTCGGTTTGACAATTATTTTGTGTTTGTGTTTCTAAGGGATAACTATCACCAGAATCGGGTGACACTACTGCAGGGGGCTTCTAGTCAATCTTAACGGACGAGAAGAGGTAGTGGACGAAGTAGAACGAGAGCAAGAAGCCAATGGCGCCAGTTGACAGCATGATGGCAAATGCCATGATCAAGGAGTAGCCCAGGTAGAGCGTCGCGGAGACTGGCCCGCTCAGGCTCCTGAGGTCGAACACCAGGTAGTTGATGGAGTATAGGAAGACGAAGAAAGCAACGGAGCCAGAAGCAAAGAAGGCTTTCCACCACCACTTCCAGTCCTCCACGCAGAGATGCATGTAGGTCAGGACCAAAGAAACCTCACCACAGACTATGACCAGCAGGAAGAGGACGATGAACAGGAAGCCAAAGACATAGTAGAACCTCCCCAGCCAGATGCTAGAAAGGATGAAGAAGAGCTCAATGAAAAGGGTGCCGAAAGGCAATGTTCCTGCACCGAGCACAAGAAGCCATGAAGGGAACTTGCGCTCAGGGATCTCTCTTGGGATTTGGTTGGTACGGACAGGGAATTCTATGCTTGCAGCCCGTGTGCCTAGCAAGCCTCCAATGAGAGTGAGTGGCACGGAGATGCAGAACCACAGGGCCAAGAGGGTGAAGAAGAGTGAAATGGGTAAAGCTCCAGTGCTCTTCTTACCCCACAGGATGGAGTTCAGCACGGTCAAGATGATGAAAACAATGCCAGGGAAGAAGCAGGAGGTCAGCCAAGCGACAGATTTCCACCCTTCTGTGGATTGTTTAATGGTCCTCCAGAGACGGACGCCAACATATCCAGCAATAATCCCAAGGAAGAGGTAGAGGATGATCATTCCGGTCAAGAGCATTCCCCTGGAAGCAGGTGAGAGGAAACCCAGAGCAGCAAACACGATTGTAACAACTGCCATGCCGGTGATCTGGATACCATCAGCGACCATAACACACAGCAGCTTTGAGCAGCAGGGCTCCCTGAAGACATCACCAACAACAAGCTTCCATCCTGAAAGCTCCTCATTCATCTGAGCTTGCGCTTCTTTGTCCATCTCCTCATAACGTGTCAGATCCCTTCGGACAGTCCTCAAGAATATGACAAACACAATACCAGCCAAGAAGAAGACAACCATCATGGAGTTCATGATTGAGAACCAGTGCACCTTAGCACCGTCCATCTTCAGGTACGCATCCCACCTTGACGGCCACTTGATGTTGCTCTTGACATACTCAACCTCATAGGTAAATGTAATCTGCTCCTTCTCACGGATCACCTGAGATTTCTCAAGCTCCAACGGGCAGTTCACAGAGTCAACCTTCTCATACATCTTGAGCTTGGCCATGGCTGCAGGATCACGCTTCACGCTGCAAGGAACAACCTCAAAACCAACAATCTGGAAGCCGCTCTTGCGATCAGACTCAACCATTGCAACACCATCCTCACTTGTGACCACAACATCACCTTGCGCCTGGTACGGGTGAACCAAAACCCTGAACTTGAGATGGTTAATGATATAATCCTCGCTGCTCCCCATGGGGTTGTACCCGACCGGGTACCCGGTCCACTGGATAGTCATCCCATTCTGCTCAGTGAACCTCATGACCGGCAGATTGTCGAGGATCATGTTGACCTGGTACAGATTCCGCGCCCGGTTCTTCAACAGCTCGCCTGCTCTTTGGTGAGCGGGTCGGTGGTGCAAAGGTACAGCGACTCGTTGACGTTGACGTGGAAGTGGTACGGCGAGTTGTCGATCTGGTCACCCATGAGGACCTCGCCGAGGTTCTCGGCGCTCTTCTTGACACCTTCGGGGGGCTTGCAGTAGGGGAGGCTGTAGTAGCTGAAGGGCAGCTCGGTCTCGATGGACGTGAGCGAATTGACCTTAGCCGCGATCTCTTCACCGGCTTCGTAGGTGTGCATGAAGGTGCCCGGGAGGTAGAAGGCGTCGGCGATGGGCTGCAGGCTCAGGAGAATGACCAGCAGGGAGGCCGAGATCCACCGGGGCGACGGCATCTTGGGGACCATTGCCGCAACAGATTCTTCTGACCAGTCAATCTAGAACTCCACCTGGAAGCAAATTGTAGAAACGGAACACGGATCAATTCATTTCACAGAATCGCCATCTTGTTTTTTGTTCCGCTGATATGATCATGAGGATATAGCAATAAATAAAACACATAATTAAAGACGAACGCATTTGCATCGAACAGAGTACTACTGCTCATTTTATCTAATCGCCAACATGCATGCACGAAATCGACACAGATGATCTACCGAGCAAGTAAGGACCAATACTCCTACACCCGGAGCTGCAGGCCTAGCAAGCAACGGAAACACGTAATCGACCGATCCTCTGAAACTGAGAACGATAACCGCCATTCACCGGTAAGAACGAGCATGCCTCAACTCTCGACCAGTCAACAATCCCCTGAAATCGACGACAATAACCAGCGGGGGAAAACGAACTATACCGACAGACAGACAGACAGCCCGGCGAGGCGACACGGATCCCGCTCAACTATGACCCAGCGCCGGAGGCAGAGGATCCAGATCCGGCCGCCCAGACGGACGAATTACGCAGGGAGGAAGAAGGAAATGGGGGAGCGGAGGAAGGCGGGGGCGCTCACCTCAGATCTGGATCGCGGGGCGAGGACGAGGAGGCGACCCGGGCGAGGTCAAAACATGGACGCTTCCGAGTTCCGACCCCGAGGCCACCCTCTCTATCTCTCCGTCCGCCCTCGAGATCGAGGACGAGAAGAGAAGAATACACAGCAGGCAAGTAAACGCTCGGCCGGCAAAATCGAGGCGAGGCCCAGACGCGGCACGAACCCGCCAATCTTTATACTACTCCCGCACACACGCGCCACTCGGCGCAGTTTCCATTCGAATTTGGGGGATAGTTTGTATTTTTGGAGGAAATTTGAGCGTCTGCTAGGTGGGTAGGTCGTGGACCGGTTCGGTGCTCCAGGCCAGGCCCGGGGTTCGGTTCGAGGTGGGCCCCGCCGCTGGTTTGGTCTGCGGTACGTGTGGCGATTTGGTCCCGGTTTGACCCGGGTGGGGTGGGCAGGTTGGCGGGGAGCCTAACCGGGTCCGGGAGAGTGACATGTGGGCCAGGCAAAACGCCAAAACGGGGCAGTGCGGCATGTGCTCGTGTACAGTAGAGTTGTGCTATACTGCCCCGTATCGGTCTCCCGTTTCAGATCTGGACCGTCGGTGGGTTTGGTACGGTTCTCTCCTCTCTTTTTAAAAAAAAAAAAGAAGAATAGTTGGTACGGTTCTGAGTCCTGACTCTTGGAACTTGGAAGCTGCTGCAAAAGGCCGACGCGGGGGAATACTCCTACACGGTAGTAGATTCCGGAGGGAATACTGCTGCAGCAGCAGCTTCCACCCAGCAGCACGCAGGCAATCGCGGTGCCTTTTCTTTTCAAAAATGTAAATGTAAAATGACGTATATTATACTTCCTGCCTTAAAATTTTTATCTTAGATTGTTTGTATACTACGGATGTATCTAACACTAAAATATAACCAGATACATATACATGTTAATTTTGTGAACGAAGCGAAAGATATAAACAAGACGCCAACCACCCAACAGAAAATGTGGGATCGATGATGAACGACCTAAACCTGTGTATAGAACTCAGATGCGCTCCTCCGATGGCCCGTCCAGCCGCGCAGATGCGATCTCCGACCTGCCGTCGTGATGGCTTGCTTGCTTGCCACTCACACTCCCTTTCCCGAGCCAAAAATACAAGTACAAATTTAAAAACGGTTCACGATCGATCCCAGTAGCACGTCCCCAACCTCGCGCTGCTACTTTCCTCGCGTCGACCACCTGCCGCTCATCAATAAATCCTCTGCATTTCTTAGCGGACAATCATCGTCGTGCTCGTGCGTACATGTCTGGTGGAGAAAAGAAAAGGGCCGGGTTGGTGTGAAGAAGCCGCGACATCAACCGACGAACGAACCGACGGGAATCCACCAAGGAAAACGAAGTCTCGATTAGAAAAACACAAGAGGAGGGTGAGCCGCGCTGCACGAAAAGGGACACGTTGCCTTCAGGAAGAAAAAGGGGCACGTTCCTTGGAGAGAACACTACCTAAGTCACGCTTGTCAGAAAGACCGGCAATGGTATGATGCATCGAAAGCAAGGAGCATCCACATGCCAAATTTTGCCATGTACTACTAGGATTTCAATACCTAGGACCCTTACTCTGATCGATGTAACTCTCAAGTTGCAGGGGAAGTGTAACTAAGTACAGGAGGAGCAGGACTGTGGCAGAAGATGATGGACGTGTGAAACTGAATTATAGCTGCACGCATCGGCGTCAGGTTTCTGGTGCAGTTTAGTTCAGTTTGTTCGGATGGGTGTGACTGAGAGGAACAGCACAACGTCAAAGGGGGAAAGAATACGGTCCAGCAGCAGCACAAACAGCAACGAATGCGACCTCCTTCCAGACAAAAACAAGGCAAAAGTTCATTAGATCAACACCACCGGTCACTGAATAGAGCAAAGCACCTTTCAGGTGAATTGAAGTTTCAACTGCTATAGGTACAGAAAATGGTGAAGGGCGAGTGACCAATGAAGAAACGCGTGAGGTTGCCCAGTGATCCTGGATGGTGCGCGCCAAATCTCCTTGGAGCCACCCAACCATATACTCCCTCTATCTTAAACGTTTTTTTATTTTTTGACAGCGCCTCGCATGTTCTTTTGTAAGGCAAAAGAGATAGATCCGCCATTTGACTGTCACGGGTAAGCACAAATGGTTTATTAGTATTCTCCGGCCCCAAAAATAAGCAAGATCATCTCGATTTTAAGACAACTTTGTACTAACGTTAAGATAAAGTTGAGACACTTATTTTAATTTTATGGACGGAGTACTACTATTAGACTATTATTACTAGTAACCAACAAAGATTGCACTTGAGATGCTCTAGATTCAAGCAAATAACTAGGCAATATCTGCACATCAGATTTTAATAATGCGGTACTGAGTAGTGTTCTCAGGACTACCTTTGAACATTACTAGAGGCTGGGGCGTCCTGGCGAGCCTCTTGTGCGATCATGTGCGCACTTGCCTTGGTGGCGGAGTTGCGAACGTGCATATGCGTTTCAGAGTATCTCAATTGTTAAAATATGAATACAATTAACGCAAACTTAGAAGAAAAGTGTGTGATCATCATACATATAAGATAGCAGGTGCATATTATAACATAGGCCAGAGTCTTACAAGGTGAATGATAGAGCACAACATCGAGATAAGCTAAAGACGATAGACGGTTCATATATATCCTGCTGATGACCTTATGCCTAGAGATGATGCGATGGACGGTGAGGGAGAGACGATGTGATGACCTTATGCCTTTCCTTGCGCTTGAAATGGAAGGCGCAGATGTCACCCTCCTGGATGTTAGCGTGGTGACGAAACCATGATCAATCCGTCGTGATGGTGGCCCTCTTGCCGGTTTCAAGCATGAAGCGATTGTCGCAGTTCATGGTGCCGCTCATGAGCTTCAGTGGAAGGGTGTCATCATTTCCGTCAATGTACTTCTGCCCTCTGTGTACTCTACCTGAAAATACTATCAAGACAAAGAGAAGCACTTAATTGATGGCAAGACTTCTTCTGAAATATTAGACACGTACAGCTCATCTGATCCCCTTTGGCCATGAGCCATGAATCAAGATTTTGAAACTGCAAGAGTGCGACACACGATGCAGAGAGCTAGCCATTCATGTAATTAATACTGAAGCAAAAATCTTAATCAATGACCAAACTAAAATAATACTCCCCCGTTCCGAAATATAAGTCTTTTCTGAGATTCCAAATGGGGACTACATACGCAGCAAAAATGAGTGAATCTACATTTGACAATATGTCTATATACATCCATGTGTAGTCCTTATTAAAATATCTAAAAAGACTTATATTTAGGAAAGGAGGGAGTATAATCTGGACTAATCCTAAAGCCAATGAGATAAATCATAGACTAAATGAAACTAATGATTGAACTACAAAGAGCATATATGACCTTGTAATGCCTGAAAAGTGTATCTGAATGTTATGATATAAGTGTCCATGAGAATAGAGTTGAAGCTATACCTGATGGGTTGCACCCCCGTTTAGTGTGACTCGAGGTGCCGTAGCGCGTTCCTACCTACGACGGGTACTGTTCTTATGGATATGGTTGAAGGAAATATTCCCTAAAGGCAATAATAAAGTTATTATTTATTTCCTTATATCATGATAAATGTTTATTATTCATGCTAGAATTGTATTAACCGAAAACATAATACATGTGTGAATACATAGACAAACAGAGTGTCACTAGTATGCCTCTACTTGACTAGCTCGTTAATCGAAGATGGTTATGTTTCCTAACCATAGACATGAGTTGTCATTTGATTAACTGGTCACATCATTAGGAGAATGATGTGATTGACTTGACCCATTCCGTTAGCTTAGCACTTGATCGTTTAGTATGTTGCTATTGCTTTCTTCATGACTTATACATGTTCCTATGACTATGAGATTATGCAACTCCTGCTTACGGAGGAACACTTTGTGTGCTACCAAATGTCACAACGTGAATCGAGTGATTATAAATGTGCTCTACAGGTGTCTCCGAAGGTACTTGTTGGGTTGGCGATTTCGAGATTATGATTTGTCACTCCGATCGCGGAGAGGTATCTCCGGGCCCACTCGGTAATGCACATCACTATAAGCCTTGCAAGCATTGCAATTAATGAGTTAGTTATGCATGATGTATTACGGAACGAGTAAAGAGACTTGCCGTAATTAGATTGAACTAGATATTGAGATACCGACGATCGAATCTCGGGCAAGTAACATACCGATGACAAAGGAAACAATGTATGTTGTTATGCGGTTTGACCGATAAAGATCTTCGTAGATTATGTGGGAGCCAATAAGAGCATCCAGGTTCCGCTATTGGTTATTGACCGGAGATGTGTCTCGGTCATGTCTACATAGTTCTCGAACCCGTAGGGTCCGCACGCTTAAAGTTCGATGACGGTTATATTATGAGTTTTAATGTATATAAGGAGTTCGGAGTCCCGGATGAGATCGGAGACATGACGAGGAGTCTTGAAATGGTCGAGACGTAAAGATCGATATATTGGACGACTATATTCGGACTTCGGAAAGGTTCCGAGTGATTTGGGTATTTTTCGGAGTACCAGAGAGTTACGGGAATTCGCCGGGGAGTATATGGGCCTTATTGGGCCATACGGGAATAGAGGAGAGAGGCCAAAAGGAAGGAGGCCTGCACCCCCCCTCTGGTCCGAATTGGACAAGGGGTGCAGCCCCCTTTCCTTCTCCCTCCTCCTCTTTCCTTCTCTCCTACTCCAACAAGGAAAGGAGGAGTCCTACTCCTGGGAGTAGGACTCCCTTGGCGCACCCTCCTCCTTGGCCGGCCGCCTCCCCCCTTACTCCTTTATATACGGGGGCAGGGGGCACCCCATAGACACAACAATTGATCTCTTGATATCTTAGCCGTGTGCGGTGCCCCCCTCCACCATAATCCACCTCGGTCACATCGTAACGGTGCTTAGACGAAGCCTGCGCCGACAGAACATCATCACCGCCACCACGCCGTGGTGCCGACGGAACTCTCCCTCAAAGCTCGGCTGGATCGGAGTTCGAGGGACGCCATCCGAGTTGAACGTGTGCGTAACTCGAAGGTGCCGTATGCTCGGTACTTGATCGGTCGGATCGTGAAGACGATGACTACATCAACCGCGTTGTTCTAACGCTTCGCTTTCGGGTTCACGAAGGTACGTGGACAACACTCTTCCCTCTTGTTGCTATGCATCACCATGATCTTGCGTAGCGTAGGGAAATTTTTAAAATTACTACGTTCCCCAACAGTGGCATCCGAGCCTGGTTTTATGCGTAGATGTCATATGCACGAGTAGAACACAAGTGAGTTGTGGGCGATATAAGTCATACTGCTTACCAGCATGTCATACTTTGGTTCGGCGGTATTGTTGGATGAAGCAGCCCGGACCGACATTACGCGTACGCTTACGCGAGACTGGTTCTACCGACGTGCTTTGCACACAGGTGGCTGGCGGGTGTCAGTTTCTCCAACTTTAGTTGAACCGAGTGTGGCTACGCCCGGTCCTTGCGAAGGTTAAAACAGCACCAAGTTGACAAACTATCGTTGTGGTTTTGATGCGTAGGTAAGAACGGTTCTTGCTAAGCCCGTAGCTGCCACGTAAAACTTGCAACAACAAAGTAGAGGACGTCTAACTTGTTTTTGCAGGGCATGTTGTGATGTGATATGGTCAAGACGTGATGAGATATAAGTTGTTGTATGCGATGATCATGTTTTGTTGAAGTTATCGGCAATTGGCAAAATCCTTATGGTTGTCTCTCTATTGCATAAGATGCAAGCGCCAAATAATTGCTTTACTTTATCGCGATGCGATAGCAATAGTTGCAAGAGCAATTGTTGCCGAGACGACCATGTGACGACACATTGATATAGATCAAGATGATGGAGATCATGGTGTCATGCCGGTGACGATGGAGATCATGACGATGCTTTGGAGATGGAGATCGAAGGCACAAGATGATGATGGCCATATCATGTCACATATTTTGATTGCATGTGATGTTTATCTTTTATACATCTTATTTTTCTTAGTTCGGCGGTAGCTTTATAAGATGATCTCTCACAAAATTATCAAGGTATAAGTGTTCTCCCTGAGTATGCACCGCTATGAAAGTTCTTCGTGGCCGAGACACCACGTGATGATCGGGTGTGATAGGCTCTACGTTCAAATACAACTGTTGCAAAACTTTTGCACACGTTGTATACTTAGGTTAAACTTGACGAGACTATCATATAACAGATATTGCCTCGGAACACGGAGTCCGAAAGGTCGAAAGCGTGAATCATATAGTAGATATGATCAACATAGTGATGTTCACCATTGAAATTACTCCATCTCACGTGATGATCGGACATGGTTTAGTTGATATGGATCACGTGATCACTTAGAGGATTAGAGGGATGTCTATCTAACTGGGAGTTCTTAAGTAATATGATTAATTGGACTTTAATTTATCATGAACTTAGTCCTGGTAGTATTAGCATATCTATGTTGTAGATCAATAGCTCGCGTTGTTGCTCCCCGTTTATATTTTGATATGTTCCTAGAGAAAAATAAGTTGAAAATTTTTATTAGCAATGATGGGGACTTGGTCCGTGATCTGAGGATAAACCTCATTGATGCACAGAAGAATTATGTCCTTGATGCACCGCTAGGTGACAGACCTATTGCAGGAGCAGATGCAGACGTTATGAACGTTTGGCTAGCTCAATATGATGACTACTTGATAGTTTAGTGCGCCATGCTTAACGGCTTAGAATTGGGACTTCAAAGACGTTTTGAATGTCATGGACCATATGAGATGTTCTAGGAGTTGAAGTTAATATTTCAAGCAAATACCCGAGTTGAGAGATATGAAGTCTCCAACAAGTTCTATAGCTAAAAAGATGGAGGAGAATAGCTCAAACAGTGAGCATGTGCTCAGATTGTCTGGGTACTACAATCACTTGAATCAAGTGGGAGTTAATCTTCCAGATAAGATAGTGATTGACAGAGTTCTCTAGTCACTATCACCAAGTTACTAGAACTTCGTGATGAACTATAATATGCAAGGGATAACGGAAACGATTCCCAAGCTCTTCGTGATGCTGAAATCGATGAAGGTAGAAATCAAGAAAAACATCAAGTGTTGATGGTTGACAAGACCACTAGTTTCAAGAAAAAGGGCAAAGGGAAGATGAGGAACTTCAAGAAGAACGGCAAGCAAGTTGCTGCTCAAGTGAAGAAGCCCAAGTCTGGACCTAAGCCTGAGACTAAGTGCTTATACTGCAAAGGGACTGGTCACTGGAAGCGGAACTACCCCAAGTATTTGGCGGATAAGAAGGATGGCAAAGTGAACAAAGGTATATTTGATATACATGTTATTGATGTATACTTTACTAGTGTTTATAGCAACCCCTCGGTATTTGATCTTTGGTTCAGTTACTAAGAGTAATAACTCGAAACAGGAGTTGCAGAATAAACAGAGACTAGTTAAGGGTGTAGTGACAATGTATGTTGGAAGTGGTTCCAAGATTGATATGATCATCATCGCACACTCCCTATACTTTCGGGATTAGTGTTGAACCTAAATAAATGTTATTTGGTATTTGCGTTGAGCATGAATATGGTTTGATCATGTTTATTGCAAAACGGTTATTCATTTAAGTTAGAGAATCATTGTTATTCTGTTTACATGAATAAAACCTTCTATGGTCATACACCCAATGAAAATGGTTTGTTGGATCTCGATCGTAGTGATGCACATATTCATAATATTGAAGCCAAAAGATGCAAAGTTAATAACGATAGTGCAACTTATTTGTGGCATTGCCGTTTAGGTCATATTGGTGTAAAGCGCATGAAGAAACTCCATGTTGATGGACTTTTGGAATCACTTGATGCTTGCAAGTAACCATGCCTCATGGGTAAGATGACTAAGACTCCGTTCTCGGAACAATGGAGCGAGCAATGACTTATTGGAAATAATACATACTTATGTATGCGGTCCGATGAGTGTTAAGGCTCACGAGAAGTATCGTTATTTTTTGACCTTCACAGATGATTTGAGCAGATATGGGTATATCTACTTCATGAAACACAAGTCTAAAACATTTGAAAAGTTCAAAGAATTTCAGAGTGAAGTGGAGAATCATCGTAACAAGAAAATAGAAGTTTCTACGATATGATCGCAGAGGTAAAATATTTGAGTTACGAGTTTGGCCTTTAGTTAAAACAATATAAAATAGTTTCACTACTCACGCCACCTGGAACACCACAGTGTAATGGTGTGTCCGAACGTCATAATCGTACTTTATTAGATATGGTGCGATCTATGATGTCTCTTACCGATCTACCACTATCGTTTTGGGGTTATGCATCAGAGACAGCTACATTCACGTTAAATAGGGAACCATCTAAATCTGTTGAGACGACACCGTACGAACTATGGTTTGGCAAGAAACCTAAGCTGTCGTTTCTTAAAGTTTGAGGTTGCAATGCTTATGTGAAAAAGTTTCAACTTGATAAGCTCAAACCCAAATCGGAGAAGTGCGTCTTCATAAGATACTCAAAAGAAAATGTTGGGTACACCTTCTATCACAGATCCGAAGGCAAGATATTCGTTGCTGAGAATGGATCCTTTCTAGAGAAGGAGTTTCTCTCGAAAGAAGTGAGTGGGAGGAAAGTAGAACTTGATAAGGTAATGCATACTGCTCCCTTATTGGAAAGTAGTTCATCACGTAAATATGTTCCTGTGACTACTACACCAACTAGTGAGGAAGCTAATGATGATGATCATGTAACTTCAGATCAAGTTACTACCGAACCTCGTAGGTAAACCAGAGTGAGATCCGCACCAGAGTGGTACAGTAATCCTGTTCTGGAGGTCATGTTACTTGACCATGACGAACCTACGAACTATGAGGAAGCGATGATGAGCCCAGATTCCGCGAAATGGCTTAAGGCCATGAAATCTGAGATGGGATCCATTTATGAGAACAAAGTGTGGACTTTGATTGACTTGCCCAATGATCGGCGAGCCACTAAGATTAAATGGATCTTCAAGAGGAAGACGGACGCTGATAGTAGTGTTACTATCTACAAAGCTAGAATTGTCACAAAAGGTTTTCGACAAGTTCAAGGTGTTGACTAGAATGAGAGTTTCTCACTCGTATCTATGCTTAAGTCTGTTCGAATCATGTTAGCAATTGCCGCATTTCATGAAATCTGGCAAATGGATAAACAAAATTGCATTCCTTAATGGATTTATTAAAGAAGAGTTGTATATGATGCAACCAGAAGGTTTTGTCAATCATAAAGGTGCTAACAAAATATGCAAGCTCCAGCGATCCATTTATGGACTGGTGCTAGTATCTCGGAGTTGGAAAACGCTTTGAAAAGTTGATCAAAGGATATAGTTTTATACAGACTTGCGGTGAAGCCTGTATTTACAAGAAAGTGAGTGGGAGCACTGCAACATTTCTGATAAGTATATGTGAGTGACATATTGTTGATCATAAATAATGTAGAATTTTCTGGAAAGCATAAAGGGGTATTTGAAAGGAGTTTTTCAAAGAAAGACCTCGGTGAAGTTGCTTACATATTGAGCATAAAGATCTATAGAGATAGATCAAGACGCTTGATAAGTTTTTTCAATGAGTACATACCTTGACAAGATTTTGAAGTAGTTCAAAATGGAAATACCAAAGAAAGAGTTTCTTGCCTGTGTTACAAGGTGTGAAATTGATTAAGACTCAAAGCCCGACCACGGCAGAAGATAGAAAGAGAATGAAAGTCATTCCCTATGCCTCAGCCATAGGTTCTATAAAGTATGTCATGTTGTGTACCAGATCTATTGCATACCCTACCACTAAGTTTGGCAAGGGAGTGCAATAGTGATCTAGGAGTAGATCAATTGACAGCGGTCAAAATTATCCTTAGTGGAATAAGGATACGTTTCTCGATTATGGAAGTGAAAAAAGGTTCGTCGTAAAGGGTTACGTCGATGCATGTTTTGACACTAATCTAGATGACTCTAAGTCTCGGTCTAGATACATATTGAAAGTGGGAGCAATTAGCTAGAGTAGCTCCGCAAGAGCATTGTAGACATAGAAATTTGCAAAATACTTATGGATCTGAATGTGATGTAACCCGTTGACTAAAATTATCTCACAAGCAAAACATGATCACACCTTAGTACTCTTTGGGTGTTAATCACATAGCGATGTGAACTAGATTATCGACTCTAGTAAACCCTTTGGGTGTTGGTCACATGTCGATGTGAACTATGGGTGTTAACCACATAAAGATGTGAACTATTGATGTTAAATCACATGGCGATGTGAACTAGATTATTGACTCTAGTGCAAGTGGGAGATCAAGGAAATATGCCCTAGAGGCAATAATAAAGTTATTATTTATTTCCTTATATCATGATAAATGTTTATTATTCATGCTAGAATTGTATTAACCGGAAACATAATACATGTGTGAATACATAGACAAACAGAGTGTCACTAGTATGCCTCTACTTGACTAGCTCGTTAATCGAAGATGATTATGTTTCCTAACCATAGACATGAGTTGTCATTTGATTAACGGGACCACATCATTAGGAGAATGATGTAATTGACTTGACCCATTCCGTTAGCTTAGCACTTGATCGTTTAGTATGTTGCTATTGCTTTCTTCATGACTTATACATGTTTCTATGACTATGAGATTATGCAACTCCTGCTTACGGAGGAACACTTTGTGTGCTACCAAACGTCCACAACGAATCGGGTGATTATAAAGGTGCTCTACAGGTGTGTCTCCGAAGGTACTTGTTGGGTTGGCGTATTTCGAGATTAGGATTTGTCACTCCGATTGTCAGAGAGGTATCTCTGGGCCCACTCGGTAATGCACATCACTATAAGCCTTGCAAGCATTGCAATTAATGAGTTAGTTGCGGCATGATGTATTACGGAACGATTAAAGAGACTTGCCGGTAACGAGATTGAACTAGGTATTGAGATACCGACGATCGAATCTCGCGCAAGTAACATACCGATGACAAAGGGAACAATGTATGTTGTTATGCGGTTTGACCGATAAAGATCTTCGTAGAATATGTGGGAGCCAATATGGTTGGAAATATGCCCTAGAGGCAGTAATAAAAGGATTATTATTATATTTCCTTGTTCGTGATAATTGTCTTTTATTCATGCTATAACTGTATTATTCGGAAATCGTAATACACGTGTGAATAGATAGACCACAACATGTCCCTAGTGAGCCTCTAGTTGACTAGCTCGTTGATCAATAGATAGTCATGGTTTCCTGACTATGGACATTGGATGTCATTGATAACGGGATCACATCATTAGGAGAATGATGTGATGGACAAGACCCAATCCTAAGCATAGCACAAGATCGTGTAGTTCGTTTGCTAGAGCTTTTCCAATGTCAAGTATCTCTTCCTTAGACCATGAGATCGTGTAACTCCCGGATATCGTAGGAGTGCTTTGGGTGTACCAAACATCACAACGTAACGGGGTGACTATGAAGGTGCACTACAGGTATCTCCGAAAGTGTATGTTGGGTTGACACGGATCAAGACTGGGATTTGTCACTCCGTATTACAGAGAGGTATCACTGGGCCCAGTCGGTAGTGCATCATCATAATGAGCTCAAAGTGACCAAGTGTCTGGTCTCGGGATCATGCATTACTGATGCAGTAAAGTGACTTGCCGGTGAACGAGATTGAACGAGGTATTGGGATACCGACGATCGAATCTCGGGCAAGTAACATACCGTCTGACAAAGGGAATAGTATACGGGGTTGCTTGAATCCTCGACATCGTGGTTCATCCGATGAGATCATCGAGGAGTATGTGGGAGCCAACATGGGTATCCAGATCCCGCTGTTGGTTATTGATCGGAGAGCCGTCTCGGTCATGTCTGCATGTCTCCCGAACTCGTAGGGTCTACACACTTAAGGTTCGGTGACGCTAGGTTTGTATGAATATGAGTATGCAGCAAACCGAATGTTGTTCGGAGTCCCGGATGAGATCCCGGATGTCACGAGGAGTTCTGGAATGGTCCAGAGGTAAAGAATTGTATATAGGAAGTGCGGTTTCGGCCATCGGGAAAGTTTTGGGGTCACCCGGTATTGTACCGGGACCATCGGAAGGGTCCCGGGGGTCCACCGGGTGGGGCCACCTATCCCGGAGGGCATCGTGGGCTGAAGTGGGGAGGGAACCAGCCCCTGGTGGGCTGGTGCGCCCCTTGGCCCCTCGCGCCTAGGGTTGAAAACCCTAGGGTGGGGCGCACCCCACTTGCCTTGGGGGCACTCCACCTCTGCCGCCGCCCCTTGGGAGATTCAATCTCGGGGCCGGCGCGCCTGGGGCCTATATAAAGGAGGGGGAGGAGGGCAGCCGCACCGAGTCTTGGCGCCTCCTCCCTGCTACACCTCTTCCTCCTCCCGCGTTGCTTGGCGAAGCCCTGCCGGAGTCCTGCTGCATCCACCACCACGCCGTCGTGCTGCTGGATCTTCATTAACTTCTCCTTACCCCTTGCTGGATCAAGACGGAGGAGACGTCACGCTGACCGTACATGTGTTGAACGCGGAGGTGCCGTCTGCTCGCGCTAGGATCTCCGGTGATTTGGATCACGACGAGAACGACTCCCTCAACCCCGTTCTCTTGAACGCTTCCACACGCCGATCTACAAGGGTATGTAGATGCATCTCTCTCTCTCTCGTTGCTAGATGAACTCATAGATGGACCTTGGTGAACGAGGAAAATTTTATTTTATTCAACGTTCCCCAACAAAGGGTATCAGAGCTAGGTCTATGCGTAGTTCTCTATTGCACGAGTAGAACACAATTTGTTGTGGGCGTAGATGTTGTCAACTTTCTTGCCGCTACTAGTCTTATTTTGCTTCAGCGGTATTATGGGATGAAGTGGCCCGGACCGACCTTACACGTACGCTTACGTGAGACAGGTTCCACCGACTGACATGCACTAGTTGCATAAGGTGGCTAGCGGGTGTCTGTCTCTCCCACTTTAGTTGGAGCGGATTCGATTAAAAGGGTCCTTATGAAGGGTAAATAGAAGTTGACAAATCACGTTGTGGCTTTTTCAGAGGGTAAGAAAACGTTCTTGCTAGAACCCTATTGCAGCCACGTAAAAGATGCAACAACAATTAGAGGACGTCTAACTTGTTTTTGCAGCAATTGCCTTGTGATGTGATATGGCCAAAAGTTGTGATGTATGATGAATGATATATTGTGATGTATGAGATCATGTTCTTGTAATAGGAATCACGACTTGCATGTCGATGAGTATGACAACCGGCAGGAGCCATAGGAGTTGTCTTAATTATTGTATGACCTACGTTTCATTGATTCAACGCCATGTAATTGCTTTGCTTTATTGCTAAACCGTTAGCTATAGTAGTAGAAGTAATAGTTGGCGAGCAACTTCATGGAGACACGATGATGGAGATCATGGTGTCATGCCGGTGACAAGATGATCATGGAGCCCCGAAGATGGAGATCGAAGGAGCTATATGATATTGGCCATATCATGTCACTACTATATAATTGCATTTGATGTTTATTATGTTTATGCATCTTGTTTACTTAGATCGACGGTAGTAAATAAGATGATCCCTTATAATAATTTCAAGAAAGTGTTCTCCCTAACTGTGCACGGTTGCTAAAGTTCGCTGCTTCAAGCACCACGTGATGATCAGGTGTGATAGATTCCTACGTTCACATACAACGGGTGTAAGACAGTTTTACACATGCTAAACACTTAGGTTAACTTGACGAGCCTAGCATGTACAGACATGGCCTCGGAACACAAGAGACCGAAAGGTCGAACATGAGTCGTATGGAAGATACGATCAAGATGGAGATGTTCACCGACGATGACTAGTCTGTCTCACGTGATGATCGGACACGGCCTAGTCGACTCGGATCATGTAACACTTAGATGACTAGAGGAATGTCAAATCTGAGTGGGAGTTCATTAAATAATTTGATTAGATGAACTTAATTATCATGAACATTAGTCTAAAAAATCTTTGCAAAATGTCTTGTAGATCAAATGGCCAACGCTCATGTCACCATGAACTTCAACGCTGCTCCTAGAGAAAACCAAGCTGAAAGATGATGGCAGCAACTATTCGGATCGGGTCCTAACCCGAGGACCATCCTCATAGCAGCCAAGAAACAATATGTCCTAGAAGCACCGCTAGGTGAAGCACCCATCCTGCAGAACCAAGACGTTATGAACGCTTGGCAGTCTCGTGCTGATGATTACTCCCTTGTTCAGTGCGGCATGCTTTACAGCTTAGAACCGGGGCTCCAAAAGCGTTTTGAGCAACACGGAGCATATGAGATGTTCGAAGAGCTGAAAATGGTTTTCCAAGCTCATGCCCGGGTCGAGAGATATGAAGTCTCGGACAGGTTCTATAGTTGTAAGATGGAGGAAAATAGTTCACAAGGAGCACATACTCAAGATGTCCGGGTTGCACAACCGCTTTGTCCCAAATTTGGACATTAACCTCCTGACGAGGCGGTCATTGACAGAATCCTTCAGTCGCTCCCACCGAGCTACAAGAGCTTTGTGATGAACTACAATATGCAGGGGATGGTGAAAACTATTCCTGAAGTATTTTCAATGTTGAAGTGAGCAGAGGTAGAAATCAAGAAAGAACATCAAGTGTTGATAGTCAATAAAACTACTAAGTTCAAGAAGGGCAAGGGTAAGAAGAACTTCAAGAAGGACGGCAAGGATGTTGCCGCGCCCGGTAAGCCAGTTGCCGAGAAGAAGTCAAAGAATGGACCCAAGCCTAAGACTGAGTGCTTTTATTGCAAAGGGAAGGGTCACTGGAAGCGGAACTGCCCCAAATACTTAGCGGACAAGAAGGCCGGCAACACTAAAGGTATATGTGATATACATGTAATTGATGTGTACCTTACCAAGACTGTAGTAACTCCTGGGTATTTGATACGGTGCCGTTGCTCATATTTGTAACTCACGGCAGAGCTGCGGAATAAGCGGAGATCGGCGAAGGACGAGGTGACGATCTTGGCGTCGGGAATGGTTCCAAGGTCGATGTGATCACCGTCGGCACGCTACCTCTACATTTACCCACGGGATTAGTTATGAACCTCAATAATTGTTATTTAGTGCCAAGTTTGAGCATGAACATTGTATCAGGATCTCGTTTAATACGAGATGGCTACTCATTTAAATCCGAGAATAATGGTTGTTCTATTTATATGGGAGATATGTTTTATGGTCATGCTCCGATGGTCGATGGTTTATTCTTAATGAATCTCGAACGTAATATTACACATATTCATAGTGTGAATACCAAAAGATGTAAAGTTGATAACGATAGTCCCACATACTTGTGGCAATCGCCGCCTTTGGTCACATTGGTGTCAAGCGCATGAAGAAGCTCCATGTCGATGGACTTTTAGACTCTCTCGATTATGAATCATTTGACACATGCGAACCATGCCTCATGGGAAAAATGACCAAGACTCCGTTCTCCGGAACTATGGAGCGAGCAACTAACTTATTGGAAATCATACATACTGATGTGTGTGGTCCAATGAGCGTTGAGGCTCGTGGAGGATATCGTTATCTTCTCACTCTCACTGATGACTTAAGTAGATATGGGTATGTCTACTTGATGAAACACAAGTCTGAGACCTTTGAAAAGTTCAAGGAGTTTCAGAATGAAGTAGAGAATCAACGTGACCGAAAGATAAAATTCTTACGATCAGATCGTGGAGGAGAATATTTAAGTCACGAATTTGGTACGCACTTAAGAAAATGTGGAATCGTTTCACAACTCACGCCGCCTGGAACACCTCAACGTAACGGTGTATCCGAACGTCGTAATCGCACTCTATTAGATATGGTACGATCTATGATGCCTCTTACCGATTTACCGCCATCATTTTGGGGATACGCTCTAGAGACAGCTACATTCACTTTAAATAGGGCTCCGTCAAAATCCGTTGAGACGACACGGTATGAATTATGGTTTGGGAAGAAACCTAAGCTGTCATTTCTAAAAGTATGGGGATGCGATGCTTATGTCAAGAAACTTCAACCTGAAAAGCTCGAACCCAAGTCGGAAAAATGCGTCTTCATAGGATACCCTAAGGAAACTATTGGGTATACCTTCTACCTTAGATCCGAAGGCAAGATCTTTGTTGCCAAGAACGGATCCTTTCCGGAAAAAGAGTTTCTCTCGAAAGGAGTAAGTGGGAGGAAAGTAGAACTTCGATGAAGTACTACCTCTTGAACCGGAAAGTAGTGCAGCTCAGGAAAATGTTCCTGTGGTGCCTACACCGGCTGTGAGAGGAAATAAATGATGATGATCAAGGTACTTGAATCAAGTTGCTACTGAACTTCAGAGGTCCACAAGGACACGTTCCACACCAGAGTGGTATGGCAACCCTGTCTCCGGAAATCATGTTGTTAGACAACGGTGAATCTTCAAACTATGAAGAAGCGATGGCGGGCCCAGATTCCAACAAATGGCTTGAAGCCATGCAATCCGAGATAGGATCCATGTATGAAAACAAAGTATGGACTTTGACAGACTTGCCCGATGATCGGCGAGCGATAGAAAACAAATGGCTTGCCCGATGCAATCCGAGATAGGATCCATGTATGAAAACAAAGTATGGACTTTGACAGACTTGCCCGATGATCGGCGAGCGATAGAAAACAAATGGATCTTTAAGAAGAAGACGGACGCGGATGGTAATGTTACCATCTATAAAGCTCGACTTGTCGCTAAAGGTTATCGGCAAGTTCAAGGGGTTGACTACGATGAGACTTTCTCTCCGTAGCGAAGCTGAAGTCCGTCCGAATCATGTTAGCAATTGCCGCATACTATGATTATGAGATATGGCAAATGGACGTCAAAACGGCATTCCTTAACGGCTATCTTAAGGAAGAACTGTATATGATGCAGCCGAAAGGTTTTGTCGACCCTAAGAATGCTAACAAGGTATGCAAGCTCCAGCGATCCATTTATGGGCTGGTGCAAGCATCTCGGAGTTGGAACATTCGCTTTGATGAGATGATCAAAGCGTTTGGGTTTATGAGCACTTATGGAGAAGCCTGCGTTTACAAGAAAGTGAGTGGGAGCTCTGTAGCATTTCTCGTATTATATGTAGATGACATACTCTTGATGGGAAATGATATAGAACTTTTGGACAGCATTAAGGCCTACTTGAATAAGAGTTTTTCAATGAAGGACCTTGGAGAAGCTGCTTACATATTAGGCATCAAGATCTATAGGGATAGATCGAGACGCCTCATAGGTATTTCACAAAGCACATACCTTGATAAGATATTGAAGAAGTTCAAAATGGATCAGTCCAAGAAAGGGTTCTTGCTCAGACATAAGGTGTGAAATTGAGCTCGACTCAATGTCCCACCACGGCAAAAGATATAGAAGAGATGAGTGTCATCACCTATGCATCAGCCATAGGGTCTATTATGTATGCCATGCTGTGTACCGGACTGATGTAAACCTTGCCGTAAGTTTGGTAGGAAGGTACCAAAGTAATCCCGCAAGGAACACCGGACAACAATCAAGAATATCCTGAAGTACACGAAAAGGACAAAGGACGTGTTTCTCGTTTATGGAGGTGACGAAGAGCTCGTCAGAAGGGTTACGCCGACGCTAGCTTCGACACAGATCCGGATGACTCTAAGTCACAAACCGGATATGTGTATATGTTGAATGGTGGAAGCGAAGCTGGTGCACCGCAAACAGAGTGTCGTATGGATCTACATGTGAAGCAGAGTACATAGCAGCCTCGGAGGCAGCAGATGAAGCAATTTGGGTGAAGGAGTTCATCACCGACCTAGGAGTCATACCCAATGCGTCGGGGCCGATCAAACTCTTCCGTGACAACACCGAGCTATTGCACTTGCCAAGGAGCCGGGTTTCACAAGAAGACCAGTAGCGTCGCTTCAACTCCATTCGTGAAAATGTTCAAGATGGAGACATAGAAATTTGCAAAGTGCATACGGATCTGAATGTCGCAGATCCGCTGACTAAACCTCTTCCATGAGCAAAACATGATCAACACCGTAACTCTATGGGTGTTCGATTCATCACAATGTAACTAGATTATTGACTCTAGTGCAAGTGGGAGACTGTTGGAAATATGCCCTAGAGGCAATAATAAAAGGATTATTATTATATTTCCTTGTTCGTGATAATTGTCTTTTATTCATGCTATAATTGTATTATCCGGAAATCGTAATACACGTGTGAATAGATAGACCACAACATGCCCCTAGTGAGCCTCTAGTTGACTAGCTCATTGATCAATAGATAGTCATGGTTTCCTGACTATGGACATTGGATGTCATTGATAACGGGATCACATCATTAGGAGAATGATGTGATGGACAAGACCCAATCGTAAGCATAGAACAAGATCGTGTAGTTCGTTTGCTAGAGCTTTTCCAATGTCAAGTATCTCTTCCTTAGACCATAAGATCGTGTAACTCCCGGATACCGTAGGAGTGCTTTGGGTGTACCAAACGTCACAACGTGAATCGGGTGACTATAAAGGTGCACTACATGTATCTCCGAAAGTGTACATTGGGTTGACACGGATCGAGATCGGATTTGTCACTCCGTGACACGGAGAGGTATCATCGGGCCCACTCGGTAGTGCATCATCATAATGAGCTCAAAGTGACCAAGTGTCCGGTCACGAGGATCATGCATTACGATGAGTAAAGTGACTTGCCGGTAACGAGATTGAACGAGGTATTGGGATACCGACGATCGAATCTCGGGCAAGTAACATACCGTCTGACAAAGGGAATAGTATACGGGGTTGCTTGAATCCTGGACATCGTGGTTCATTCGATGAGATCATCGAGGAGTATGTGGGAGCCAACATGGGTATCCAGATCCCGCTGTTGGTTATTGACCGGAGAGCCGTCTCGGTCATGTCTCAAGATGTCTCCCGAACCCGTAGGGTCTACACACTTAAGGTTCGGTGACGCTTAGGGTTGTATGAATATGAGTATGCAGCAAACCGAATGTTGTTCGAGTCCGGATGAGATCCCGGACGTCACGAGGAGTTCCGGAATGGTCCGGAGGTAAAAATTGTATATAGGAAGTGCGGTTTCGGCCATCGGGAAAGTTTCGGGGTCACCCGGTATTGTACCGGGACCACCGGAAGGGTCCCGGGGGTCCACCGGGTGGGGCCACCTATCCCGGAGGGCCTCGTGGGCTGAAGTGGGGAGGAACCAGCCCCTGGTGGGCTGGTGACCCCCCCTTGGCCCACCTGCGCCTAGGGTTGAAAACCCTAGGGTGGGGGGCGCACCCCACTTGCCTTGGGGGGCACTCCACCCCCCTGGCCGCCCCCCCCCCCCTTGGGAGATTCAATCTCCAGGGCTGGCGCCCCCCTTGGGGGCCTATATAAAGGAGGGGGACAGAGGCCAGCCGCACCCTGAGTCTTGGCGCCTCCCTCCCCTGCTACACCTCTTCCTCCTCCCACAGTTGCTTGGCGAAGCCCTGCCGGAGTCCTGCTGCATCCACCACCACGCCGTCGTGCTGCTGGATCTTCATCAACTTCTCCTTCCCCCTTGCTGGATCAAGATGGAGGAGATGTCACGCTGACCGTATGTGTGTTGAACACGGAGGTGCCGTCCGTTCGGCGCTAGGATCTCCGGTGATTTGGATCACGACGAGAACGACTCCCTCAACCCCGTTCTCTTGAACGCTTCCGCACGCGATCTACAAGGGTATGTAGATGCATCTCTCTCTCGTTGCTAGATGAACTCATAGATGGATCTTGGTGAACGTAGGAAAATTTTATTTTATGCAACGTTCCCCAACAAATATGAGCATTCAGGTTCTGCTATTAGTTATTAACCGGAGACGTGTCTCGGTCATGTCTACATAGTTCTCGAACCCGTAGGGTCCGCAGGCTTAAAGTTCGATGACGGTTATATTATGAGTTTATGAGTTTTGATGTACCAAACGAGTTCGGAGTCCCGAATGAGATCGGGGACATGACGAGGAGTCTCGAAATGGTCGAGACGTAAAGATCGATATATTGGACGACTATATTAGGACTTCAGAAAGGTTCCGAGTGATTTGGGTATTTTTCGGAGTACCGGAGAGTTACGGGAATTCACCGGGGAGTATATGGGCCTTATTGGGCCATACGGGAATAGAGGAGAGAGGGCAAAAGGAAGGAGGTCTGCGGCCCACCTCTGGTCCGAATTGGACAAGGGGTGCAGCCCCCTTTTCCTTCTCCCTCTCCTCCTCTTTCCTTCTCTCCTACTCCAACAGGGAAAGGAGGAGTCCTACTGCCGGTGGGAGTAGGACTCCCCCCTTGGCACGCCCTCCTCCTTGGACGGCTGCCTCCCCCTTGCTCCTTTATATACGGGGGCAGGGGGGAACCCCATAGACACAACAACTGATCTCTTGATCTCTTAGCCGTGTGCGGTGACCCCCTCCACCATAATCCACCTCGGTCATATCGTAACGGTGCTTAGACAAAGCCCTGTGTCGATAGAACGTCATCATCGTCACCATGCCGTCGTGCTGACGGAACTCTCCCTCAAAGCTCGACTGGATCGGAGTTCGAGGGACGTCATCGAGTTGAATGTGTGCAGAACTCGGAGGTGTCGTGCGTTCGGTACTTGATCGGTCGGATCGTGAAGACGTACGACTACATCAACCGCGTTGTTCTAACGCTTTCGCTTTCGGTTTATGAGGGTACGTGGACAACACTCTCCCCTCTCATTGCTATGCATCACCATGATCTTGCGTGTGTGTAGGAAATTTTTGAAATTACTACGTTCCCCAACAATGGTTGCCGCGTAGCGCCGCCGACGTGGCCATCTTTTTACATGAGGATTAAGAAAAGGCTTAAAGTTTGGATAAAAATAATATTAATTCATGAAACAATTCTAGATATTAACCACCAAAAGCATGTCTAGATATAGAAACAACAGTTCTAGATATAGAAAAGGAAAAAATGAATGGCATAAAGCGGGCGACCAGAGGAACGCTGAACTGCGTGACAGTATAGAAATAGCCATATAATCACCATCCTTAAGTTGGTAAACATAATCATAGTTCTTGAAAAATCTCTTCAATTTGTGTTTGTACCTTGAATCTCTGGTCAAGTCATAATCCAGTGAAACATTTCTAGATCCCCAGAAAGTACTTTTCTTCTAGTATGCTACTATCTTGAATCAGATGGTCTAATTCAGGTGATATTGATAAAGTACAACACATTAATTTCATAATAAGAATGCAACTGATTGTAGGAACCGAATTGCAGGAAACAGGAGACAAATCAGAGGAACGAAAATTTATACCAAAACATCAACAAAATTTGTCCGAGAGTCACGAATCAAAGATTTTAAAACAACAAGTCTACACACAAACCAAATTTCTAGATCTCCATGTAATGAACTGATGTAAAGAAATTTGTAAAACACGAGTCTATGCACAACCCATCTCTCCCCTTTGGCCGAGAGTCACGAATCAAAGAACAATAATGTCAAATATCCCCTCATGTCTGATAATTTTTACTGGCATGGGTGTATGTGTCAATAATACCCTCAATGTTTGCATCATGCAAAAGAACTGTATAATGTGAAGCTGGAATTTGAAGTACGAAAAAAATGCATTCTATAGAGCAGATGTAATTTGAAGCTGGAATGTATAAAAAGTGCACTCAAACAGATTTCATTGCAAATAAAAAAAAGATGCTTGAGATTTGAACCCTGCCCCGCTATGAATAGGACAAACTACTCAACTCAGTTTCTAGAATTATCATATAAAAATCTCATGCCGGATAAAACAAATCACGCATCATTTTGGTAATTAGTGGACCATCATGCATGAGCTTTCCGCTCATGGTAGCGATAGTTTTGGGTCTCTTTCTTTGGATTGTAATGAACATTATAGTTAACCAATAAAGGTCCATGTTTTCCTTCGAAACATTAGTGCGCTGAATAAATGTAGGCAAGAGTAGCTAATACCTGGCTGCAATTGGAGCATCAGTAGTTCCAATTTATCGTGCAGTACCAAGCAGAGGCCATCGATCAGCCATCGCCCATGTGATCGGACTAAGTTTGGAATACCTAGGAAAACATAGTGCTTTATGAGTGATGTGATGCTATGTAATTTTAATAGGGCAAAGGCAGAGAAGATATGTTCTCATGTGAAATAGAAATCTGCCTATTGTTGATGGTATTAAATTAGAAAGAAGTAAACTACAAATTCCGATACAACAAGAATTTTGGACCTGAACAACGGACGATATAGATGGCATATAATGCAAACATTTTCTTGACATAACATCTAGAGTTCCACAGTAAACAAGAAGTAGAAATCCATGAAATTCAAAATACGAGCAAAAGCACGGCCTGTTGTGCGTTGCTCGCAGAAGCGGTGGGCAATTGGAATAGACAGCCAACTTGAATGTCGATAGGATCTAAACAATATATACATAGGTAACTACATTCATAGGTGATTTTTCTTAACCTGGGTCGTCACAAATCGTAACCGATAAGGAGAGAAGTTGATTGCATACATGTAGGTTCAAAGTGAGATGGATCACAAATTTATTATGATAAGTTCAAATGTTTGGAGAAGTATGTTCTAAACCCGTTGGCCCCTTTTCAGCAGCACAAAATCGACGAAATCCTCAAGCAGTTTGCACGACTGTAATGACGTCAAGTAGCTACAAGAGTTTTGTTCCAGCAAAAAAGGAGTTGTCATTTGTCAAAGCGTTTAGACACTAACCATGTTATTTGAGATGGGAAATGTCCTTTGTAGGTGTATAGGAAAGGATCTTTGAGAGTACCTGGTAAGGTACAATTTTCTAGAAGCAGAAAGCCGCCAAAGCTGTGGGCAAACAGGACGGATACCGCAATGATGAGTGTCTGGCACTGCGAAACGGGTTGCGTTATAGCATCGATCATTCAATTTTTCAATATCCATCCACACCACAACAAATTAGTATAGCATGCTCAAAATTAATCTATCTGTAGCTGGACTTGAAGAACTGTCGCTGAACTTAAAGAAAAAATGAATAGAATTAAAATGTATTAATTCAAAAACGACATGAAACACCATTGATGAACTTTGTATGTACCTAAGGGAAACATAAATGGGTAGTCCAGCAAAGCATAGTGTGGAACTGCAGATTCAGAATATTCAGATCATGTTAAATTAAATACCCGCATATATGTGCAAATATATAACTTTTAAATGTCACCAGTAAGTAATGACAACAGTTTGGCATTAACAATACTGTAAAAAATAGCAGAAAGCATAGTTAAGCGACATCCAATCGCCTGGAAGAGAGTTTTCCACATATGTTTTTGGGAACATCCACGGAAATACAATTGAAGCTAGCAGTAATCTGGAAAACAGACCGACATCCATATTCAATTATAGATAAATACTATAGCAACACATAATTTTTATAGTATACTGAATTTAGTAACCTGGGTAGGTAGCTACAAATTTGGATTCTGACCTCCCTCGAATTACCATCTCTTATTGTATCATACCAAGGCCTCCTCACATGGCATCACATATGAAGTGCCCATTACTAATGAAAGAACATGCGGTGCCCCCATGTTTGGTTTTGGTAATTGATGACAATCTCTATGGACTAATGGTTGCCTTGAGTCATATTTGAAGGTTTTGTCCATAGGCTTTTCTTGGAGTACATGTGTTGGTTTCAAGGAGAGTTTGTGTTGACCAAGATGCTATTAAGGAATTATCCAAAGATTGGTCATGTGAGAGTTGAGCTTATTGCAAGCATGTCTTGAAAAAGAAGATTGTGTGATCATTCATGCTTATCTTCAAGACATCATCCAAATGAAGAGAGTTGAAAAGATTCAAGGTTGATCAAGACTAAGTCAAGAGTGAATCAAGTTGATCAACTCACAAATCGTAGAAGATGTATCAAGAGGGATCAAGAGATCCCATGGTATGGTAAGCATTGTCCATTGCACATTGTGTACTAACCCATGGTCTATGTGAGAGTTCTATGTGGGGTTAGGTACGTGTCCATGGGCTTGCGTCAAGAGGAAGATATCACTCAACCCATGGAGAGGATGACATTAAGTGGTGATCGTCATTAAGATTGTTGTGTGCAAGTTCAAGTGGAGCATGACAAAGAGATCAAGTGCTTGTAGCTTGCCGTCCATTATGGTGTCAATGGACTTGTGAAGATGTGCCAAAGAGTGGCTCACCCATAGTGGAGTATGGGGGAGCAATCAACTAGTCTTCATCGAGCGAATGCAATCAAGAAAGGTGGTCCAACTTGAGGGAGTCAAGATCGTCATCATCTAGCTCAAGTGGAGTTCGTGCAAGGCAAAGTTTTGCCCTTGATAGGTTTTATATTTTACCGGTCTCATGGTGATAGTTTGGAGACCTGGTTATAGGATCGATAGCCGTACTATCAAGGGGGGCTCTCAAGTGAGTAGCTTGATTGTATCGTTTGTCGAGAGCTCAAACCATTGCATCCTTGCATCATGTTTCTTGGTTCTTGTTTGGTTCTCTTTGTGAGTCTTAGATCTTATGGTCATCTTGATGACAAGCTTGAGTTCATCGAATACGGAGTTTGCATGTGTCCTCTATGATGTTTTCGGTGTTGGAGGTTTTACCGGTCTTATCCGAGGAAGGGTTCTCACCATTTTATTTTGGGCCTTTTATCATTTGCTTATTATTGGTATTTCTATCAAGATTGTGTTAGCCCTTGTCTCTAGCTTTCCAACAAACTTGGTTTCGTCGAATTCGGAGTCCGTTTGCAGAAGTTGTGTCAGTTTTGGTGTCCTTAAAAGGGGCTGTTCGGATGTAATTTTTTAGTACCGCTCTTGGGAGTGGTACTACCGCTTGGAGCAGTACTACCGCGACTACTTCCGTGGATACTTTCGCTCGGGACCAAAATCTCGTCACAAGTCCAGCGGTGGTAGGCACGGATGTAATTTTTTAGTACCGCTCGCAAGCAGTAGTACCGCTACCCTTAGCAGTAGTACCGCTACCCCTAGCGGTAGTACCGTGAGGTCAAGCGGTACTACCGCTCTGACGGTTCTTTAGGCTTTTTTTGCCTCCTCGCTGTTGTGTTTCAAAGGGCTACTACCGCCCTAGCGGTAGTACCGCTCCTTGGAGCGGTAGTACCTCTTCAGTGGCTGTGAGCATAACGGTTGGGATTTTCCCCACCTATAAAAGGGGGCCTTCTTCCCCAATGAACCCTATCCTTTGAGCTCATGTTCTTTCCCCATTGTTGACCTTCTTCGAGATTGCTAACTCTCAATCCCTCCAATGATTCTTACTAGTTCTTGAGGGAAAAGAGAGAGGAGATCTAGATCCACGTTTCCACCAATCACTTCTCCTCTAAGTGAGGGGAACCCCTTCGATCTAGATCTTGGAGTTCTTCGTGTTCTTCTTTCGTTCTTCCTCTCATTTTCCTCCCTAGCATTAGTTGCTTTGGTGGGATTTGGGAGAGAAGGACTTGGGCACTCCGTGTGCCCTTGCCATTTGAAAGTGCTAGTTATCTACTAGAGGGGGGGGGTGAATAGGCGATTTTTAGGAAAGTCTTCAAAACACGGATGTTTTGAAGACAAACAATAGAAATGACCTAATTGATATGCAGCGGAAGATAAACTACAACAAGCAAACCATAGTCTAGTATGCAATAACGTGAAAGTACAAGACTAATAGCAGCTTGGTAGTAGGATCAAGATGGAAGATAGTGAGAATCCAATCAACAAAAGTAGTCAAGCAATGAAGTCAAACAGGTATGACAAATAGGAAATGACTTCACGAAGACAAACTCTAAGTAAGGTGAGGGAGAAGATAGAACCGCCACTTGTTGAAGACACAGATTTGTTGGACCAGTTCGATTCTTTGTGACAACTGTACATCCGGTTAGGGAGGCTGAGATTCAACTAAGATCAAGGCGTCTTCACCTTATTTCCTTGAGCTAAGGACACATAGTCCTCGCCTAATCACTCTGGTAAGTCTTCAAGGTAGACTTCCGAACCTTCATAGACTGCATTCACCGGCAATCCACAATGACTCTTGGATGCTCGAACGCGACGCCTAACCGGCCGGAGGATTCCACAGTCCTCAAGTGTAATAAGTCTTCGTGTCACATGCATGTAAAGACTTCAGTGATGCCTAACACTCTTTGGCTCTGATGTTTGGGCTTTGTCCTCGCAAGGATTTCTCTCTCTCAAAGGCTTCGAGGTGGGTTGCTCTCAAACGACAAAAGCCGTGCACTAACTCTGAGCAGCCACCAATTTATGGAGTATGGGGTGGGCTATTTATAGCCACTAGGCAACCCGACCTGATATGTCCGAAATGACCACGGGTCACTAAGGAACCGACACGTGTTCCAACGGTCGATTTCAAACACACACGGCAACTTTACTTGGGCTACAAGCAAAGTCGACTCATCCAACTCTGGATAAGTTTTGCTCTCATTGTCTTCGCTCGAAGACATAGGATCTGGGTTGAGCATCACTTGATCATTCGACTATGATCACTTGGACCCCACTTAACAAAGACGGTGGTTCCTATGACTCAACAAAGAAGAAAAGGAAACAACGAAACGACCACGATCTTCAAGGCTCCATAGTCTTCACTCAATGTCTTCTCATTTCATAGTCTTCAATGTGAATATCTTCACATACCACCATTGTCATCAATGTCTTCATACATTTTAGGGTCATCTCCGTAGGTAAACCGAATCAATGGGGGACACCACCTGCGTTATCCTCGCAATTCTCACAAACGCATTAGTCCCTCAACCACATTTGTCGTCAATACTCCAAAACCAACTAGGGGTGGCACTAGATGCACTTACAATCTCCCCTTTTGGTGATTGATGACAAACTGTTGAAGTTTTCAACGGGATAAAATATGTGAAATTGTAAAGGATAGGGAATTGTCTTCATAAGTGGCAAAGGCTCCCCCTGAAGATGTGCATATAAGTAGTTTGCTTTTGGAATGCAAATGCACATGGCAGGTTGTACTTGTGGAGATCCTCTTCAACTTATGAAGATAATTCATGATGCATGAAATGATATAACTAAGAGAATGACATGCATAATGAAAAATGGACGTCTGCAGAATGATCTAAGTGCGGAAGTCATCGTCGCACATGCGGAATTTATCATCACACCAGAGTAAAGCATATAAGTAGCAGACGACCATCGAGTTTAAGTGTTACAACTCAAAGAACCAAATGTATCAAAAGCGAGAGTTGTAAACACTAGGCAAAATATTATGCAACCGCCCTTATGAACCCGCTTGAAGACTATCAAACTCATATGATTCTCCCCTTTGTCAAGAAGGACCAAAAAGGTTTGAAGACATAGAGCGTCTACTGCTTTCTTCGTGGTTGATGATGCAGCAGGGTTGTCGTTGTTGGTTGGCGGTGCGGGGCGAACTTGGTGCGGTGTCAATTCATGCGTAAGTAGGGGCGGTGAAGTAGCATCATCTTCATCATCGATCACTCTGGCATTGACATTTGCCATGGAGGAAGAATAGTCGAGTCTTCAAGTGATGGAGTTCGTCGAGGGACTGCATTCCGTGGAGGAGTGGAGTCAAACTTGAAGCGTTCAAAGTGAAGCCATCGTCTTGAAGATCTCGCTCAAAGATTGAGCGTGGTCAAACTCTTCCATGATCGCCGACAGGTCTCGTGAGTGACAAAGGCATTCTTGGTGGCAAGGTTTCAAACGCGATTGACGTCCACCAAGAGGCTTTGCATTTGTCGCTTGAGCCAGGAGTGATGCTTATCTTGTTTCTGGTGCAGTGCGACAAGAAGTTCTCGATCATTGAGGACTCAAGAGCGCTTCCAAGGCCTTTGGCCAATTGTGCTCTCAGTGGCTTCAGTCCGCGCACGGTGAGGCATACGTGTGTTCCCAGCCAGAGGATAGACACGAGATACTGCTAGGACGCCTTCCATGGGTTGAGAGAAGCTATGGTGATAGGCATTCTGAAGACAAAGTGGCGTTTTGGCAAGCTCAGGGTAAATGGCTTCAACTGACATATCAACCTCTGGTAGAAAGATCAGATGATTGCGAGCAGAGGACTGATAGTTGATAGCGAGTGCATCTTGATGAGGCGCATGACCCATGGAGCATAAAATTTCAGACCAAACAGATCGAGATCGAGACGCAGCCAATTGTCGGATGAAGAATTCTTGCATATTGAAGCTGATGCCATTGAGGATGTAAAGACCAATGTCTTCATTGCTCCTTCAAGTTTTGCAGACGATGAATGCCCTTTGATAGGCCATAGAGTTACTCGATGATGTGATATATTGTACGAGGCAGATTCTCAAGGTCATCAACAAAGAAGTCCTGAGGGTATTCAGCGTCATGCGGCAGTGGCTTCATCATGCTCAACATCTGACTCATGTTGGGTTCTGGCTTATGAAATATGCTCTCCGGTGCATCGCGGTGGAGTTGACAACCAGGTTCAAACAGCTCTCCGGGAGTGGGGTAGGCCTGTGAGCTCAATGACGTCAAGAGCTTTGGCTTCATGATGAACATTTCCTGTCATCCACTCGAGAACCCATGTCTTCGTATCTCTGTAGTAGCCGCGAATGTGGAGGGTAGCATAGAATTGAAGCACAAGTTCTTCATTCCAGTGTTCTTTGTCTGTAACGAAGCCGAGCAGACCTGCATCACGAAAGCAATCAAGTGCTTCTTCTAAGCACGGCAGTCCGCAATGGCTTCAAAGGTCGAGGCGCATATGAGGGAACATGCGCCCTTGATCATACAAAACGCATGAGTAATAGCTTCGTTGCTGATAGCTCCAGAAACGGTCAGATGATATCCTTGGCCTTGTGTATGGGTTCTTTGCTCTGTCAAAGAAAGTGTTGTTGGCTTTGAAGCCATTTGCATTGAAAGAACCTGTAGAGGTGGCAGTGCCTGGAAACCTTGGCAGTCTTGGCTTCGGCTTCTGGACCTGAGGCCTATGCGCAATATGGTATTCAAACTGAGGACCAGAGGCATGAGGCGGAGGGACCGTAACAGGCCATCTTCTTGTGATTAGCTGACCATAGTTGTATGCTTGCTCAATTGTGTAGGGCCTTGGTGGCGTAATCTGAGCAGTGGCAACAACCGAGGCTTTCAGTCGCCACAGATGCTTCGGGAGCAGTTGCCTCATTGGCTTTAGGCACATTTCCTTCATTGGCTTCAGGAGCTGTTGGTGCAGGCTCCACATTTGCTTCAGCCATGACCACGTCATTGGCTTCATTGGTGTTGGAGGTGGCAGCCTCAATGTTCTCAACCTCCACTTGAGGAGCAGGAGGGTCGGGCACTGGCACGTTGATATCAGGTATGACTTCTTCAGTTACAGGGGGTGTAGGGACACGTTCTTCTTCTTCTTGGGTGTCTTCGGCTGATGCACCGGATTGTCTTCAGCAGCTTTGGCTTCAGACTCGGAGACATTCAGAGTTGGAGTGGCTTCTGAAAACACTTGACGTGCAACAGGTTGGTGGTGCACTTCTCCTTCGAACGCCGAGAGAGGTACTTGAGGCCTTTGACCTTTGGCGAAGCTGCGAAATCTTTGGCGACGCCTTTGGAGATGGGGTTGTCTGGGCCTCAAAGTCTTCCTCTTCTTCTTGTTGTTGTTGTTGGGGAGTGACTTGTTGTTGGGGAGTGACTTGTTGTTGGGGAGTACTAGGGGAGTCTTCTTGTTGCGGGCGATCAGCCCATGAAGCATCCTGAGCAATTGGCGTCAGAGGACGACCAATGCTGATGAGTTCATTGCTCGCATTTAATAGGCGATGATACCACATTGTATTCAATTTGAGGAAGAACTTCATCATCTTCAACATTGTCATGGTGACCAATGTCTTCAGCAGTGATGGGATCAACTGTTGGAATCTCTTCAACTTCAGGAGCCTCTGTGGAAGCAGGCTCATGAACAGTCATGCGAAGTTCTTGGGTTGCAGACGTGGGACGAACCACTGAAATGGGTTCAACAACCAAGGGCTCTATGGGAGCAACCCGATTCTTCTTGGTCTTAAGCTTCTTCTTGGAGGGAGCAGCATCAGAGGCTTCAGGAAGTTTCCTTTTTCTGGCTTCAGCCTCAGCAGCTCTCATCTTCTTCTGTTCAGAAGCGGTTGACCGGACCTTTGGCTTCGAGCCAGTCATGTTGCTTGGGAAGACTATGCGGTGTTCTTCCTGCCTTGAAGGTGCAGCTTGGTCAGTTGAAGAATTCTTCCTCTTTGCAGCCATTCTGGGGTCAATGCCAAGACGGCCAAGAGCCTTGCGCTTCTCAGCCTCATTGTAGGCTAGCACACACTTGTCACCAGACTCTTCATGCGCTCACGAGATCCTCTGGATTCTTATCGCTTCTTGAGAAAGGCTTCTTTGAGCTCGTGCAGCATGACCTTGAAGTTTTTGACATCTTGCACGCTGAGTGCAGCCATATGCTTCTTGAACCGAGCTTTTTCATAGTCAATTTTGTTCTTGAGTTCAACGATACCGAGCAAGAGCTAGCTCAGAAGCAATGGCTCCGTTGAAGGAGATGCTGAGGCCAATAGGAAGTTGCAGATCTTCAAAGCTGATGTTTGGGGTGTCAAACCACTCATCAATGAAGTGATGGATGATTGCCACATCAAAGAGAGGCAAATTGTTGAAAATTTCTGCTTCTTCCTTGCTCTTGATAAGTTGCTCAAGAGCATCATCTGCAAGATCTTCATCACTAGACAGATCAATGTGCTCTTCACGCATAATGGCAGCAGGAGTCGATGTCGATTCAAGATTCTTGACAATTTTCTTTCTCTTCTCCGCCTTCTTGGAGATACGGATTGATCTTCAGACCGCATTAATCGGATTCGTGGAGGTCCAGTAGCCAGTGGCTTCACACGTGAAGCTTTTGGAGGAGCAGCTGACTTTGAAGCCTTGACTTTCTTTTGCTTATGCGTCTTTGGAGCAGGAGCAGGAGCTGGAGCTGGGGCTTCATTAGACTCAAAGATCGCCATCGAGTGATCCACTTTGGCACCTTGGACCAAGATGTAAGTGATGAGGCCATCAAGGTTTGAAAAGGGACCGATGACATTGGGTTCAGCATCACGTGAGCCGTCAGCACGGGGAGCAGAGGGACCACGTTCAGCATCACGTGGACCGATGACATTGGGGTTGAAGTCTAATCCCAATGACTTCTTGTTTCCTTGGCCGAAGCCTTTGCGTGCTGGAAGTTGCGCTTGAAGAGATTATCGTCACGACACCAGAGCAATGACGTTGGGTCGGCATTTTCGTGCCGAGGTCCACGGACCATACAAGGATAGAAACCTTGTGCAATAGCTTCACCATGTTCTTGGGTGGAAGGCCTCGAAAGAGAATATCACCCCAAGGGCTTCTGATAGCATTCTTCTCGGCATATTCCCGGGTCACAAAATTGTACTTGAACCATTGCTCAGCCCAATATCGACGAATCCATTGGATTCGCGTCTTGCACTGATTGTAATTCTCTTCGGGATCTGTCTTGTAAAGCTCTGCGAGGTCATCAGGCAGATCTTTTGAGGTTCCCCACGACGCTGTCTGCCGCCCTTCCTGACTGATTTATCTGCAGCCATGAACTTCAAACTGAATGCCTTCAATATGTTCAAAGGCTTCAAAGGCTTGCGTTTCTTTGGACAAAGCGAGGGGCTTCGGGAGAGTTAGTTTGATCTTGTAAGAATTACGCAAGCGAATGCAGACTATGAGAACCAAGGGATTCTCCCACGGACATGTACTGTGACAGATTAGAGATGCGAGGGAAGGGAAGAGGTCATATGCATTCTCGTAAGATTTTGAAGATAAATCGGTTTGAAGACATTGACCTCATGATGCGAAGACATTCACTTAGATGTTGAGAGTTGGTTCCAGATTTCTACGAATCCGTGAATAAGTACAAGTGAGGAATCTAACTAGTTGTGAAGCTTAAGTGAATATACTAGGCAGTATGAGATGCAGACAGAATAGATCTAACATTGTATGGGCAGAAACCAATTTTGGTAAGTAGGATGAATCTTGAAGATCAAAAAGATGGTAAAAATAGAGTTATATTTACCACTCGAAGAACTGCTATACGGGAAGAAGAGGAAGCCGAGCAGTTCAATCCACCGTGCCCTAACTTGACGACGGAGGACACCTACGGCGGCGGCGGAGATGACGATGTTCGCGGCCGGCGTGAGGACGGCGTCGGAGAAGTCGCGTCAGCTAAGCGCTTCGTCGCCGGCGTCGTCGAGAGCTAGCGGTGGCGCTAGGGTTTTGACGAGGTGGAGAGGTGGAAGAAGATTTTCTTTACCGCAGGGGACATGTATTTATAAGGAGGTGTGCGGTACAACGCAATTACGCAGGTGCCCCTAGCGGTTCACATCTGAGGGGCACGTGGCAAGCATGCAACATACTCTGAGTTGTCCCACGTTCCCACGCCCGCCAGGTTTGTCGGATGGTTGTTCCGGCTTCTCCGGATTTCAACAGTAAGGATGAATCAATTAAAACAGACTTAAAGTTTGTCTCTGTGTCTTCTGCTGACAAGGACGCAGAGAAGACATTCGACAGTTTCAATAGAATGCATATGATTTGGACAGATAGAGTTTGAGATAGAAAGCATAGAGAGATTTGGGGTCCGATCACATTCACTTAGTTCAAAAGATTCAACTTGGAAGACATAGCTATAAGTGAATGTTGTAGAGGACAGAACAATATATATATATATATATATATATATATATATATATATATATATATCAGACAACAACCAAATCAAAATAGTGAAGAAAATCATGAAGATAGGTTGAAGTTGAAGACAAATCAAATGCGAAGATATTGCAGAAATAACGCCATGAGTGAAACACTTCAAACAGAGAAATTTGGTGGTGGTGTTACCCACCGTATAGGAAGTATTAGACCCGGACCACGGCGCACAATTATCGTGGTGCTCAAGTCAAATTCCACGTTACTGTATTCACACTCAGAATGTAAGTCTTCATTGATTGAAGATATACGTTACTTCGTGTGTTGCACATCTAAGTCATCAACATGCATAAGTGTTAGGATGTGTGATTGATCACAGGACATTTGAGGATTCCAAGATATTTAGCTCACACCGTAACTTGCAAAACCTTTTCTCATCCAAGGGCTTTGTGAAGATATCTCGCCAATTGCTCTTCAGTGTTGACGTGAATGATGTCAATATCTTTCTTCATGACATGATCCCTGAGAAAATGATGACGAATTTCAATGTGCTTTGTCTTCGAGTGCTGGACTGGATTGTTGGCAATCTTGATGGCGCTTCCGTTGTCGCAGAAGAGAGGTACTTGTTTCAGATTGATGCCATAGTCCTTGAGAGTTTGCTTCATTCATAGAAGCCGAGCACAAGAAGATCCGGCAGCAATGTATTCAGATTCAGCATTGAGAGTGATACCGTTACGCTTCTTTTAAGACCATCAGACTAGTGATCGTCCCTGAAAGTGACATGTGCCTGATGTAGACTTGCGATCCACCTTGTCACCAGCATAATCAGCATCCGAAAATCCAACCAAATCAAATTTTGAGCCCTTTGGATACCATAATCCGAGTGTTGGGGTGTGAGCCAAATATCGAAGAATTCGCTTTGACTAAGTGATGCGATTCCTTTGGTGCCGCTTGGAATCGAGCACACATGCAAACACTAAGCATAATATCTGGCCTAGATGCACATAGGTAAAGTAAGGAACCAATCATTGAGCGGTATACCTTTTGATCGAACTCTTTACCATTGTCGCCGGGACCCGGATGGTGTTTGGTGGCATTGGCATTGTGTATCCTTTGCACTCTTGCATTCCAAACTTCTTGAGACAATCTTGGAGGTATTTTTCTTGAGATATAAAGATGCCATTCCTTTGTCGATTTAATTTGAAGACCAAGGAAGAACTTGAGCTCTCCCATCATGGACATCCGATATTGTTCTCGCATCATATATCCAAATTCATCACTATACTTACGGTTGGTGCACCGAAGATAATGTCATCCACATATATTTGGCATACAAACAGTTCACCATCATATGTCTTCGTGAAGAGTGTGGGATCAAGGGATCCGTGTTTGAAGCCTTTGCTCTTCGTGAAGTCTTTGATCGTATCATACCAAAGCGAGGAGCTTGTTTGAGGCCATATGCTGCTTTATTTAGCTTGTACACCATATCAGGATGTTTTGGATCTTCAAAGCCAGGGGGTTGAGTGACATATACTTCTTCTTCAATCTTGCCGTTGAGAAATGCACTCTTCACATCCATTTGATAGAGCAAGATGTTGTGGTGGTTAGCATAGGCTAGTAGTATGCGAATAGCTTCAAGCCTAGCTACAGGAGAAAATGTTTCATCAAGTCAATTCCTTCAACTTGAGTATATCCTTGAGCCACAAGCCGTGCTTTGTTTACATTTACTTGACCATGCTCATCTTGCTTGTTTTGATATATCCATTTGGTGCCAATAATGTTATGCTTTATGAGGGTCGTAGGCGCTTGACAAGTTCCCAAACATTGTTTAGCTTGAATGTTGAAGTTCTTCTTGCATAGCTTGTATCCATTCTCGGTTCCATAAAGGCTTCAAAGAACTTTCTTGGGTTACGATATTGACACAAACGAAAAGTGCCCACAGAAATTTGCTAGTTGTGTTGCTCTTGAGCGAGTAAGCGGACCAGGTGCATTGATGTTATCGATTATCTTCTCAATCTGTACTTCATTTGCAACTCGAGGATGAATTGGACGAAGACTTTGCTCTTGCTAATCATTGTCATCATTGGGAGGATTGTCATCAGGCTGAGCATTGTCTTCTGGTTGGTTAGGTGCAGAAATGATAAGTTCCTTTTCAGCCTGTGCTTCAAAAGGCATAATTTCACGATTCCCATCAGCTTGATAGATTATTTGGCGGAGCTTCGTCTAGTGTACTTGGCAGGAACTCTCTTTGTGAACCATTGGTTTCATCAAATCGCACGCCTCTGATTCGACGATTTTGTAGAGATAAAGGTTGAAGACTACAGAGGAGTGCGAGTCCTTTCAGAATCGAGCATGAAGCCTTCGTGAGCTTTAGGTTCAAAATTTGACTTGTGATGGGGATCCTTGATCCAGCACTTAGCCCCAAATACTTTGAAGTAGCTGACATTTGGCTTCTTGCCAGTAAGGAGCTCATAGGATGTTTTGTTCAAAAGCTTATGGATATAAACACGGTTGATGACGTGACAAGCTGTGTCAATGGCTTCAGGCCACAACTTTCTTGGTGTCTTGTATTCGTCGAGCATTGTTCGAGCCATCTCAATGAGGGTTCTGTTCTTGCGCTCCATGATGCCATTTTGCCGAGGTGTGTATGGAGCAGAGAACTCATGAGTGATTCCCATGGTATCCAGATAAAGATCAATTCCGGTGTTCTTGAATTCAGGGTCGTTATCACTTCTGATATGCTTGATCTTGACGCCATAATTGTTCATTGCTCGATTACGGTTGCCCCAAGACATCTTGCACTTCAGTCTTGTAGAGAATTATGTGCACCCATGTGTACCTTGAGTAGTCATCAACAATGACGAAGCCATAGAGACAAGCAGTTGTTATGAGGGTAGAGTAATGAGTAGGGCCAAACAAATCCATGCGTAACAGCTCGAAGGGTTGAGATGTTGTCATGATTGTCTTCGAGGGATGCTTTGCCCTAGTCATCTTTCCAGCTTAGCAGGCACCACACAAATGATCCTTCTTGAACTTGACACCTTCGATGCCTATGACGCGTGCTTCTTCTTGGCGAGTGTGTAAGTTCCTCATGCCAAGATGCCCCAGCCTCCGATGCCAGAGCCAGCATTCTGAAGCTTTTGCAAGAAGACATACGACAAGTTGTGGACCTGCTGAGAAATCTACCATGTATAGATCATCTTTCCTATACCCTTCAAAGACTAGAGACTTGTCAGATTCCATTAGTACAAGGCAACGATATTTTCCGAATATCACAATCATGTTCAAGCCACAAAGCATTGAGACAGACATCAAGTTGAAACCAAGGGATTCAACAAGCATCACTTTATCCATGTGTTGATCCTTTGAGATTGCAACTCTACCTAGACCCAATACCTTGCTTTTACCAAAGGTCAAGAATGTGATGTGACTCTTGTCCGATGGACGTAAGGTTGAGTCCATGAGAAGACTTCGATCACCACCATATATGATTAGTGCATCCACCGTCCATAATCCATTCTCAAGCATGAGGTGTCATACCCTCTGATGCAGTTAGGGGATAGGCTTCACCAAGAGCATTGTGAAGCATAAACATTTGACGGGCAAGTGGATTATTGAAGCTTAAATCAAGATTAGGACTGATAGGATGAATGGCAAACGATTCAGAACAAAATACATAGTGAGACCATTTGGGCATTTGATCTTGTGCCCTACAAGATGTTTTAGGTCCCCGAAATAGCATCGACGCCTTTGATTTTCGGTGGAGACCCTTTCTGCAAAAGAGAGTTAATTCTTCTTAACCACCCACATCTTCGGGGTGGCTTAGAAGCAATGAGTCTAAGTGCAGCATCTCGAGAATTTCGCTTTGGTGCCCTAGCAAATAGCCTTGCAGGAGATGAATGATACTCGTATGAATAAGCGTAAAAGTTCTTAGTTCTATGAACATAGCGGTTTGAAGACACACGCTCATATTCATAAATTTGAGTACGGTTTCCTCGCAAAACATTGGCGTTAGGGTGACTCGGGTGAGTCCTCCGTCTGTATGAAGCCTTTGGACCATATGACGCCTTAGGTCTGGGTTTGTCTTCTTCCTGTGTGGTGTCATGAAGACATTCAACGGAAGATTCTCAAGACAGCTTTTGGGAACCCAGATCTTCTTCATAGGCGGTCCATTCCTGCAGTTAGTACCAATATACCGCAAACACTTCACCATTCGATTCTTGAACAACTTATAGTTTGCATCAAGGGATTCATCAATGATAATAGGGTTAGCACAGGTAAAGCCAGATAAGGTGGATGGATCCTTTGAAGGTCCCTTTGCAGCAACCCATGTGGTTTTGGGATACTTGCTCAAAGCTTCGAGGGAACCATCAACATTCATTTTCCTCTCGAACCCAACACCCTCTTTCCTAGGGTTTCGGTTCAAGATTCCGCTTTTTGAGGACATCGCAGTGTCCGATGCCCTTTCGCACTTTTATACATCCCTATTTCAAGCAATGTCTTCAACCTAGCATTTTCATCAGCAATAGCAGTGGTATCCTCCGCAGAGGGGTTAGTTACCACATTAGTAGTTGAAGACAATGCAACAGTAGCAGCTTGAACATTCAAAGCAGAGGTAGCGATATCACGCTCAAGACATTTTAGACATGGTGGTTCAAATCCATCTGGCCGGAACTGGTGCATTGAGCTGAAGTGACTCATTCTCTTTTGAAGATCGTCCTGAGCCGCTCTCCATTTCTCAAGCTCGGGCTTCCTTTGAAGATCATCAGCGGAGAGCTTTTCATGAGTAGTTGAGAGCGTTTCATGACGACTTTCAAGTTCTTGGTACTTAGCATGAAGATTTTAATGTCTTCAACTAAGGATTTGTGAACGTGTCATTTCCGCGTCCAATCGTCATCGCTTTTGTCTAACAGTTTTTGAGTATGTTCCATAGCTCTTTGTTGTTCGGTTGCAATTTTAGCAAGTGTTTTGTAGCTGGGTTTGGATTCACAATCAGAGTCATCTTCACTTGATGTTTGAAAGTAAGCATCACGTGATTTACCTTGGCACCGCGTGCCATGAAGCAGTAGGTGGGAGCAGGGTCGTCCTTGTCATCAGCTTCAGCGTTGGTGTAGAATTCATTGTCTTCAGTGTTGAAGATGGACTTGGCAACATAGGCTATGGCTAAAGCCAGACTTGAAACGCCAAGGTCGGACTCCTCTTCAGACTCCACCTCCTCCTCCTCAAAAGCAGACTCCTCCTCTGAATCCATTTCCTTGCCAACAAAAGCACGAGCCTTGCCAGATGAGCTCTTCTTATGAGATGAAGACTTTGATGAGGACTTGAAAGAAGACTTTGAAGATTTCTTCTTCTTCTGGTCATCAGAATCATATTCCTTGCTCTTCTTCTTCTTCTTCTCATTGTCCCACCGTGTGGACACTCGGAGATATAGTGTCCAGTTTTCTTGCACTTGTGACGGGTTCTCTTCTTGTAGTCATGAGTGGAAGCTTCATCATTTCTTGAGCTGGATCGTGAAGAATTTCAAGCCTTTCTTCCTAGTGAACTTCGGAACTTCTTCACAAGCATAGCAAGTTCCTTTCCAATGTCTTCGTGGATCATCATAACCGCAATGATTCTTCTTCAGATGAGGAAACAACTTTTGCCTTCAAAGCGCTTGAGTTCGGCCATAGTTGGGACCATAGATATCTCTTTTCTCGTAAAGTTGGAACTCATGTGTGTTGAGCCTCTCAAGTATATCGACGGATCAAGTGTCTTGAAGTCAGGACGTTCTTGTATCATGAGGGCAAGGGTGTCAAAAGAGCTGTCAAGTGATCTCGGTAGTGTCTTGACGATTTCATGCTTGGTGATCTCAGTGGCGCCGAGAGCATGAAGCTCATTTGTGATGTCAGTGAGGCGATCAAACGTGAGCTGGACATTTTCATTGTCGTTTCTCTTGAAGCGGTTGAAGAGGTTGCTAAGAACACTGATCCTTTGATCTCTCTAGGTTGAGACGCAGCCGTTGACCTTGGATAGCCATCCAGACTAGCTTCGACATTTCCAGAGCACTCACACGGCCATACCGTCCTTTGGTCGATGACCACAGATGATGTTCTTTGCAGTAGAGTCCAATTGGATGAACTTCTTGACATCAGCAGGGGTGACACCTTCACCAGTTTTGGGAACGCCGTTCTTGACGACATACCAGAGGTCGACATCAATGGCTTCAAGATGCATGCGCATCTTATTCTTCCAGTAGGGATAGTCAGTTCCATCGAACACGGGGCAAGCAGCGAAGACTTTGATTATCCCTGCAGTCGACATAGCTAAAACTCCAGGTGGTTAAACCGAATCACACAGAACAAGGGAGTACCTTGCTCTGATACCAATTGAAAGTGCTAGTTATCGACTAGAGGGGGTGAATAGGCCATTTTAACAAAGTCTTCAAAACACGGATGTTTCGAAGACAAACAATAGAAATGACCTAATTGATATGCATGGGAAGATAAACTACAACAAGCAAACCATAGTCTAGTATGCAATAACGTGAAAGTACAAGACTAATAGCAGCTTGGTAGTAGGATCAAGATGGAAGATAGTGAGAAGCCAATCAACAAAAGTAGTCAAGCAATGAAGTCAAACAGGTATGACAAATAGGCAATGACTTCACGAAGACAAACTCTAAGTAAGGTGAGGGAGAAGATAGAACCAGTCACTTGTTGAAGACACAGGATTTTTTGGACTGGGCCCATTCTTTGTGACAACTGTACATCCGTTAGGGAGGCTGAGATTCAACTCGAAGACCGCGTCTTCACCTTATTCCTTGAGCTAAGGACACACAGTCCTCGCCCAATCACTCTGGTAAGTCTTCAAGGTAGACTTCCGAACCTTCACAGACTGCGTTCACCGGCAATCCACAATGACTCTTGGATGCTCAGAACGCGACGCCTAACCGGCTGGAGGATTCATAGTCCTGAAGTGTAATAAGTCTTTAGGTCACATGCATGTAAAGACTTGATGATGCCTAACACTCTTTGGCTCTGGGTGTTTGGGCTTTGTCCTCGCAAGGATTTCTCTCTCTCTCTCAAAGGCTTCGAGGTGTGTTGCTCTCAAACGACAAAAGCCGTGCACTAACTCTGAGCAGCCACCAATTTATGGTGTAGGGGGTGGGCTATTTATAGCCACTAGGCAACCCGACCTGATATGTCCGAAATGACCTGGTCACTAAGGAACCGACACGTGTTCCAACAAATGATTTCAAACACACACGGCAACTTTACTTGGGCTACAAGCAAAGCCGACTCATCCACTCTGGATAAGTTTTGCTCTCATTGTCTTAGCTCAAGACATAGGATTTGGGTTGAGCATCACTTGATCATTCCGACTATGATCACTTGGACCCCACTTAACAAAGACGGTGGTTCCTATGACTCAACAAAGAAGAAAAGGAAACAACGAAACGACACGATCTTGCGCTCCATAGTCTTCACTCAATGTCTTCTCATGTCATAGTCTTCAATGTGAATATCTTCACATACCACCATTGTCGTCAATGTCTTCATACATTTTTAGGGGTCATCTCCGGTAGGTAAACCGAATCAATGGGGGACACCACCTGCGTTATCCTGCAATTCTCACAAACGCATTAGTCCCTCAACCACATTTGTCGTCAATACTCCAAAACCAACTAGGGGTGGCACTAGATGCACTTACACCATTGCATTTGGTGCATCGGTTTGAGTTCTCCACGGTGATACGTGGAAGTGAAGTTTGAGAAGCTTATTACTCTTTGGTGTTTGGGCACCCTAGAGCTTGTTCCTCTTGGGTCCTTGGCGCCCTAGACGGTTGGTGGTGTTCGGAGCTCAATCATTGTGGTGTAAAGCTCCGGGCAAGCGTCGGGGTCTTCAATTAGGTTGTGGAGATCGCCCCGAGCAATTTGACGGGTACCGGTGACCGCCCCCAAGGGTTGCCAAAGTGTACAGGTTTCGTGACCGCCCCCAAGGGTTGCCATTTGTACTGGTCCGGTGACCGCCCTCAAGGGTCCCTTAGTGGAATCACGGCATCTTGCATTGTGCGAGGGCGTGAGGGGATTGCGGTGGCCCTAGTGGCTTCTTGAGGAGCATTGTGCCTCCACACCGCTCCAAACGGAGATTAGCATCCGCGAGGGTGTGAACTTCGGGATACATCGTCGTCTCTGCGTGTCTCGGTTATCTCTTACCCGAGCTCTTTACTTATGCACTTTACTTTATGATAGCCATATTGTTCTTTGTCATATATCTTGCTATCACTTAGTTGTTTATCTTGCTTAGCATAAGTTGTTGGTGCACATAGGTGAGCCTAGTTGTTGTAGGTTTTGTGCTTGACAAATTGACCGCTAGGTTTATTTCGCATTTATTCAAGCCTAAACCGTAATTATTTTAAAGCGCCTATTCACCCCCCCTCTAGGCGACATCCACGATCTTTCAACTAACTTGTATACTTTGTCCTGTTTATATATCTCCAGTACCTAAAAAAGAGGAAGCCACATATTACAATCTTTTATTGCACCAAACCTTCCTCATACAACATCAAGAATATCAAACCCCGAAAAGTCAAGATAAAAGTGCATGTTAGCATGTATTCCAGTTTTCACTGATCATATTTAAGATCATGTGGCATGTCTCACCATTAAGCACAGAAGCTTGAGACACGATGAAGTACATTATATAGTAAGACATGATCTAGCCAAGCTATGTGATGAGCATAACCACTTCAAAATCTAGGAATCTGTTTGAAAAACTTCTAATCTGATTTGGTGGCAACTCTGGCTGCAGCGTCAAGTGCCCATGCACCTGATAAAATATAAACCTTGTAATTAATTTACAGGAAAATATGAAAGGAAGCAAAGAAATTAAGAAGTTTACTAAGGGATGCAATAAAACATCACGCATCTCACGGTCAGATATGAACATAGTGTCAAGTCAACTAATTTTTCAGTCCAAAGAAGTAAAATTCTTGCTAATGAAAAAATTCTGCAATGCACGAGCTGCATGGAAGATGCAAAACACAATTAAGCATAGCTGATAGTTGTGTAAGGAAAGCATTACGCAAAACCTACATATCCAGCGGTAAAAAATAAACCTCAAGTGATGAATTAATTAGTGACCAAACTACATGATGTATCATATCCTCTGCTCTGAAAATATATGGGTGCAACAAGCACTGAAGAGTTGTAACATGTACCGCACCTATAATAAGATTAGTAGCTCTCCTTTGCAATTTACAACTGATGTCCACCATGACATGCAAATTATCCGACAATAGCTAATCTTTGGCAAAGAAGAAAATTCTCTTCTGAAATATCAATTGAACCATATGACCTAATTTCAGGATGCGAAAAATCTAGGTAAAATAGAAATTTATGATACAATCTATAGATAACAATATATATGGCTTTTAGTGCCCTATATACCAGTAGACATGACCATGAGCATGATTCAAAGCCAAAAGGCATGGAAAGGAGTCGATATATACCATAGAAAAACAAAACTGGGAATGTCGAAAAGGCCGTAAACAGAGTATGAGATATAACGACACAAAGAAGATCAATAACATGATGTAATAGTGGCTATGATTTGTTTCTGGTAAAACCATCACAGAGAAAAATTGTTGGACAAATAACCCTCTGTTTTTTATGTGTGGCTGGACAAACAACCATATCACTAATTTTAACTCAAACGTTGGAAATTCAGATCATGGCACCCTTCATGCACAAAAGAACGAGACCACCAACATTTCGATGCACAATGGAACAATAATCGTAGGCCCTACCTGGATCCAGACAAAAAACAAAAGGTATAAATTTAACACCCCCGCTAAAAACAAGCCAACATGGATACAAGGGAGCTACGAGAATCCAATGCACAGAGAATAGTACTTTTGGCTTTTACCAAAAAAGAAAAGCCCTCATTGGCCAACCTGCACATCAATACACACAACAACCAGGACAAGCAGAACATACTGAATCCCAAAAACAAATTGCCATACAACCGCACACCTAGCTATGGAAAAGAATATGAGTGGAAAGGAGGAGGAGAAGAGGGGTTGACCAGTCGATCCATGAACGGAGACACAGGAGGGTGCTTATAAAGGAAGGATGTGCAGGCAGAGATCAAGGGAGGTACATCCAGGGGACCGACCAAGAGGAAGAGAATCCGCTCAAATCGGACCAATCTGTAGGGAAAATGAAAAAAAAATCTCATATGAGTAGCAACTAATGAACAGGAATGTCCAACCACAACTGGGAGCAGCCATCGCAGTTGAGGCGAAGACCAACTTGTAAACGAGGGGCATCTTCTTCCTCCCCCACGGGCTCCTGCCCTCTCTCCCACGACCTCCATGGCCTCCTCTTCGTCCTCCCCCATGACTTTCATGCCCTCTTCTCCTTCCTCCCCCACGACCTCATCTCCTTCCTGTGAGAGGCTAGGGTTAGTTGTGCGGGCGCGCCTGGGGGCGTACAGCAGCGGATAGGGCGGCAAATCGGGAGAGTGAGGCGAGGAGGAGCCTTGCTATTGATGGCGGCGTCGGAGTTGGCCGTGCCCAGGAGGAACAGACGTGGCTGTTAGGGTCTCTCTACTGATTTCACGAATCACTTACAGATACAAGGATTTGGGTAGCTAGATTACATGAACAAGCAAGAACAAGGGGATTGAGGAGGGGAGCCAGAGGTGGGAGAGGAAGCCGCCGTGTGCTTTGATCGTGATCCAACCGGATGACCTTCTCGATCCACCCTTTCAAGTATTTGTAGTCGCTGGCTCCATGGCTCGGATGCTAGGCCCGACCCTCTCATGCCGCCCACGGCCCACCCGTGGAGGGTTGCTAACACCTTCCTCCTTGAAACTCGGCGACCCCAAGTCAAGCTTCGAAAAGAAGACTGGAAGGCTGACTTGCCAGGATCCCATGGCGCTTGAAGTTCCTTGATCTTGCTAGGATCACCATGGTAATATTCATGATAGTAGCCAAGATGGGTGTAAACTCGATCAAAGTAGCAAGCTTGCTTGCCCAGGTTGCCGAAGTAGTCATCATGGCCGATAGGAACCAAGTTGAGGATGACGTCGAGGTAGTAGTTGTGGTCGACAAAGGTGGCGACGACCTTTAAGAGCCTCCCTCCTTGAAAAAATGCGTGCCCTCAGTGAATCGAGCTCCACCCGTCCATGGGCCATGCTACCAACCGGATCCGAGATGTACACGCCGGCAACATTGATAACCATTGGTGTTGTTCCAAACACCGCAAACAAGTAGTCCACCATCTCTCAAAGTTAGTCCGAATTAACGCCATGCATCGACCATGCTATCAAGGGCACGCCCACCTTGGACCGAACCTTGTGATAAGCGAATACCATGCACCGGACTTCTTGATCAGTCCATTTGAACTATCTTGGCAAACTTGGAGCACCCAAAGAATGAGCATAGAGATAATACTTCCCATTGAACCGGGAGGAATCAACAGGATATTAACATTTCCAAAGCACCTGCCCTTGTAAGATGGGCATAACATTGAAAGAAAATTGCGGTCTAAAGCCACCCTGGTCCCGATATTCCTTGATTACGTGATGCTATTCCCAAACTTCGCCAATCAGATAGAAGTGAGCTTAGGAAGCCCCATAGTGGTCCTCACGGTTTATGCACATAATGAAAGCCTCCAAGAATTTATCAAACCATGAACTGTTGTTCTCCCCTTCCTTGCCACCAATCGGTGCAGATGAAGAGAGTTAATGGCACAATTTCCATAATATTGCAGCTCCATTTGTCGCTTCAGAGAGGTGCCCTACCAACGATCCAATGGAATGTGTTTGCACATACACTTGGTTTTCCATTTCACCAAAGTTTACACCGTAAGAGCTCCACCTGGCAACAACATGCAAGTGAAATTCAAACACAAATATGATCTTGTTGCGTAGGGAAACTTCTATGCCACGCACATCGAACTCCTTCGCATGTACAAAGAAACTCGAGTTGAACAATGATTCGCGTGCATGGTCTTCACCACCACAAGGATAAGCATCAATAGTATTACTCGAATTGCACACCATATCTGCTCCACTTGCAAGTTTATTCCCTCTTGACAATGATTAGAATGAGACAACTTCATGTGGTAGACCTGGTTCTTGTGACTGCATACCTCCGAGTCAAACAGTTCTTGACACCGTGATTGAAGTAGTGTCACTGGACAGCAGTTAGACAGGTGATAGCATAACCCAGCCGACTTCCATTGAAATTGATCATAGCAACAGAGAAGAAGGCGATCGCACGTGTCCGCCAGATAAAAATGATGTGTTATGCAGCTTACATCCACTCTCACGAGATATAGGAGTAACACCGCACTTTGGCATCTCATTAAAATTTTCCTTCAGCAATTACGCTAGTTGGTCATCAATACACTCTAGTAATTGCACAACCAACAGTCCCATTGTTCCACCGATTCTGCATCGCACCAATTAATTTGAATGTGGTTTGTACTAGCCAGCATTGTATTCTCCATTTACACTTGATTAAACACAGCAGATCTATAGAAGTTGTCTCAGAAGAAATATGGTTGTAGCCCCACTCAAAAGAAAGTGCATCAGTATAGTGGCATGAACAGAGAGAATTTCCATCAGTAAGATGTACAACAAACAATCCATGTTGATGTAACTTAAGATAGACCAAGCTACATTGGGCATCTCGCTTATCATCGGATATCTTCTTTATGCGTCCGAGCAGATGTAGTGACCAGCCCCAGAGGCCATCTATGAGAAGAAACCCTCCATGGATTGTGAATGGTGCCTCAAGCACAAGAAAGAGTCGTATCAAGGTCGGAGAGGGAACTACAACCATTCCAATTGTCATGCACTTGAACACTTAGAAACAGATGCTTCAGAACTTGTCATCAATGAAATAGGCACATGGGGGTCCCAATTGGCAACACGGAACAATCCACATCCGGTGGCTCACCATTTGAAAATGATGGACACGGAATTTGACGTAAATCAACTCCATAGACTAGCCAGTGTACCAACCATTGCCAAGAAATAGACATCCCATGAAACAGACACGAGAGTTTTACCTCTTGACATTGCCTTGTGCATAAACTTTCATTTGGGCTAGGATGAATCACTCTTTCCAAATCACCACGACCACTCATTAGACACCCATGGCCCCACCAAAAAAATAACCTCAGGTCCGATGGGTGTGGTGGCATCTGCACTCCACGAACGATGCACCGCTGCATGCGAGCCGAATGGGTAGGGTTGTTGACGACGAGTCGATGATCTGTTGTCGGCATGGGTGACCCACTCGGTCGAGCAGTGCGGGCATGCAGCCAGCGATCGCTAAGATAACACCGGCCGTGACGGACGCATCAACTTGGCTCGAGCATTCTGTCAAACACTTGGTTCGCGCCAACAAGACCGAAAGTGCAAGGCCGAGAGATGGCTCACTCATTGGTGTTGGCGAGCCACGGGCCGCGCGGTGAAGGGCGTGGCGAACCTAGCGACCTTCGACGCCTATCCTACCGTCTCCATTGGCGCTGTGGATGAGGCCATCCGTCGAAAGCGAGTTGTGGGCGTTGGTGCAACAACGCCTGCGGGCGTCAATGTCGAGCTTCGGAAGGACGTCGATGGTGGTTGTTGGGGCGAAGTCGAGGGCGTATGCGCTGCTCGGGCCGGAGCACGCAGTGCGATCCTTGTCATCGGAGGCGCCCATGACGAGGAACCGAGAAGAGGTCGAGGTGGTCGCTGCCCGAGTGTCGGCCGAGTTGCCGAACCCGACCGCGACAGCCTCCCCGATGCTCTCCTTCATGCTCTCTCGGAACTCCTTCAGGAGATCCTTCAGGTCCTGCTTGGTCGCCGGCTCCATCGCTCGATCAGGTGGGAGGTGGTGGGGAAAATTTTGGCTCTGAATACCAAGTGTTAGGGTCTTTCTACTAAGTGTTAGGGTCTTTCTACTGATCTCACGAATCACTCACAGATACAAGGATTTGGGTAGCTAGATTACATGAACAAGCAAGAACAAGGTGATTGAGGAGGAGAGCTAGAGGTGGGAGAGGAAGCCGCCGTGTCGTTTCAGTCGTAATCCAACCGGATGACCTTCTCGATCCACCCTTTCAAGTATTTCTAATCGCTGGCTCCATGGCCTGGATGCTAGGCCCGACCCTCTCATGCCGGCCCACGGCCCACCCGTGGAGGGTTGCTGACAGTGGCAGCGGCGGCGGCGATTTGTGGAGAGAGAGGGAGTCGGGAGAGCAGGAGGAGAAAGGGGATGGAGGTGTTAGGATTAAATTAATAGGTTAATTAAAGAGATAATCCTTTCATTGTAATCTGTACGGTTGCATTGCCAACCGTCGCGTCTTTCCCATTGCACCTCTACAAACAGTCGCATCTCTCGATTATGTCTGTTCCCCGTGTATATATACCGAGAATCATTCAATGGAATCGGAAGTTCCATCATTTGTTTTGTCGATTTCGAACACGTTATCACGCACTCTGCTCTCGATTGGAGAAATAGGGCCACAGCGGAAGAACGGCGGCCGATGCGGCACAAAGGCGCCGCGAGACTGCCGGCCCTCTGGCCTACGCATGGTGCACGGCACCCCTCGGCCGCCGACGCGGCGAGCCAGGATACGATGTTCCGCTCCTGCGCCTACACACACATCCGTGGCTCCCGGCGGTCGGCGAAGACGGTGGCGGCCAGCACCCAACCAGGCGAGTGAAGTCTCTCGATCTGGTAAGGAACCAGATGCAAATGAGAAGAAAGGCACTAAATCCAGAGAGAAAGGTGATTCAATTCCAATTTCGTTCATGCACGAAGTACGCACTAACCTCCAGGGCGTCGTTTGAATGCCGTCCAAGGCAAACTTCAGCGGCGACCCATGGCCCGGAGAGCGCTCCCTCGGCCAGCCTCCTAGCGGAGCGGCATCATCCTTTGGCCCGGCTGCTCCCAGCGCTGCACCTAGAGGCGGTCGCAGCGGCCAACAGCCGGTGCCCGGCATGGCGATACCCTCAGGCGCGCGGCAGCGCGGTCCACAGCCCGGGCAGAGGCGACACCTTCTGCGCCAGACACACCCCGGCGGCGCCCTCAATCGGCCTGAATCTCGGCGCACAGCGACGAGCGCGCCACATGGCCATCATCTGAGGCCCTCGGCCTCAGGGCGGCTCCCACGGAGCGACCAACCGCGACGCAGCGCGGAAGACCGAGGCGAGGCCGCAGCTCTTGGCTTGCACTCATGCAGGCGGCGCCCGAGGCAACGGCCCTCGGCTGGCCTTCCGGCCACGGAGGCGGCTGCTCCCTCTGGCGTGGCTCCCCGCGGTGGAGACGACGGCGGGCTCATAGTCGTGGCCCTGGCCGTCGAGCCAAAACGGCGACGAGGCGGTTACACGATTTCTCCTGGTGGAAATCGCTCGGGAGGAAAGAGATAGAACCTTATCTCTTCGCTACTTTTGCAATTTAGCCCTTGCGGCTTACCTATTTACGGAATAGCCCAAAACTTGTGTCTGTCATCATTTTGTGGCTAATTCCGGGATGTTTCGGGATATTGCAGCTTGGTCCAACTACTTGCTATTTATTAGCACTGGTAATGTTGAGGCCATATACCGATCATCATTTAGCCCGTTTTCTGTTGAGTTTAACATTCCAGAAAATATGTGGTTATTATATGTGGCATGTTCAATGTATTTGCTTTTTAGCAATTCCTATAACTTGTCCTATTAGTACAATATAGTTTTGCGATTGAGATTAAGTTTTCTCGCACAACATTTGCGATTGAGAAAATTTCTTTTTCTCGCAAAACAATCTCATTGCGGTTAAGATCAATTTTCTCTCGCAAAATATTAATTCACTCCGCTGAATTATCTTGCAATTTGATATAAGATCTCATTTAATTTGAGATCTACACAATTCAAGTTCTCACTTGAACATCAAGTTTAAAACATCATTACTATTCATTACAATAGTAGTGTATTTCCGTTGAGTACGATGTATTCCGGAATGTATATATCTCCATGTTCGCTACATGTCGAGATTAATACGTCTATTTGCAATTGAGATTTTCAATTTCTTGCAATACATATGCAAAATTCAAGGTGTCATCCTTAGCAATTTGAGATTCACACTAATGATTTTGAGCCACCTTCTTGAAATCTATTAATTTTGCAACATTAAGATGTATTTATATTACACAAACTGTAATATAAATAAATTACCGTTTTTCACCGGAATGATATGTTCTATGTGTTTACCACATTGACATTCTTCATGAACATGTCACGGTCGAGATTGATTTCTCCCGCACAACAAACTTGTAAAATTTTGACAATAACATCTCCCTCATTATATTAGGAAAACACAAGGTGATGAGTTGGATCTACTGCTCATGTGTAGACTATCTCTAGTACTGTGAGATCTGTATGATCTTCAATGTGTTTATGTTCCCACAAATGAGGTTGAGCATTTTCAAGTTATACACTTGAGTCAAAATTTTGCATTTTTTATTAAAAACCATGATGGTTTTTAGTTTACTTCTTGTAAATTGATTATCTCTGGCTTGCCCCTATAAGGAATCGATGGCTAACAATTTGAGGCACTTGCCCTCAATGGCCACAACTTACTTAAGCGGGTCATGGACATCAAGATCAGTCTTGCATCCCGTGGGATAGCGCGTGCAATCCAAGCCACGCCACCGGGATGCAGATGACCTCAAGGGTAATGGTTTGCAACTCACTTGAAACCCTCAACCTGACACCATCAAGCTGTCACGAGACCCTATGAGCATGGATAGCATGATGGTTGAATATGCATCAACCGACATGTTTGGAGACTATACATTTAGTCCCTTAGTCTCCTTAGTGATCTATTTATTTATGTCCATTTATGATGTTCTAATAAGAACATGATTATTGTTGCCATCATATATTGTATATCACAATATATTGTATCAACACTTTGATACAAATTCATTTGTATGTATTCTATATATCCGACAGTGATTTTCTTGAGAATCTTCATGTCTATATATAGATTTATACGGGAGTCAATCCGATGAAAAATGATATGTGCCTTGTGGGCATATGCATCACAAACTCTATACTCAGGGAAGTCCGATGTTTCCACTCTCATTGAGAGAAAGGGGACATTTTCAAATCGCTAGATGCGATGAGGTATTTGTTGGCTCAACTCGAGTCATATTTACTATCCCTGTGGGTACTCGAGTAACGTCAGGATGCTTCATTTCTTCCCAAGTTTAACTCGTACCCTACTAAGCTATAGAGATATTTGTCAAAATGGTTTCCATAGCGAAACTTATCTTTGACAAGAAAGAGAAATACATTCTCTTTACCATATGCAACGGATATGGCAAGCACATTTTCTATGTATCATCCGGATTGTACTACACATACTACAAAACCCGTAGCACATGTTGCACCCAAGACATTGGAAAACTTGGCATACTCACCTTGGTCATCGAGACATTGGGTTGAAACCGAAACTATCAGGAATTCCAATAGTTTATGATGATTATGATGCTAAATTCTAACACCATTTGGATTTTATGTGCACTACAAGTGACACAGGGAAGATAATTTTAAGGCTTGCACACCTTAAAGTCTACGCTGAGCCACTCAGACTCCTTGAATGCATCAAGTTGAGGTAAGTGGCTCTTCCCATCCATTGACTAGACTATTCAGGTATTCCATGGTTCTAAAAGACATGTCTCTTGATGGTCTTAAGTGTGTGCTTTATTCACATGAAACCATTGGCTCATTATCCTAACATCGATTTCAAGCAAATCGAATGGATAACATTGCAGAATTCTCCTTGAGTGCCTTCTCTAAGGCCCTTGGATTGAGTTTAGCAATTTGTCCTAATGTCTAGACTCAAAATGGTTTGGTAGAATCCTTTATCCAAAGAAGTTAAGCTCAATGCATTATCTTTACTCTGGAATTGCAAATTACCAACTTCGTTGGAGTCATGTAGTTTTACACGCTCATGACCAAACTGCATAATATTATTCCCCTCTCTCTTTGATACGTGGAGAACTACCAAGTATTTCCTATCTGCGGTAATTCGGTTACACATAGATATCACCACCCCGACATACATCATTATAGTTGGGATCTATGTGAGGAATAATTGTATTACCGTTAATACCTCAAGCCCCTCACGTGGGGAGTTATTCAAGGCCAGTATGTTGATTCAATGAGGAATATTTCCAGGCATTAGGGGGAGAATTCAAGTACCATAAAGAATGCCAGGAAATTAGTGGAATGTTCAACACATTTCGCCTCCTATCCACGCAGATTTCAAAGAGCTGAACCATGCGTTCGGAAGATTTGCAACATATTGCAAATAACCTGCCAGATTCATTTACCGACTATAAAGGTGTCATACAATCCTACAATCCCGCAAAAATGCGCTTTGAAAGAGTGGAGGTACCAACAAAATCCACTCCACACCCGCTCAAAGCAACAGGGGAGATGTAGGGCGAAGTACATCGATTTAGCTTCTCGCAAGCAAGGATATCAAGGCCAAGAATCAGTAAATGCAATTCAAATTCACGCTTGACAGACACACGATGGGTAGTATACACCCAAAGGGACGGGAAAACTCCACCAACCCAGGTCATAGTGCACAAAATGACCGGGACATCGGAATACCCGACTCAATCGCATTGGGAAATCGCGAGCAGTCACTATGGGTAACGATATTGCCATCAACTATATATTTATATATAGATTCTGGATAAACATATAACCGGAAGTCTACAATGGTCGACATACATTTCTCAACTAGATTGAAAAAAACCTTTCAAGTGATTCGGATCCAAAGACCATGGCCATGGCAAAGTGTGAGCAACACTCGGACCGAACTCAAGCAAAGGGTATAATCTAGGTAGAAATGATCTTGCTCAATAATGGGAAGGTATTCATAAGCAATACCTACGACAGTTTTCTTCTGGAAACAGAATTGAGAACAACGAGGTGGTGAAACAAAGAGCAAGTATTGTAGCACAAGGGTTTACGCAGATACCTAACTATTCTCCAGAGGTGGAATCTCATTCCGGTAACTTCAATAATTGGCAGTACAAAATCATCTATCTCTACAGTTGATAGATGTAGTGATTACATATCCATGTAGATCACTAGATTCAGACATATATGATTGATTCCCGATGGAATCTCACTTCTGAATCGAAATGCAAAATGCAACATACATTGTGTAAAAATCAGTAAGTCACCATACGACTTATTGTTGTCGGTACATATGGTACAACCGACGTAGTGAGTTCCTTATACACAAGGATTACTCCTACAGTGATGATTATCCATGTTTGTGTGTCTGTAATGACGACACGTGTAATCATCTAAATGACGGAGTTGAAAATGAAGTATTTGGGTAAACCAAAATACCGCTCGTTACTACAACTTGAGCACCTTCATTCATACATTATGGTACACCATGTTGTCTATATCCAAAATATACTGCATGGACAAATCTTATCCATCCATAATTCTCATGGTAGTTCATTCTCTAGACGTAGAGAAAGATCTATTTAAACCAAGAGGTGATGGAAATGAGATATTGGGACTCAACGTTCCATAATGTCATTGGATCCACCAAACACAATTGGTTGGTACTCAAGAATGTCTTTCGATATCTCCAAGGCATCAAACATCTTGTACTGGTTTTCAGTTTCACAGGAATGTGAACACCGATATCATTGGATACATCGATCAGATCCCCACTTATGTCAGATCATGGACAAGATTAGTGTTCCTACTAGGTGTGGTAGCCCCTCATGAATAGTCTTCGAAACAGACCTCATGGCTACATCCACCAACCATTATCTCAACGATAATGTCTCTTGTGTTGCCCGGATGCAAACAGGTTACGTACGTAATAAGCAATGTTGATATATTGCATATCTTGTAAGTCAAATCATGCGACTGATTTGTTCACAAAGTCTCTATCAACATCTACATTCCAGAAATATGTTCATGGAGTTGGTATGTGACGGCTTCGGAGTATGCAAGAATCAGGGGGAGTATCTTCCTGAATTGTTCCTGTTCAATGCATCATATTATACTCTTTTTCCCTTCATGAGTTTACTTTATAGGTTCTCATAAAGGTTTTTAATGAGGGTTTTTGGAGAAGAGTTAATTCAAGGATGATTCCAGAGATGATCGGTTGCAAGGACAAGGAAGGATTAGGGGGAGTGTTAGGATTAAATTAATAGGTTAATTAAAGAGATAATCCTCCCATTGTAATTTGTACGTCGGTTGCATTGCCAACCGTCGCGTCTTTCCCCTTGCACCTCTACGAACAGTCGCATCTCCCGATTGTGTATGTTCCCCTTGTATATATACCGAGAATCATTCAATGGAATCGGAAGTTCGATCATTTGTTTTGTCGATTTCGAACAGGAGGGAGCTGCCTATCTGAGACTGAGAAAGGGGATGGAGGGAGCTGCCTATCTGAGACTGCGATCGATCTCTTTTAGTTTTTTTTATCTCTCCCTTCGTCACAGTAAAAGTGATGAGCTGGATAGCCCCAGCGTTCGCTCTTCACGCGACTGTTAATGTGTTTAATGCAACAGCGAAAAGGGAAAGGAGAAAAAAACAGGGCGATATGGGCATACTCCTTCCGTAAACTAATATAAAAGCATTTAGATCACTGTTTTAGTTATCTAAACGCTCTTATATTAGTTTACAGAGGGAGTACAAGTTATGGTGCGATATGCGAAAGCATCACTCCGAATATCCAATTTTGAGCCAGGGCTCACTCCAAGTAAAGTGAACTTCAGAATAATGGAACTGTCTCTTGCAGATTTCAGAATCAACTTTAACTCAAGTAAAGTGACTGGACAGAGGAGCAAACCTAATGAAAGCTGGAGTAACTAGAAATGCAGTTGAATGGTCCCCATTGATAACCACATGCCACTGTCAATCAAAAAGGAATAATAACATAAAGCACTTCACTTATGAATCACCATGCCTAATTAGGAAAGGCTGAATTATGACATACATAATCTTGGGCAAATACCCAAGTCAGAATAGCACAAACTAGCGTCCATGAGAAACACAATTTTCCACAGATCTATTACAGTGCATAGATAAAATAAATCTCCCGTGACAACCTATCTTGGAAAAGAGAAAAATGGAACCCACAATTGCACAAGGCGCAAGGACGTGGCAAAATATGGAACCCACAATTGCACAAGGCGCAAGGACGTGGCAAAATTCACGATCTTAAGACAGCATTTGCATCAACGGATGTTGCAGCAAAGAGAAAAAAGAATATTACAAGCTTAAAATCACATCTACTAGAACATACCAGATGTATCGTGGTACAACAGTATCAACACTCTCGGTAATATGCTACATTAAGAATGGCACAACTGTGTAGATGGCCTTCCAATGCCAGATCAAAGCACTGTGTACAGTCCTTGACTCCTTGGAGATTCGCCTTCAATCAATCTTGACGTTCGAGAAAAGGTAGTGAACAAAAGAGAATGATGTCAGGAACCCAACAGTCCCAGTAGCTAGCATAATGGCAAGAGAGACAATGAAAGCGTATCCAATATAGAGCGTAGCAGAAACTGGCCCACTCAAGCTTCTCAGATCAAACACCAAGTAGTTGATAGAGTAGAGGAACACGTAGAATGCCACTGCTCCAGAGGCAAAGAAAGCTTTCCACCACCACCTCCAGTCCTCAGCACAGAGATGCATGTACGTAAGAACAACAGATACCTCAGCGCATACCACAACCAGCAGAAGGAGCACAACAAGGAGGAACCCAAACACATAATAGAACCTTCCGAGCCAGATGCTTGAGAGAATGAAGAAGAGCTCAATGAAGAGTGTTCCGAAAGGTAGAGTTCCAGCACCAAATATGAGGAGCCATGAGTAATTCTTTGAAGGGATTTCTCTTGGTATTTGATTGGTTCGAACGGGGAATTCAATTGGCTCAGCCCTTGTTCCAAGGAAACCACCTAGAAGGGTAAGTGGCACAGAGATACAGAACCACAAGGAGAGAAGAGTGAAGAAAAGTGAAATGGGAAGGGCTCCAGTACTATTTCTTGACCACAGCATGAAGTTCAATACAGTGAGGACAATGAAGACAATGCCAGGGAAGAAACAGGCAGTTGACCAGGAGACAGACCTCCATCCCTCAGAAGTTCCTTTTACAGTCCTCCAGAGCCTAACAGCAGCATATCCAGCCAAAATTCCAAGTAGCATATAAAGGAATATCATCCCTGTCAACAGCATTCCTCTAGACGCAGGAGACATGAATCCAAAGGTGGCAAAGAAAATGGTGACAATCGCCATACCCAGAATTTGAACCCCGTCGCCAATCATAACACAAAACAGCTTTGATGAGGTTGGCTCTCTGAAAACATCTCCAACAACCAGCTTCCACCCAGAGAGCTCCTCATTCATCTGAGCTTGGGACTCCTTATCCAGCTCCTCATATCTAGTCAAGTCCCTCCTCACTGTCCGCAATAATATGACAAAAACAATGCCAGCCAAGAACAGTATTACCATCAATGAGTTCATAATTGAGAACCAGTGAATTTTCGCACCCTCCATCTTCAGGTATGCATCCCACCGTGATGGCCATCTGATGTCACTGTTTACAAATTCAACCTCGTATGTAAAAGTAATCTGCTCCTTCTCCCTGATCATTTGAGATTTCTCCAACTCCACAGGGCAGCTCACAGAATCAACCTTTTCATACATCGTAAGCTTCGACATGGCTTCAGGATCACGCTTCACACTGCATGGGACAACCTCAAATCCCACTATCTCATACCCAGACTTGGCATCAGTGTCAGTGTCAGTGTCTGAGATCACTTCCATTCCTTCCCCAGTTCCAACGACCCTCACTTTACCTCCTTCATACTTATGGACCAAGACTTTAAATTTCAGGTGATTAATGATGTAGACGTCGGAGGTACCTTCTGGGGTATAACCAACTGGATAGCCTGTCCACTGAATGGTCATTCCATTCTGCTCGGTAAACCTCCTCACAGGAAGATTGTCAAGAATCATGTTCACCTGGTAGAGGTCCTGGCTTCGCTGCTTGAGGAGCTTCACATCATCCTCATCAAGTGGGCTCGTGGTACACAGGTAGAGCGATTCATTGACATTGACACGGAAACGGTAAGGGGAATTATCAATCTGGTCACCCATAAGGAGCTCCCCCAGATTTTCAGCACTCTTCTTTATCCCACCCTTAGGACGGCAGTATGGGAGGCTGTAGTAGCTGAAAGGCAGTTCTGTCTCGATGGATGTGAGCGAGTTCACCTTTGCTCCTATCTCCTCGCCTTGCCGGTACGTGTGCATGTAACTACCTGGCAGGTAGAATGCCTCACAAGCAGGAGCCATCACAAGAAACACCACTAGCAAAGCAGAGAATATCCAGCCCTTGGCCATGATTGCCAGTTCCCGGCAACCTCTGCCTAACACCTGAAACCAAAAGGAAGAACATCAACAGTCAGTTCCTCTAACTATAGCCTATAGGTCATATGCCAAGCAAATACATCAGCACCAAATAAACATAAGACTACCAAAAAAGGCTATTGCCCTGCTTTATTGATAAATAAAGCAAACGACCACACACAACCAAGTTCATCCAAGCACAGAAGTTCAACACGGCCAGGATACAAAGCTAAGCCTCAAGGAGGATCAAAGAGTAAAATAAGACTGGCAGCAAGGTCCTTGTAGCTCCTCATCAAGGTGCCGTTGGCAGGCCAATCATGGAGCTTGCTGAGGGGCTTCCATTGCTCACAAATTCATAAGACTACGATATGGCTAGTTGATAACTTGATATTTCTCTGTAAGCAGCATAACATACACCTACTTCAGAATGAAAGAATGTCTGGCCAAAGGTGCTAGATGAAATAATAAACCAATTCATAGTCGTTCTTTTACCACCCATCATGAAACAATAAGCAAACAGACAACAAACGTATTTGGGGAAATTTCTGCCAGAGAGAATAGAAATAAAATGCCCATGTCCCAGGGAGATGCTCGCTAACAAAACCTCAGGGAACTAGGAAAAGGCGGCATCCATCAGCGGTAACGGCGCATCTTGCATTGCGCCAATCCGGCGTGCCAAATGCAAAGACTAAATCTAACGTGCGCGAGTTAGAAGCATGGATGACTAAGTATGTGCCACCTAGATCAGCAAACGAGTTCTTAAGAAACTAAATCAGCGACAAATCTTGAACAGTAGCACTGGAGTTGCTCCCCGTATCGCTCAAACATTTGCTCGGCTCGACCCTAAAATCAAAAACCACTCCCGAATCGCGGTACGGGAGCCTCGGGCGAACAGATCTACGCCGCCGCCACCATGCGAGCGGGTAAACAGGAACGGCGTAGGCACGAACCCGCGAGCTAAGGCCGCCCAGATCTAGGAGAAGCAGGCGCCGGCGCGCAGACTGAAACGGGGAGGAGAAAGGGGGGAGGGGTCGATCGATCCGAACCTGGCACCGGAGATTGAGGCGACGGTGGGAGGAGATGCTCGTCGGCGTGAGCGGCACAATTTGCAGCAGCGAACCAACTGCTCAGTCCAGAGCAATGTCCAGACCTCCCCTTCTGGAAGAAAAAGGTGCTATTTTACTGTCACCGGATGGGCTCATTTGGGCTCAAGTCTATACGCGAGTTGGGCTGGGCTTGGCTTGCTAAAGGAAGATGGACCAGTTGTTTTCATTGTGGACGTGGGCTCCGGTGATCACGTTACGGGAACCCCTGTTTATCCGAAATCACTAATTTCTCTCCAAAAAGAGGACGGCGTTTGTTTCCCTCAAGTTAGGGTTTGTTTCCTCTCGGGGCGATTCACGTCGCCGCCGTTGAGCCCTGGTTTTTCCCCGATCTTCGCTCGTTGGCCTCGACTCTCATCTTCGATCAGGCGGAGGCTCCTGTTTCGCCGATCGGGTGGGGTTTGGAGGGAGGCGGAGAAGTTTTCTAGGGCACCTGCAGCGAGGCCCGGTTTTGTTAGATCGGGTTAGGGTTTTGAGCATCATGGCGTCAGACGGAGCCTCGGGGTCTGCAGGACCATCGGCTACGGATGATGTGACAGCTTTGATGGAGGAGCTTGGTCTCCGGGAAAAAGATCTCGATGATGTTGTCTTCGACGAGAAGGATGCACCGGCGGAGGCAGCTCGCTGGATAGCCCTGGCAAGGGTTCATACGGTCAAGACCTATAGCCAATTTTGGTTTTTCAGGAACATGCGGGCGGCCTGGGATCTGGCACAAGAGGTTCAGTTCAAACCGCTAGAAGAAAATATGTATACAGTACAGTTTTCATGCTTGGGAGATTGGGAACGAGTAACAATGGATGGACCATGGCACTTTAAGGGGGATGCGGTGATTTTGAAGCCATATGATGGGCTGTCGAAGCCAACCACGGTTCAGCTGGATACAATAGAAATTCGGGTGCAGATACATGATGTTCCACCACTATATGCTCACCTTGTGCCATCTTTAGCAGCAAAAGTTGGGGAAGTTCTGTTTGCTGAACCCCAGTCGCAGGACTTCGTGGGAAATTTTCACCGTGTCTGGGTTCGGATCTATGTCAACAAACCACTGAAGAATGTTGTCTCAATGACATGGGATGGGAAGCGTCAAATTTACCGAGTGAAGTACGAGAAGCTACCTGATTGGTGTGCTGTATGTGGCATGCTCGGCCACCTCTTTAAGGAACATGGCAGTGGTATTCATCCCCCTTCAACTCTGGTCTACAAAGATCTTAAAGCATCATGGGTTATGCCCACGGGACAAGGCCCGGGTGGGGGTCGAGGCCGTAGCGGAGGTTGTTGGGGAACGTAGTAATTTCAAAAATTTCCTACGCACACGCAAGGATCATGGTGATGCATAGCAACGAGAGGGGAGAGTATTGTCCACGTACCCTCGTAGACCGTAAGCGGAAGCGTTATGACAACGCGGTTGATGTAGTCAGACGTCTTCACGATCCGACCGATCCAAGTACCGAACGACGGCACCTCCGAGTTCAAAGACACGCTCACTTCGATGACGATCCCGGACTCCGATCCAAAGAAAGTGTCGGGATGAGTTCCTCAAAGACGACGGCGTGCAGGCGATGATGATGTTCTATCGGCGCAGGCTTCGCCTAAACTCCATGACGATATGACCGAGGTGGAATATGGTGGAAGGGGCACCGCACACGGCTAAGGAACGATCCGTAGATCAACTTGTGTGTCCATGGGGTGCCCCTGCCTCAGATATAAAGGAGTGGAGGAGGAAGGGCGGCCCTCTCTATGGCGCGCCCTAGGGTAGTCCTACTCCCACCGGAGTAGGATTCCCTTTCCTAGTCCAACTAGGAACCCTTCCATGTAGTATGAGTAGGAGAGAAGGAAAGGGAAGAGAGAAGGAGAAGGAAGGAAGGGTCGCCCCTTCCCTAGTCCAATTCGGACTAGTCCAAGGGAGGGTGCGGCCACTCTTTTGGCCCTTTCTCTCCTTTCCCGTATGGCCCAAAGAGGCCCAATACGAATTCCGTAACTCTCGGTACTCCCAAAAATACCGAATCACTCGGAACCTTTCCGTACTCCGAATATAGTCGTCCAATATATCGATCTTTACGTCTCGACCATTTCGAGACTCCTCGTCATGTCCCCGATCTCATCCGGGACTCCAACTCCTTCGGTACATCAAAACTCATAAACTCATAATAAAATTGTCATCGTAACGTTAAGCGTGCGGACCCTACGGGTTTGAGAACTATGTAGACATGACCTAGAACTATTCTCGGTCAATAACCAATAGCGGAACCTGGATGCCCATATTGGCTCCTACATATTCTACGAAGATCTTTATCGGTCAAACCGCATAACAACATCGTTGTTCCCTTTGTCATCGGTATGTTACTTGCCGAGATTTGATCGTCGGTATCCAATACCTAGTTCAATCTCACATTCTTGGCAAGTCTCTTTACTCGTTACGTAATGCATCATTCCATAACTAACTCATTAGCTACATTGCTTGCAAGGCTTATAGTGATGTGCATTACCGAGAGGGCCCAGAGATACCTCTCCAACAATCGGAGTGACAAAACCTAATCTCGAAATACGCCAACCCAACATGTACCTTTGGAGACACCTGTAGTACTCCTTTATAATCAACGATTACGTTGTGACGTTTGGTAGCACCAAAGTGTTCCTCGGTAAACGGGAGTTGCATAATCTCATAGTTATAGGAACATGTATAAGTCATGAAGAAAGCAATAGCAATATACTAAGCGATCAAGTGCTAGGCTAACGGAATGGGTCATGTCAATCACATCATTCTCCTAATGATGTGATCCCATTAATCAAATAACAACACATGTCTATGGTTAGGAAACATAACCATCTTTGATTAATGAGCTAGTCAAGTAGAGGCATACTAGTGACTATATGTTTGTCTATGTATTCACACATGTATCATGTTTCCGGTTAATACAATTCTAGCATGAATAATAAACATTTATCATGAAATAAGGAAATAAATAATAACTTTATTATTGCCTCTAGGGCATATTTCCTTGAGTCTCCCACTTGCACTAGAGTCAATAATCTAGTTCACATCATCATGTGATTCAACACTAATATTCACATCTGTATGTGATTAACACCCATAGTTCACATCGTCATGTGACCAACATCCAAATGGTTTACTAGAGTCAATAATCTAGTTCACATCGCTATGTGATTAACACCCAAAGAGTACTAAGGTATGATCATGTTTTGCTCGTGAGAGAAGCTTAGTCAACGGTCTGCATCACATTCAGAGCCGTATGTATTTTGCAAATATTTTATGTCTACAATGTTACTGCACGGAGCTACTCTAGCTAATTGCTCCCACTTTCAATATGTATCCAGATTGAGACTTAGAGTCATCTCGGATCGTGTAAAAAAGCTTGCATCGATGTAACTCTTTCTGACGAGCTCTTTTATCACCTCCATAATCGAGAAATATTTCCTTAGTCCTCACTAAGGATGTTCTTGACCAATGTCCGTGATCTACTCCTAGATCACTATTGTACCCCTTGCCAAATTCAGAGCAAGGTATACAATAGAGTCCGGTACATAGCATAGCATACTTTATAGAACCTATGATCGAGGCATAGGGAATGACTTTCATTCTCTTTTCTATTTTCTGCTTTGTGGTCGGATTTGAGTCTTACTCAATTTCACACCTTTGCAACACAAAAAGAACTTTTCTTTGACTGTTCCATTTTGAATTACTTCAAAATCTTGACAAGGTATGTACTTATTGAAAAAACTTATCAAGCGTCTTGATCTATCTCTATAGATCTTGATGCTCAATATGTAAGTAGCTTTACCGAGGTCTTTCTTTTAAAGAACTCCTTTCAAATACTTCTTTATGCTTTCCGAAAATTCTACATCATTTCGATCAACAATATGTCATTCGCATATACTTATCGAAATGTTGTAGTGCTCCCACTCACTTTCTTGTAAATACAGGCTTCTCCAAAAGTCTCAGATAAAACCATATGCTTTGATCAAATCATCAAGCATATATTCCAACTCTGAGATGCTTGCACCGGTCCATAGATGGATCATTTGGAGCTTGCACATTTTGATAGCATCTTTAGGATTGACAAAACCTTACGGTTGCATCATATGCAACTCTTCTTTAATAAATCCATTAAGGAATGCAGTTTTGACATCCATTTGCCGATTTCATAAAATGTGGCAATTGCTAACATGATTCGGACAAACTTAAGCATCATTACGAGTGAGAAAATCTCATCGTATTCAACACCTTGAACTTGTCGAAAACCTTTTGCAACAAGTCGAGCTTTGTAGATAGTAACACTACTATCAACGTCCGTCTTCCTCTTGAAGATCCATTTATTTAACATGGCTTGTCGATCATCGAGCAAGTCAATCAAAGTCCATACTTTGTTCTCATACATGGATCCTATCTCAGATTTCATGGCCTCAAGCCATTTCGCGGAATCTGGGCTTATCATCGCTTCCTCATAGTTCGTAGGTTCATCATGGTCTAGTAACATGACTTCTAGAATAGGATTACCGTACCACTTTGGTGCGGATCTTAATCTAGAAGACCTACGAGGTTCGGTAGTAACTTGATCCAAGCTTCATGATCATCATCATTAGCTTCCTCACCGATTGGTGTAAGAATCACAGGTGAACTGATTTACGTGATGAACTACTTTCCAATAAGGGAGAAGGTACAATTACCGCATCAAGTTCTACTTTCCTCCCACTCACTTCTTTCGAGAGAAACTTCTTCTCTAGAAAGGATCCATCTTAGCAACGAAAAACTTGCCTTCGGATCTGTGATAGAAGGTGTATCCAATAGTTACCTTTGGGTATTCTATGAAGACGCACTTCTTCGAATTGGGTTCGAGCTTATCAGGTGAAAACTTTTTCACATAAGCATCACAATTCCAAACTTTTAAGAAACGACAGCTTAGGTTTACTGTTAAACCATAGTTCATATGGTGTCGTCTCAACGGATTTAGATGGTGCCCTATTAAACGTGAATGCAGCTGTCTCTAATGCATAACCCCAAAACGATAGTGGTAAACCGATAAGATACATCATAGATCGCACCATATCCAATAAAGTGCGGTTACGACGTTCGGACACACCATAACATTGTGGTGTTGCAGGTGGCGTGAGCTGTGAAACTATTCCACTTTGTTTTAATTGAAGACCAACCTCGTAACTCAAATATTCATCTCCATGATCAGATCGCATAAACTTTATTTTCTTGTTACGATGATTTTCCACTTCACTCTGAAATTCTTTGAACTTTTCAACTATTTCAGACTTATGTTTCATCAAGAAGATATACGCATATCTGCTCAAATCATCTGTGAAGGTCAGAAAATAATGATACTTGCCACGGGCATCAACACTCATTGGATCGCATACATTGGTATGTATTATTTCCAACAAGTCAGTAGCTCGTTCCATTGTTCTGAACAACGGAGTTTTAGTCATCTTGCCAAAAAGGCACGGTTCGCAAGCATCAAATGATTCATAATCAAGTGATTCCAAAAACCCATCAGCATGGAGTTTCTTCATGCGCTTTACACCGATATGACCCAAACGACAGTGCCACAAATAAGTTGCACTATCATTATTAACTTTGCATCTTTTGGCATCAATATTATGAATATGTGTATCACTACGATCGAGATCCAACAAACTATTTTCATTGGGTGTATGACCATTGAAGGTTTTATTCATTTAAACAGAACAACAATTATTCTCCGATTTTAAATGAATAATCGTATTGCAATAAACATGATCAAATCATATTCATGCTCAACGCAAAACGCCAAATAACATTTATTTAGGTTTAACACTAATCCCGAAAGTATAGGGAGTGCGATGATGATCATATCAATCTTGGAACTACTTCCAACACTCATCGTCACTTCCCCTTCAACTAGTCTTTGTTTATTCTCAGAACTCCCGGTTCGAGTTACCAATCTTAGCAACCGAACAAGTATCAAATACTCGGGGCTACTATAAACACTAGTAAAGCACACATCAATAACCTTTGTATATCAAATATACCCTTGTTCACTTTGCCATCCTTCTTATCCACCAAATATTTGGAGTAGTTCCACTTCCAATGACCATTTCCTTTGCAGAAGCACTCGGTTTGTGCTTAGGTCCGGACTTGGGCTTCTTCACTTGAGCAACAACTTGCTTGCCGTTCTTATTGAAGTTCCCCTTCTTCCCTTTGCCCTTTTCTTGAAACTAGTGGTCTTGTTAACTATCAACACTTGATGTTTTTCTTGATTTCTACCTTCGTTGATTTCCACATCACGAAGAGCTTAGGAATCACTTTCGTCATCCCTTGCATATTATAGTTCATCACGAAGTTCTACTAACTTGGTGATGGTGACTAGAGAATTCTGTCAATCACTATTTTATCCGGAAGATTAACTCCCACTTGATTCAAGCGATTGTAGTACCCGGACAATCTGAGCACATGCTCACTAGTTGAGCGATTCTCCTCCATCTTTTAGCTATAGAACTTCTTTGGAGACTTCATATCTCTCAACTCGGGTATTTGCTTGAAATATTAACTTCAATTCCTGGATCATCTCATATGGTCCATGACGTTCAAAACGTCTTTGAAGTCCCGATTCTAAGCCGCTAAGCATGGTGCACTAAACTATCAAGTAGTCATCATATTGAGCTAGCCAAACGATCATAACGTGCATTCCGCTCCTGCAATAGGTCCGCTACCTAGCGGTGCATTAAGGACATAATTCTTACAGGCAAAGAATGAGGATAAACCTCGGATCACGGATCCAATCCGCATCATTGCTACTAACATCTTTCAACACAGTTTTCTAGGAACATATTAAAATAAACATATGAAAGCAACAACGCGAGCTATTGATCTACAACATAATTTGCAAAATACTACCAGGACTAAGTTCATGATAAATTAAAGTTCAATTAATCATATTACTTAAGAACTCCCACTTAGATAGACATCCCTCTAATCCTCTAAGTGATTACGTGATCCATATCAACTACACCATGTCCGATCGTCACGTGAGATGGAGTAGTTTCAACGGTGAACATCAATATGTTGATCATATCTACTATATGATTCACGCCGACCTTCGGTCTCCGTGTTCCGAGGCCATATACATTATATGCTAGGCTCGTCCAAGTTTAACTCGAGTATTCCGCGTGTGCAACTGTTTTGCACCGTTGTATTTGAACGTAGAGCCTATCACACCCGATCATCACGTGGTGTCTCAAAGACGAAGAACTTTCGCAACGGTGCATACTCGGGAGAACACTTCTTGATAATTTTAGTGAGAGATCATCTTAAAATGCTACCGTCAATCAAAGCAAGATAAGATGCATAAAGGATAAACATCACATGCAATCAATATAAGTGATATGATATGGCCATCATCATGTTGTGCTTGTGATCTCCATCTCCAAAGTCTTGTCATGATCTCTATCGTTACCGCACGACACCATGATCTTCATCATCTTGATCTATATCAATGTGTCGTCACATGGTCGCCTCGCCAACCATTGCTCTTGCAACTATTGCTATCGTATAGCGATAAAGTAAAGCAATTATTTGGCACTTGCATCTTATGCAACAAAGAGACAACCATAGGGCTTCGCCATTGCCGATAACTTCAACAAAACATGATCATCTCATACAACAACTTATATCTCATCACGTCTTGACCATATCACATCACAACATGCCCTGCAAAAACAAGTTAGACGCCCTCTACTTTGTTGTTGCAAATTTTACGTGGCTGCTACGGGCTGAGCAAGAACCGTTCTTACCTACGCATCAAAACCATAACGATAGTTTGTCAAGTTGGTGCTGTTTTAACCTTCGCAAGCACCGGGCGTAGCCATACTTGGTTCAACTAAAGTGAGAGAGATAGACACCCGCCAGTCACCTTTAAGCAACGAGTGCTCGCAGCAGTGAAACCAGTCTCGCCAGAAGCGTGACGCGTAATGTCGGTCCGGGCCGCTTCATCTCACAATACCGCCAACCAAAGTATGACATGCGGGTAAGCAAGATGACTTGTATCGCCCACAACTCACTTGTGTTCTACTCGTGCATATAACATCAACGCATAAAACCAGGCTCGGATGCCACCGTTGGGGAACGTAGTAATTTCAAAGATTTCCTACGCACACGCAAGGATCATGGTGATGCATAGCAACGAGAGGGAGAGTATTGTCCACGCACTCGTGAGACCGTAAGCGGAAGCGTTATGACAACGCTGTTGATGTAGTCAGACGTCTTCACGATCCGACCGATCCAAGTACCGAACGACGGCACCTCCGAAGTTCAAAGACACGTTCAGCTCGATGACGATCCCGGACTCCGATCCAGCAAAGTGTCGGGATGAGTTCCTCAAAGACGACGGCGTGGTGACGATGATGATGTTCTATCGCGCAGGCTTCGCCTAAACTCCGCTGACGATATGACCGAGGTGGAATATGGTGGAAGGGGCACCGCACACGGCTAAGGAACGATCCGTAGATCAACTTGTGTGTCCATGGGGTGCCCCTGCCCGTATATAAAGGAGTGGAGGAGGGAGGGCGGCCCTCTCTATGGCGGCGCCCTAGGGGAGTCCTACTCCCACCGGAGTAGGATTCCCTTCCTAGTCCAACTAGGAACCCTTCCATGTAGTAGGAGTAGGAGAGAAGGAAAGGGAAGAGAGAAGGAGAAGGAAGGAAGGTGCGCCTCTTCCCTAGTCCAATTCGGACTAGTCCAAGGGAGGGTGCGGCCACTCTTTGGCCCTTTCTCCTTTCCCGTATGGCCCAAAGTGGCCCAATACGAATTCCCGTAACTCTCCGGTACTCCCAAAAATACCGAATCACTCAGAACCTTTCCGAACTCCGAATATAGTCGTCCAATATATCGATCTTTACGTCTCGACCATTTCGAGACTCCTCGTCATGTCCCCGATCTCATCCAGGACTCGAACTCCTTCGGTACATCAAAACTCATAAACTCATAATAAAACTGCCATCGTAACGTTAAGCGTGCGGACCCTACGGGTTCGAGAACTATGTAGACATGACCTAGAACTATTCTCGGTCAATAACCAATAGCGGAACCTGGATGCCCATATTGGCTCCTACATATTCTCTGAAGATCTTTATCGGTCAAACCGCATAACAACATACGTTGTTCCCTTTGTCATCGGTATGTTACTTGCCCGAGATTTGATCGTCGGTATCCAATACCTAGTTCAATCTCACATTCTTGGCAAGTCTCTTTACTCGTTACGTAATGCATCATTCCATAACTAACTCATTAGCTACATTGCTTGCAAGGCTTATAGTGATGTGCATTACCGAGAGGGCCCAGAGATACCTCTCCCACAATCGGAGTGACAAAACCTAATCTCGAAATACGCCAACCCAACATGTACCTTTGGAGACACCTGTAGTACTCCTTTATAATCACCCGATTACGTTGTGACGCTTTGGTAGCACCAAAGTGTTCCTCCGGTAAACGGAGTTGCATAATCTCATAGTTACAGGAACATGTATAAGTCATGAAGAAAGCAATAGCAATATACTAAACGATCAAGTGCTAGACTAACGGAATGGGTCATGTCAATCACATCATTCTCCTAATGATGTGATCCCATTAATCAAATAACAACACATGTCTATGGTTAGGAAACATAACCATCTTTGATTAATGAGCTAGTCAAGTAGAGGCATACTAGTGACTATATGTTTGTCTATGTATTCACACATGTATCATGTTTCCGGTTAATACAATTCTAGCATGAATAATAAACATTTATCATGAAATAAGGAAATAAATAATAACTTTATTATTGCCTCTAGGGCATATTTCCTTCAGAGGTCGCCGAGGAGGACGTGGGGGGCATGGTACCAGCGCACGCACTGGCCATGAGGGAGGCGGCGCTGGACGGGAGAAGTTTGATCGAGAGTCTGACTTGGATACGGTTGAAGCTGATAGAAACAGAAAGCGATCGCCAGGCGATGAAAAATCTGCTGCCGCAATTCCTTTGGCTCGGGATGATACGCCCATGTTGTCAGCGCCTCCGCCCGTTCCCCAGAGCCCTAGCAGCAAACATGAATCAAAGAGAACCAAGATGAGCTTAGCGACAGAGGAGGATATGGAGAATAGCATGTGGGGTCATGGCAAGACTGTTACATATTTAGCCGGCTCCTTCGAGGAGCGCCGCCGGGCCCAATGAATATATTCTGTTGGAATTGTCGTGGTTCGGGTAAAGCTGCGACAATTCGAGAGCTTCGCGAATTTGCGAGGCAATTTACCCCTACCCTCTTATGCATTGTGGAAACCCAAATGGATAGTACTAGGGTAGAAGCTTTGTCGGGAACGCTTGGTTTTGATAGTTCTTATGCTGTGAGTAGTGATGGTAGAAGTGGTGGCATCGGCTTGTTTTGGAATAACTCAATAAAGGTTGAAATTCTTGGTTACTCTGGTTATCATCTTGACGTTTCCATTGAGGAACAAGGCACGGCCAAGTGGAGAATGACGTGCGTGTACGGAGAGGCGCAAACGCACCTGAGGCACCAAACATGGACGACCTTAAAAAACATTAGCACTTTGAGCGACCTCCCTTGGCTATGCATTGGTGATTTTAATGAGGTTTTACGTCCGGAAGAACATCAAGGCATTGGACAGCGGAGTAATGCTCAGATACAAGCTTTTCGAGAGGTGCTTGATGTTTGCATGTTAATAGAGTTGGGCTACCGAGGTAACCAGTGGACTTTTGAGAAAAAAAGTGACAGGAGGCAGTTTTACAAGGTGCAGACTTGACCGTGCTTTAGCTACCGCTGCATGGTTCTCGAGATACCCACTCGCATCCGTTACGCATCTTACGGGGGTCACGTCGGATCATTCTCCCCTCTTGCTTCGCCTAGAGGAGGGGGAAAGGGATCGGACTCATCGCCCTTTCAGGTATGAACTCATGTGGGAAACACATGAGGAGTTCAAAGGTTTCATACAGTCGGGCTGGGGGCATGGGCCGACATGTACAACAGTGGGTGACCTACGTCGCAAGCTACATAATCTTGCACAGGATGTTGGGAGATGGAGCAGGGACACTTTTGGGAGCATTAGAAAGGAGATAAAAATGCTAAAGGAGATGCTGGCCGGACTACAAAGTGACCCGATGCGACTACGCCCATCCCATGCAGAGCTAAAAATCAATGAGCGTTTGATAGAAATGTACCACAGGGAGGAGATCATGTGGCGACAGAGAGCTCGGATTGTGTGGCTGCCGGAAGGGGATAAGAACACAATTTTTTTTCATCTAAGATCCAGTATCCGGAGAAAGAAGAACATGATCAAGGCATTACAAAACTCATTGGGAGTGGAGGTCTCTGATCCGGATGAGCTTAAAGCCCTAGCCAAGAGCTTCTATGAGAATCTATACCAATCTGAGGGTGTGCAGAATATGGAAGCGGTGCTGGAACACGTTCCCAGGAAAGTGACAGCCGTAATGAACACCAAACTTTGTGCGCCACATACTATGGAGGAGGTCAAGGTTGGACTTTTCCAAATGTTTCCGACCAAATCTCCGAGGCCCGATGGCTTTCCAGCTCATTTCTATCAGCGCCACTAGGATGTTTGTGGAGACGAAGTAACAGAAATAGTTCTCAAGATTGTGAAAGGTGAAGAAAGTGCAGAGTCTATTAATGACACAGTCCTGGTCTTAATCCCAAAGGTAATAAACCCAACTATTCTTGCTCAATTCCGGCCAATTAGTTTGTGTAATGTCTTGTACAAGATAGCCTCGAAGGTCATTGCAAACAGGTTGAAAGTGATCTTGCCTGACATAATCTCTGAAGAGCAGTCTGCTTTTATCCCTGGAAGGTTGATCACGGACAATATTATTTGCGCCTATGAGTGTCTTCACTTTATGAAGCGAAATAGGGCAAAAACAAACAGCTTTTGTGCTTTAAAGTTGGACATGATGAAAGCTTATGACCGAGTGGAGTGGGACTATCTGAGAGCGATTATGACCAAGTTGGGTTTTGATCAACACTGGATAAATGTTGTGATGGGTATGGTATCCTCAATTTCCTTTTCAGTCTGTTTCAATGGTGAGAAGCTAGAACCTTTTAAGCCAACTAGAGGTATCCGGCAGGGAGACCCAATTTCCCCCTACTTTTTTTTGATTGCAGCAGAGGGCCTTTCGTGCCTCCTTAAATCAAGTTCTGAATCATCGGTGCCAGGTATAAAGGTGGCCCCTACATCTCCAACTGTAAACCACCTTCTTTTTGCAGATGATAGCCTGTTGCTTTTCAAGGCAAGTGTGGAGGGATCTAATGCGGTGTCAAACCTACTTGATACCTATTGTATGGCCTCGGGACAAAGGATCAACAATGAGAAATCATCAATCTTTTTCAGCAAGGGCTGCCCTGTTCAGTTGAAAGAATCGATAAAGCAGAACCTGCATGTTCAGAATGAGTCCTTGAGCGAACGGTACCTTGGCATGCCAACGGATGTTGGCCACTCGAAGAATGGTACTTACAAATACCTAAGGGATCGAGTGTGGGAAAAGATTAAAGGATGGATGGCAAAATTGCTATCTTCTGGTGGCAAAGAGGTACTGATCAAGTCCGTAGCTCAAGCAATTCCCGTCTACTCCATGGCATGTTTCCGACTTCCACGAGGTCTTTGTGAGAATATCACCTCCATCATCCGTCAGTTCTGGTGGGGCTCAAAGCAAGGAAAGAGGAAACCGTGCTGGGTTGCTTGGGATGTTGAGGAACGTAGCAGAAATTCAAAATTTTCTACGCATCACCAAGATCAATCTATGGAGTAATCTAGCAACGAGGGGAAGGGGAGTGCATCTACATACCCTTGTAGATCGCTAAGTGGAAGCGTTCAAGTGAACGGGGTTGATGGAGTCGTACTCGTCGTGATCCAAATCACCGATGATCCTAGTGCCGAACGGATGGCACCTCCGCGTTCAACACACGTGCAGCCCGATGACGTCTCCCATGCCTTGATCCAGCAAGGGGAGAGGGAGAGGTTGGGGAAGACTCCATCCAGCAGTAGCACGACGGCGTGGTGGTGGTGGAGGAGCGTGGCAATCCTGCAGGGCTTCGCCAAGCACCGCGGGAGATGAGGAGGGAGAGAGGTAGGGCTGCGCCAAGGAGAGGAAAACTCATGTGTTTGCAGCCCCCCAATACCTCAAGTATATATAGGGGAAGGGGAGGGGTTGCACCCTCATCTAGGGTTCCCTCCCTAGGGGTGGCGGCAGCCCCAAAACCCATCTAGGGTGCGGCCAAAGGGGGGGAGAGGGGGAAACTTGCCCCCCAAGCAAGGTGGAGGCGCCCTCTCCCCAAACCCTAGGCGCCTTGGGCCCTGGTGGGGGGCGCATCAGCCCACATGGGTCTGGTCCCCTCCCACACTTGGCCCATGCAGCCCTCTGGGGCCGGTGGCCCCACCTGGTGGACCCAGGACCCTCGGTGATCCCAGACGTTACCGATAGCACCCGAAACTTTTCCGGTGACCAAAACAGGACTTCCCATATATAAATCTTTACCTCCGGACCATTCCGGAACTCCTCGTGACGTCCGGGATCTCATCCGGGACTCCGAACAACATTCCGTAACCACGTACATCTATTCCCTATAACCCTAGCGTCATCGAACCTTAAGTGTGTAGACCCTACGGGTTCGGCAGACACGTAGACATGACTGAGACAACTCTCCGGCCAATAACCAACAGCAGGATCTGGATACCCATGTTGGCTCCCACATGTTCCACGATGATCTCATCGGATGAACCATGGTGTCGAGGATTCAATCAATCCCGTATTCAATTCCCTTTGTCTACCGGTATAGTACTTGCCCGAGATTCGATCGTCGGTATCCCGATACCTTGTTCAATCTCGTTACCGGCAAGTCTCTTTACTCGTTCTGTAACACATCATCTCGTGATCAACCCCTTGGTCACATTGTGCACATTATGATGATGTCCTACCGAGTGGGCCCAGAGATACCTCTCCGTCACACAGAGTGACAAATCCCGGTCTCGATTCGTGCCAACCCAACAGACACTTTCGGAGATACCCGTAGTGCACCTTTATAGCCACCCAGATTACGTTGTGGACGTTTGGTACACCCAAAGCATTCCTACGGTATCCGGGAGTTGCACAATCTCATGGTCTAAGGAAATGATACTTGACATTAGAAATGCTATAGCATACGAACTACACGATCTTTGTGCTAGGCTTAGGATTGGGTCCTGTCCATCACATCATTCTCCTAATGATGTGATCCCGTTATCAACGACATCCAATGTCCATGGTCAGGAAACTGTAACTATCTATTGATCAACGAGCTAGTCAACTAGAGGCTTACTAGGGACATAGTGTTGTCTATGTATCCACACATGTATCTGAGTTTCCTATCAATACAATTATAGCATGGATAATAAACGATTATCATGAACAAGGAAATATAGTAATAATAACTAATTTATTATTGCCTCTAGGGCATATTTCCAACAGTCTCCCACTTGCACTAGAGTCAATAATCTAGTTCACATCGCCATGTGATTAACACTCACAGGTCACATCGTCATGTGACCAACATCCAAAGAGTTTACTAGTGTCACTAAACTATTTCACATCATCATGTGATTAAGACTCAATGAGTTCTGGGGTTTGATCATGTTTTGCTTGTGAGAGAGGTTTTAGTCAACGGGTCCGCAACATTCAGATCCGTATGTACTTTGCAAATCTCTAGGTCATATTGTAAATGCTGCTTCCACGCTCCACTCGGAGCTATTCCAAATGGTTGCTCCACTATCATTATCCGGTTTGCTACTCGAGTCATTCGGATAGGTGTTAAAGCTTGCATCGACGTAACCCTTTACGCCGAACTCTTTATCACCTCCATAATCGAGAAACATGTCCTTATTTACTCCAAGGACAATTTTGACCGCTATCTGGTGATCCACTCCTTGATCACCTTTGTACCCTCTTGCCAGATATGTGGCAAGGCACACATCAGGTGCGGTACACAACATAGCATACTATGGAGCCTACGTCTAAGCATAGGGGACGACCTTCGTCCTTTCTCTCTCTTCTGTCGTGGTCGAGCTTTAAGTCTTAACTTCATACCTCACAACTCAGGTAAGAACTCCTTCTTTGACTGATCCATCTTGAACACCTTCAAGATCATGTCAAGGTATGTGCTCATTTGAAAGTACTATTAAGCATTTTGATCTATCTTATAGATCTTGATGCTTGTTTCAAGTAGCCTAATCCAGGTTTTCCATTGAAAAACACTTTTCAAATAACCCTATATGCTTTCTAGAAATTCTACATCATTTCTGATCAACAAAATGTTTACAACATATACTTATCAGAAATTCTATAGTGCTCCCACTCACTTCTTTGGAAATACAAGTTTCTCATAAACTTTGCATAAACCCAAAATCTTTGATCATCTCATCAAAGCGCACATTCCAACTCCGAGATGCTTACTCCGGTCCTTAGAAGGATTCTTTGGAGCTTTGCATACTTGTTAGCGTCTTCGGGATCGTCAAAACCTTACGGTTGTATCACATACAACCTTTCCTCAAGAAAATCGTCGAGGAAACAATGTTTTGACATCCTATCTCGCAAGATTTCATAAATAATGCAGAATCGCTAATATAATTCCAACAGACTCTTAGCATCGCTTCTGGTGAGAAAGTCTCATCGTAGTCAACTCCTTGAACTTGTCGGAAAATATCTTAACGACAAGTCGAGCTTTCTTAATGGTGACAGTTACCATCATTGTCCGTCTTCCTTCTAAAATCTATCTGTACTCAACAGCCTTACGACCATCGGGTGGTTCTGCCAAAGTCTACACTTTGTTTTCATACATGGATCCTCTCTCGGATTTATGGCCTCGAGCCATTTGCCGGAATCCAGGCCCACCATCGCTTCTCCATAGCTCGTAGGTTCATTGTTGTCTAGCAACATGACCTCCAAGACAATCGTACCACTCACGAAGTAGTCTGGCGTCCTTGTCGACCTCACGAGGTTTGGTAGTGACCTGATCCAAGTTTCATGATCACTATCATAAACTTCTACTTCAATTGGTGTAGGCGCCACAGGAACAACTTCACGTGCCCTGCTACACACTAGTTGAAGTGACGGTTCAATAACCTCATCAAGTCTCCACCATCCTCCCACTCAATTCTTTCGAGAGAAACTTTTCCTCGAGAAAGGACCCGTTAATTGAAACAATCCCTTTTGCTTCCGGATCTGAGATAGGAGGTATACCCAACTGTTTTTGGGTGTCATATGAAGATGCATTTATCCGCTTTGGGTTCGAGCTTATCAACCTGAAACTTTTTCACATAAGCGTCACAGCCCCAAACTTTTAAGGAACGACAACTTAGGTTTCTCCAAACCATAGTTCATACGGTGTCGTCTCAACGGAATTACGTGGTGCCCTATTTAAAGTGAGTGCGGTTGTCTCTAATGCCTAACCCATGAACGATAGTGGTAATTCGACAAGAGACAACATGGTACGCACCATATCCAATAGGGTGCAACCATGATGTTCGGACACACCATCACACTGTGGTGTTCCAGGCGGTATTAATTATGAAACAATTTCCACAATGTCTTAATTGCGTGCCAAAGCTCAGAATCGAGATACTCATCTCTATGATCATATCATAGACATTTTATCCTCTTGTCACGATGATCTTCAACTTCACTCTGAAATTACTTGAACCATTCAATAATTCAGACTTGTGTTTCATCAAGTAAATATACTCAATATCTACTCAAATCATCCGTGAAGTAAGAACATAACGATATCCACTGCGTGCCTCAACACTCATTGGACTGCACACATCAAAATGTATTACTTCCAACAAGTTGCTTTCTTGTTCCATTTTACTGAAAACGAGGCTTTCAGTCATCTTGCCCATGTGGTATGATTTGCATGTCTCAAGTGATTCAAAATCAAGTGAGTCCAAACGGTCCATTTGCATGGAGTTTCTTCATGCATATACACCAATAGACATGGTTCGCATGTCTCAAACTTTTCAAAAGAGTGAGTCCAAAGATCCATCAACATGGAACTTCTTCATGCGTTTTATACCAATATGACTTACATGGCAGTGCCACAAGTAGGTGGTACTATCATTACTATCTTTTGGCATGAACATGTGTATCACTACGATCGAGATTCAATAAACCATTCATTTTAGGTGCAAGACCATTGAAGGTATTATTCAAATAAGCAGAGTAACCATTATTCTCCTTAAATGAATAACCGTGTTGCGATAAACATAATATAATCATGTCTATGCTCAACGCAAACACCAAATAACAATTATTTCGGTTTAACACCAATCTCGATGGTAGAGGGAGCGTGCGATGCTTGATCACATCAAGCTTGGAAACACTTCCAACACATATCGTCAGCTCACCTTTAGCTACTCTCTGTTTATTCCGTAGCCTTTATTTCGAGTTACTAACACTTAGCAACCGAACTGGTATCTAATACCCTGGTGCTACTAGGAGTACTAGTAAAGTACACATTAACATAATGTATATCCAATATACTTCTATTGGCCTAGCCAGACTTCTTATCTACCAAGAATCTAGGGTAATTTCGCTTCAAAGGATTTGTTCCTCCTTATTACGAAGCACTTAGTCTCGGGTTTGGGTTTAACCTTGGGTTTCTCCACTAGAGCAAAGACTGATTTGCCGCTTCATGAAGTATCCCTTCTTGCCCTTGCCCTTCTTGAAACTAGTGGTTTCACTAACCATCAACAATTGATGCTCCTTCTTGATTTCTACTTTCGCGGTGTCAAACATCGCGAATATTTCAAGGATCATCATATCTATCCCTGATATGTTACAGTTCATCACGAAGCTCTAGTAGCTTGGTGGCAATGACTTTGGGAAAACATCACTATCTCATCTGGAAGATTAACTCCCACTCGATTCAAGTGATTGTGGTACTCAGACAATCTGAGCACAAGCTCAACGATTGAGCTTTTCTCCCTTAGTTTGCAGGCTAAGAAACTCATCGGAGGTCTTATACCTCTTGGCGTGGGCACGAGCCTGAAATCCCAATTTCAGCCCTCGAAACATCGCATATGTTCATGACGCTTTTGAAATGCGTCTTTGGTGCCTCAACTCTAAACCGTTTAACCGAACTATCACGTAGTTATCAAAGCGTGTATGTCGGATGTTCGCAACATCCACGAGATGACGTTCGAGGTTCAAAGACACCGAAGCGGTGCATTAAGGACATAAGCCTTCTACGAAGCAACGAGGACAATCCTCAGTTTACTGACCTAGTCCGCATAATCGCTACTATTAACTTTCAACTGAATTTTCTCTAGGAACATATCTAAACAGTAGAACTAAAACGCGAGCTTACGACATAATTTGCAAAGACCTTTTGACTATGTTCAGGATAATTAAGTTCATCTTATGAACTCCCACTCAGATAGACATCCCTCTAGTCATCTAAGTGATTACATGATCCGAGTCAACTAGGCCGTGTCCGATCATCATGTGAGACGGACTAGTCAACGTCGGTGAACATCTTCATGTTGATCGTATCTTCTATATGACTCATGCTCGACCTTTCGGTCTTTCGTGTTTCGAGGCCATGTCTGTACATGCTAGGCTCGTCAAGTCAACCTAAGTGTATAGCGTGTGTAAATCTGGCTTACACCCGTTGTATTCGAACGCTAGAATCTATCACACCCGATCATCACGTGGTGCTTCGAAACAACGAACCTTCGCAACGGTGCACAGTTAGGGGCAACACTTTTCTTGAAATTATTGCGAGGGATCATCTTATTTAAGCTACCGTCGTTCTAAGCAAATAAGATGTAAAACATGATAAACATCACATGCAATAAAATAGTGACATGATACGGCCAATATCATTTTGCTCCTTTTGATCTCCATCTTCGGGGCTCCATGATCATCATCATCACCGGCATGACAGCATGATCTCCATCATCATGATCTCCATCATCGTGTCTCCATGAAGTTGTCTCACAACTATTACTTCTACTACTATGGCTAACGGTTTAGCAATAAAGTAAGTAATTACATGGCGTTGTTCATTGACACGCAGGTCATACAATAAATGAAGACAACTCCTATGGCTCCTGCCGGTTGTCATACTCATCGATATGCAAGTCGTGATTCCTATTACAAGAACATGATCAATCTCATACATCACATATATCATTCATCACATCTTTTGGCCATATCACATCACATAGCATACCCTGCAAAAACAAGTTAGACGTCCTCTAATTGTTGTTTGCATGTTTTACGTGGCTGCTATGGGTTTCTAGCAAGAACGTTTCTTACCTACGCAAAAACCACAACGTGATATGTCAATTGCTATTTACCCTTCATAAGGACCATTTTCATCGAATCCGATCTGACTAAACTGGGAGAGACTGACACCCGCTAGCCACCTTATGCAACAAGTGCATGTCAGTCGGTGGAACCTGTCTCACGTAAGCGTATGTGTAAGGTCGGTCCGGGCCACTTCATCCCACAATACCGTCGAAACAAGATTGGACTAGTAACGGTAAGCATATTGAACAAAAATCAACGCCCACAACAACTTGTGTTCTACTCGTGCATAAAAACTACGCATAGACCTAGCTCATGATGCCACTGTTGGGGAACGTAGCAGAAATTCAAAATTTTCTACGCATCACCAAGATCAATCTATGGAGTAATCTAGCAACGAGGGAAGGGGAGTGCATCTACATACCCTTGTAGATCGCTAAGCGGAAGCGTTCAAGTGAACGGGGTTGATGGAGTCGTACTCGTCGTGGTCCAAATCACCGATGATCCTAGTGCCAAACGGACGGCACCTCCGCGTTCAACACACGTGCAGCCCGATGACGTCTCCCATGCCTTGATCCAGCAAGGGGAGAGGGAGAGGTTGGGGAAGACTCCATCCAGCAAAGAAAGACGACGGCGTGGTGGTGGTGGAGGAGCGTGGCAATCTGCAGGCTTCGCCAAGCACCATGAGGAGATGAGGAGGGAGAGAGGTAGGGCTGCGCCAAGGAGAGGAAAACTCATGTGTTTGCAGCCCCCAATACCTCAAGTATATATAGGGGAAGGGGAGGGGCTGCGCCACCTCAGTTTCCTTTTCAGTGTGTTTCAATGGTGAGAAGCTAGAACCTTTTAAGCCAACTAGAGGTATCCGGCAGGGAGACCCAATTTCCCCCTACTTATTTTTGATTACAGCAGAGGGCCTTTCGTGCCTCCTTAAATCAAGTTCTGAATCATCGGTGCCAGGTATAAAGGTGGCCCCTACAGCTCCAACTGTAAACCACCTTCTTTTTGCAGATGATAGCCTGTTGTTTTTCAAGGCAAGTGTGGAGGGATCTAATGCGGTGTCAAACCTACTTGATACATATTGTATGGCCTCGGGACAAAGGATCAACAATGAGAAATCATCAATCTTTTTTGACAAGGGCTGCCTGTTCAGTTGAAAGAATCGATAAAGCAGAACCTGCATGTTCAGAATGAGTCCTTGAGCGAACGGTACCTTGGCATGCCAACGGATGTTGGCCACTCGAAGAATGGTACTTACAAATACCTAAGGGATCGAGTGTGGGAAAAGATTAAAGGATGGATGGCAAAATTGCTATCTTCTGGTGGCAAAGAGGTACTGATCAAGTCCGTAGCTCAAGCAATTCCCGTCTACTCCATGGCATGTTTCCGACTTCCACGAGGTCTTTGTGATAATATCACCTCCATCATCCGTCAGTTCTGGTGGGGCTCAAAGCAAGGAAAGAGGAAACCGTGCTGGGTTGCTTGGGATGTTGGGGAACGTAGCAGAAATTCAAAATTTTCTACGCATCACCAAGATCAATCTATGGAGTAATCTAGCAACGAGGGGAAGGGGAGTGCATCTACATACCCTTGTAGATCGCTAAGTGGAAGCGTTCAAGTGAACGGGGTTGATGGAGTCGTACTCGTCGTGATCCAAATCACCGATGATCCTAGTGCCGAACGGACGGCACCTCCGCGTTCAACACACGTACAGCCCGATGACGTCTCCCATGCCTTGATCCAGCAAGGAGAGAGGGAGAGGTTGGGGAAGACTCCATCCAGCAGCAGCACGACGGCGTGGTGGTGGTGGAGGAGCGTGGCAATCCTGCAGGGCTTCGCCAAGCACCGCGGGAGATGAGGAGGGAGAGAGGTAGGGCTGCGCCAAGGAGAGGAAAACTCATGTGTTTGCAGCCCCCCAATACCTCAAGTATATATAGGGGAAGGGGAGGGGCTGCACCCCCATCTAGGGTTCCCTCCCTAGGCGTGGCGGCAGCCCCAAAACCCATCTAGGGTGCGGACGAAGGGGAGAGGGGAAACTTGCCCCCAAGCAAGATGGAGGCGCCTCCCAAACCCTAGGCGCCTTGGGCCCTGGTGGGCGCACCAGCCCACAGGGCTGGTCCCTCCCACACTTGGCCCATGCAGCCCTCTGGGGCAGTGGCCCCACACAGTGGACCCAGGACCCTCCGGTGGTCCCAAGACGGTCTGCAGTAGCACCCGAAACTTTTTCGGTGACCAAAACAGGACTTCCCATATATAAATATTTACCTCCGGACCATTTCGGAACTCCTCGTGACATCCGGGATCTCATCCGGGACTCTGAACAACATTCGGTAACCACGTACATCTCTTCCCTATAACCCTAGCGTCATCGAACCTTAAGTGTGTAGACCCTACGGGTTCGGGAGACACGTAGACATGATCGAGACAACTCTCCGGCCAATAACCAACAGCGGGATCTGGATACCCAAGTTGGCTCCCACATGTTCCACGATGATCTCATCGGATGAACCACGATGTCGAGGATTCAATCAATCCCGTATTCAATTCCCTTTGTCTACCGGTATAGTACTTGCCCGAGATTCGATCGTCGGTATCTCGATACCTTGTTCAATCTCGTTACCGGCAAGTCTCTTTACTCGTTCCGTAACACATCATCCCGTGATTAACCCCTTGGTCACATTGTACACATTATGATGATGTCCTACCGAGTGGGCCCAGAGATACCTCTCCGTCACACAGAGTGACAAATCCCAGTCTCAATTCGTGCCAACCCAACAGACACTTTCGGAGATACCCGTAGTGCACCTTTATAGCCACCCGATTCGTTGTGACGTTTGGTACGCCTAAAGCATTCCTCTGATGTCCGGAGTTGCACAATCTCATGATCTAAGGAAATGATACTTGACATTAGAAAAGCTATAGCATACGAACTACACGATCTTTGTGCTAGGCTTAGGATTGGGTCCTGTCCATCACATCATTCTCCTAATGATGTGATCCCGTTATCAACGACATCCAATGTCCATGGTCAGGAAACAATAACCATCTATTGGTCAACGAGCTAGTCAACTAGAGGCTTACTAGGGACATAGTGTTGTCTATGTATCCACACATGTATCTGAGTTTCCTATCAATACAATTATAGCATGGATAATAAATGATTATCATGAACAAGGAAATATAGTAATAATAACTAATTTATTAGTGCCTCTAGGGCATATTTCCAACATGGGATACTATAACGTTGCCAAAACATCTGGGAGGCTTGGGATTTCGTGACATGGAGATTTTCAATCCTGCTCTCCTGGCGAGGCAGGCATGGCGAACCTTTACTGACAGCACATCTCTTAGTGCTAGACTTCTCAAGGCGATTTACTTCCCTGACTGCTCTCTGCTACAAGCCGAACTTGGCTAGCATCCCTCCCAGATATGGCGGGCCATTCTAGATGGGCGAGAGGTTATGGTACACGTAATCATTTGAAGGATAGGGATGGCGAGACAACGAGCATTTGGAGTGACAATTGGATTCCCAGAGACATTTTTAAGTGTCCAGTAACATCGCTTGTCCAAAATCCTCCTGTTAAGGTGGCGCGGCTCATTGATAGTACAACTGCTAGCTGGAATGAGAACCTGGTCCGATCCGTTTTCACGCAAGGAGATGCGGAAGCAATCATGCGGATCCCGCTATGCACACGTCAAGTCGGAGACTTTTGGGCTTGGCATGAAGAGCCCCGAGGGGGTTTCAGTGTTCGGTCAGCCTACAGGATGATCTTGCAATTAAAACACGCCCACGAGGCTATGTTTGATGAGCACGGCGAGATCTCGTATGATCCTACTGAAACCAAGAAGTGGTCTATGATATGGCACCTGCAGGTTCCCTCGAAACCGAAACTTTTTGTTTGGCGTCTCGCCCAGAAGTCCATGCCAACCGGCACTGTTTTGAAGCATCGGCATATGGCAACAGAAGATGCTTGTGCGATCTGCGGGGCTGTTGATACGTGGAAACATGCTCTCATATCTTGCCCGATGGCTGCTAGTGTTTGGGCACTGGCACCGGAAGAACTTGTTGCTCACATGATTGACCGGGGAAAGGATAATCCCAGGGAATGGCTGTTTTCCATGCATGAAGTGTTGACAAGAGAACAGTTTGATCAACTGGTGGTCACTTTATGGGCCCTTTGGGGGGTACGGAGGAAGGCTACTCATGAGAATACCTTCCAATCACCTCATTCAGTTCATACATTCATCACAAAATATTTGGCCGACTTGCAAATTGTCAACAAGAGATCACTGAGGACCAGTGTGCCGGCTACAATGCGATCCCAGAGTTGGGTGGCTCCTATGGCGGGAAATGAAAAGTTGAACGTGGATGCTGCTGTATCTAGCGATGGATTCGGGGCTGTAGGTACTATTTGCAGAGATGGGAGCGGCATGTTCTTGGGAGCCTCGACACTTCGTTTCAATCACATCGTTGATCCGACAACTTTGGAAGCACTTGCCAGCCGAGAAGCGCTGGCTTTAGCAGATGACCTATATGAGCGACAGATTCAAGTGGCTTCAGACTGCAAGGTGGTGGTTCAAGATCTGAAGATGGATAACTCGTCAAGCTCTGATTGCCATTATACATGAAATAGTTGAACACTCCTCGTTTTTTGATTCTTGCACTTTTAGTCATGAATTTAGGAGCTCAAATTATGAAGCTCACAACTTAGCGAAGCATGCTTTATCTCTCGGTGGTGGCCGACATTTGTGGTTGGGGCACCCTGGGAATTTACCTTCCGTCCCTGTAAACATTGTGACGATTTAATAAAGCTTCGCGCGGTTGTCTAAAAAAACTAATTTCTCTCGAAAAAAAAATCTGAAATCATTAATTGACTCCTTCCAAAAGATAACTCCTTTCTTCTCCCCATGTTGTGACAAGTGGTGCGCTGCATGTGTGCCACTTCTTGCAACCTAGGAGTGCCACTTGTCATAATCTGGTAGTAGTTTTCTTTTTTTTTTCGTATATCTGTTTATTCAAAATATGTTATCTCTTAAACCGTGCGTCTAAATCTCGAACCGTTTTCACCGCTGGATACCTCGTGTCGAGATCTTCAAAACTAGATACCATGTTGATAGGTTTTGATGAACCTTTTTTTTCACGAAAAAACCTGACGAGCATGTTTTTTCCCTTTTTTTGGAAGCCGTTTCCGAGAGGCATGGCCGTGCCTCTCATGAAAAAAAAAGAGAAAACGTGATTTTTTTCGTTTCCAAGAGGCACGGCCGTGCCTCTCACGGAAGAAAAAAAAGTGTTTTTTCTCGTTTCTGAGAGACACGGCCGTGCCTCTCGTGGAAGCAAAATCGTGCCTCTCGCGAAAGAAAAACCAATCCTCGCGGGAAAAAAATGTCAAAAAGCTAGTAAAGACCAGTGGAAAACCGAAAAGTAAAAAAACATCTAGAAAGCCGAAAACGCGTGCGGAAAGAAAATTGCTCCCCCTTACCAGTGCATGCTCTCAGGCCATCCTATGTGATCGTCGGGGAAGCTCCCGAAGGAGCGCTCCTCAACTTTTTTTTGAGGGGTTACAAGCGCTCCTCAACTAGTTGCTCCCCCTTACCAGTGCACCTCCGTGGGCCGCGACATGCTAAGGTCCAGTTGAGCTAGCTTTGTTGTTATTGCTCGCAGCAACCTGTGTAGAGGAAACCACACTAGATTCTTAAAAAAAGGCGAGTAATAGGCGCCGGTGCGCCGGCCGAAATTTCGGCCGGTCTGCTACCAGCCATCCGATTTGAGCGGGGAGAGCTACCCGATCTCTATCTTCTTCCTCCCGCTTGGTTAAAAAAAATCCCCGCACAATCTGAATCTCGTCTGCGCTACCCCTCCGCACCCTGCGCTCGTCGCGGTCGCCATGCGCTCGTCGCGGTCGCCATGCGCTCGTCGCGGTCGCTCGTTCCAGCCAAAAAAAGAGTCAGGTTGCAGCTCCCCCAGCTCTACAATTGCAGCATCGCGTGGTCGCCGTCGCACCTTGCTGGTCGAGGTTGCAGCTCGCCGGTGACCGGGTTCCAAAGATTCGCCTCCTCGCCCATGCTTGATCCCGTCGCCGGGATTCACGACAAACCACCGCCGGGCATCTCACTGTTGTGCGAGCGGATGCAGCAAAAAATGTCGATGGTAGTAGCAATAATCCATATGGTTGCAGCAAAACGTCGTCTCACCGTCAGTGGGTCGCAGCTAAGTCGTAAAATGGATGTAGCAAAAAACATCTTCGATAGTAGCAAAAAACGACGATGCTTGAAACAAAATGTCATCGCCATTGTCGCGGGGGTCGCAACTATCATGAATGATTGCAGCAAAAAAGTGGCGGTAGTAGCTTCATTCATCGCTGGTTGTAGCATCCATATTCGCGGTTCGACCAAAACACCGCTGACCATCGACCTCGCGTTGCAGCAAAATGTATAATCGGTTCCAACAAATAGCGTTCTTTGGTTCCAAAAAAACAATGCCGATGGCAACACACGGCCGTAGCGGTTGCAGCTAAATCAACAGAAAATTCATGGCCTCCCACGAAAAGAGCTCACAGCCATGGGCGTGGAATGCAGCACGCAGCCACATGAATTTTCAGCGACGAGCACATCGGTCTTGACATTTCAGGGGTTGGGGCGGGGTGGAGAAGGAGGCGGCCATGGCGGCGAGCTTGGGGAGAGGAGAGAGTGCAACCACAGCGCAAGCATCAGAGGAGAGGACGAGGACTCGGTCATGGCAGAGTGCATCAGAAAAGAGGGAGTCTATGAGCGTGTTTTTGTGGAAGAAAATGCTCCGTCGTCGTTGTGAGGAAGAAAAAGTGGCAGCAAGAAAGAAACGAGTGAAGGAGGATGCGCGTTGGAAAGAAGATAAATGTTGTGTGGCAAAAAAAAAGATCTGCGTGGGCCTATACGTAATACAGCGGGGAGAGATCACAGCCCGCGATCGAAAGCGATCGACGACACGTCTGGGACCGGTAGAAAACTTTCTACGGTTCACGCAATAAACGTTTCCCTAAAAAAACCTCTACCATCTTTGGGAGTAAAAAAAATTAACGAAACCCCCACCCACCCGGCTGCAATAGCTGTTCCCCCGGTTTGGTTGTGGTTTTGTAGGGGCATCGACCTGAAGCAAGCGGCCGCCAAGAAACGCCGGGATCAAGGCGTTCGCGTACAACGTCGTCGAGTTGCAGCGCGTCGCCCGCGTTAGACCGTGAGTCCTCGCCCCCTCATCGCCAGTTCTTGGGATCTGCTTTTTATTGGATTGGATTTTAGATGATTTAGTCGAGGCACCATAGGATGTCTTTGGAAGTTTTCGTCTGGACTGTAGCTCCTTAATATCTGCATAGAGCTGTGTTCAAGCCATGAATTTCATTCAGAAATTAAACAAAAAGAGACCATGCAGCTTAAGAGAAAAATAACATACTACTAACGAGAAATCTAACCATCAGTCGGCAGGATTTTAGTAATAGATCCGAACAACTCCTTCGCCGTTCGATCCGAATCATGCGGGCGCGCGCTCGTCTTCCCTCTTTCTCGATTTTCGTCTTGCCTCTTTCCTTATTTTCTGGTTTCAGTTTCCTATTCTATCGGTAGTAATTAACGTTTCCTTTAAAACTGCACCTGCCACATTTGTACTGCTTCGATCCTGGCCCGGTTGTTGCTCCCATCCCGAAATCTCGCAATAATTAATGCTGGATTAATTAGCATGCATGTCGCACCATTTTTACGGGATTATTAAAGCAGCGGTAAAAAATATAGGTCATTCACGGGATTTGATCCTTGGTCGTTGGTTTAGTACATTTGCCCACCAACCACCTATTGTATGTCTAGTCCTTGTGCAGATGAAAGGGTATTTTCATGGTTGACTTTTCGTTTTTATATTACCATTGTAGAAAACCCATTTATGTAGTGCTATTAGAGTGGAACAAAATTCACCTCGCGTGGCTATGATGGTCTCGCCGCAAAACGCCCCGATGATGCCGACGGACAATGTTAATACGATAGGGTGAATTTGTATAAAGCATGATAATTTATACAAAGCACATCTAATAACTTGCATACAAACACTATGATAACTTTGACAGGAGTGGGAGGTTGTTGAGACCATACCCCTAATAACTTCTATGTGAAGAGCATGCTAATTTATGCATCATTTAGCTGATAACATGTGTACAGACACTATGATAACTTTGGGGGAGGGGAGGGTAGTTGTAATACATCACCGATAACTGCTACATGAATAACATGGTAATTTATGCATCATAGAACTAATAACTTCTGTAACACGTTGATAACTTTTAACCCGGGAAATAAAGTTGAAGAAATATGTCACCGTAATTTTTGCGAATAACATGGTAATTTATGCACCGCAGACTGATAGCTTACGTACATACATGGTGATAACTTTGACTCGGTAACTCATGTGTAAATAACATGATAATATATGCACAATCGAGTTGATAAGCGACTTAGTTCAGGTGTGATAACTTTTGACCGGGAGGCGGCCGGGAGGGGGAGGGTGCATGTTGTTAAACACCCTTCAGTAACTCATGTAAGAATAACATGGTAATATGAACACAATAGAGGTGATGACTTAGTTAGCCCTGGCCTGGTAACTTTTTGACCTAAAAAGTTATCGAAACACACCAACGTGAGATCTAGTTTCGAAGATCTCGTCGCAACGAATTTCTCATGTCAAAATGATTTTTGTAACGGAGCGACTGTTTGAGTTACAAAACATTTTCAATTTTTTTGAAATTCAGTGGAATCCCCCCCTTACATTAGCATTTTGCGTCCTCTTGGGTAATGCATGAATGTGTATGTGGGGAGAAGATCGAAGAAACCATTTTATATGCCCCGGTAATTTTTGTGAAAACACTATGATAATTTATGCTCAACTAGCATGATAACTCATGAGTACATTCGTGATAACTTTTTACCCTCCAAAAAAGTCATTGGAACATACCAATGTTGGATCTAGTGTCCAAGATATCATCACGACAAAATCATTTATGTGAAAACAAGTTTTCGACTAGGGCGACAGTTTGAGGTACAAAAACATTTTAAAGTTCTAAAATTGGGAGAATCTAGGATAACATCAACATTTTTTTGTTATATAGGGCATGCATGCATGTGCACGTGAGAAGAAAGGTTGAAAAATATTTTTTCATGTCCGATAATTTCTGTGAAAACAGGTTGGTAACTTATGTGTTAAAGGCATGATAACTTACATAGCCCAAACCTGGTAACTTTTTACACGAAAAAAAATTCGTCAAAATATATCAACATGGGATCTAGTTTCGAAGATCTCGTCGCGACGAACATTTTATATGAAAACAATTTTTCAATTGGATCGACGGTTTGAGCTACAAAACATTTTGAAATATTGAAATAGAAAGAATATTTTGCTGACATCATCTGTTTTGTCTTATAGTTTGCATGCATGCATGAAAACATAAATCAACACGTACATCCTTTCCTTAGCCACGAAAGAGATTAGTAATCAAGGGAAAAGAAATAATTAAATGTATAATTAGTAATTAAGAAAGAGAAATGGGCGTGCGAATCTGTTGCTAAATTCAGTACGTCCGGAAGTTAGCACAGTCCTACTACTAAAGCTTTCAGGGGAATCGAGATGTACAATAAAGAAAACTACAGGAACTAGAATCATGCCAACATCATCAAACCTTTTGGAATCAAATAACCCGAGAAGCACCATCTGATTTCGCCCCCTCAGCAATCTATAAAAACGAAAGTCCAGATGTCAAAGCTCACTTTCCAGACTCAGTTATATAAGTATATATATCCAAATATATTTTAGTTACTTCAGGTCCAACTGTGCCTAGGCCAAAAATAGCAACAATGGAACCTGCTCCAACCGCCAGTCCCCCTCCCTCTCAATCCTTGCTGCTGTACCCACCGGCTCTTCCATATCGATGACACTGCCTCTCCAGAGTTGCTGCTGCCTGTTTGAGGTCACATCTCTGTCAATTTGCTTCATGCTGCCATAAAATCGATTTCCAAGTATTGTTAGATGCTGCCATGTGCTTCAGTTATTTTGTTTCAAATGGTGATTCATATTGCTGCATTCTTCAATCATTTTTGTTTTAGATTGTAATTTTATTTCTTGTTTATTGCTAGTCCTATGTTACTGCAGACAAGCTTGTATGTTTGACACATACAGCGCTGAGCAATCCGAAATTGTCACCACAAATAGATCAGCTGATGCCACTATCGATACTTACAGGTAAGCATGTGCTCGCATGGAAATTCTTAATTTGGTCCCAAGTTTTGTACTGATGACGTATGACTTTTAGGGACGCCATGAAGATGAGTTATGATGATAAGTTTGCTGTTCTGAGGAGCATGGGTGAGGAATGCATCTATGAGGATGAGCTTCTCCTCCTGCTGAAAAAGAAGGCTGCTCCCCTTTGCTACGTTTGGTTTGAGCCATCCCCGATGATGGACATAGAGCAGGTATAGCAATGGGAAAAGCTGATGTAGTATCCCCCAGCCCATCGCTTGGTTGGTCAGAGGTGCGAAGGCGCGGCCAACCAACAGGCGCTTTAGACCTGGCCTTCGCGGGTGTGCTCATACTTGTTCTTTCTGATTAAGAATGCCACCGGTGCTAGTGCCTGATCAAGCTTTTTTTAATGCTTGTTAGTTGTTACTGCACCTTAAATATGTAGGAAGGGTGGTATCAGATTCGATTTTTTGTGGATTTGGTAAATTTAACTTTATGACCTCTACCCTACCCAGCACCAGACTTCCATGCACTCTTCTCCTGCCCTACCCAGCACGAGTTTTCATACTCCTAATCTTTTCCTGTCTGCCAGTACGGTCATTCTTGGTGCAGCCTAACTTGTAAATTCACAGTGCGAAACTTGATGCTTGTAACATTATTAGTTTAAATGCATAATTAGATGGGGTTTGGAGATTAAATGAGTAACCTTTGACTTGTGAGGCTGGTGTAAAAATAAGGTGTGTCAGATTACTCCTTACTTGGATGAGCTTGGAGTGGACATAAAGCTAAAAAGACTTAGCAATATGGTTGTCCACGCTAAGCTTCAGTATTGCTTGTTTTTACCAGGAAAAGCATTCTTGCACAGAGTTATAGGTTGTTCATGGTTTGAGGCAAGGGTTGTATAATATCATGATTCTGATGATGCACCTCTCATCGTAGGCCTTGCTCAAACCATCGTTGTGCTTTCATTTCTCCTTATTAACACTTGCTCATGTCCAGTTTGTCTTACCATGTAATATATTGTCTGTAAATTAATTGGTTGCATTGGCCTGTTGTCATGTTGCAGGGGATTATGAAGACAGTTTATGTAAACAAGATGCTCAAAGCTGGCTGCACAGTTAAAATATTGATGGCAGATTGGTTCCTGCAAAGACACCATATGATTGGCACCGACCTAAAGAAAATACGGACCATTGGTTGCTACAATATTGAGATGTGGAAAGCAGCTGGTATGGACCTTGACAGAGTAGAACTTGTATGGTTGTCAGACGAGTTGAATCAACATGCGGTCGATTACTGGTCACTTGCGGTGGAAATTTCCAGAAAATACACCATGGAAAGTATGGCAAGGTATTTCCTTGTTTACACTACTCCCTAAGGCATACTTCACTTGTGAAGTTTTGAACTTATTCATGGCATTGTCAGATCATTTATCGTTCTTGTAACAACCAAGTCTATTATTATCTGCCGAGCAGGTTTTGTTGGAACAAGGCACCATATGGGCCACAAAGACTGCCTGCTGCCGAGATATTTTATCCTTGCATGCAGGTTGCTGCTATATTATGGCAGAAGGTTGGTTTATTTCATAACTGACTTGTATGTTTTGTTTTATTTGTGCTCTTAGTGATATACACTCATGGCTTTAAACCACACCGGATCTTGACAGCCAGTCAATGTAGACGACAAACAAATGCCCACTGTGACTGAAGCAGGTTGTGGCTAATTAGGATCAGAGGTGTTAAAAGGTGGATCAGTATTGTTGTCTGTTAAAGAAAAATAGCACAATACGAATACTAAGTCCCTCAAATATCTTATGCGTGTGTACGTAGGACCTGGGAAAACAGATCACATGGTATTGTTTCTTTCTATTTCTCTGAGCCTGAACACCGTTCATAGCAAACCATGAGGGACTGAGGTATCATGGCAGCCTTGACTGTCAACATGTCACCTTAAGTCAGTTCTTTGCACGAAGCATCCTGTTGGTGGCAGCAAAGTAATATATGTTCCATGTTCTAGTTTAGAGCATGCATTTTAACTTTCGCACTTTGCAACCAGTTTTTGTGATCACTGTATCCCATACTGTGGATTGTTTGTAATGGACAACAAAATTCAGGTTCTCCTGATACAAACAACTTGTGTTATGAGCAGCCTGTTTAGAAGTATTTAATCTCCACCTTGCACCGAGAGACTGAAATACTTTCTTTTTGTATTGCAGGCGGACATGTGGCTCTTCAGCATGGATCATCGTGACATTACCATGCTAGCTAGAGATTACTGTGAAGATATAAATAGGGAAACGAAACCAGCAATTATGCTGCACAGTATCCTGATTCAGACCTTCTGTCTTGTCTTTTTTTGTGTGTCCTCCAGTTTGTTGTTTGACTGTTTGGATGGTGGTAGCTCATGCAATATATCCTTAGCTTGAAGTACAGATATGCTACCTGACTGAAGTGCATCATAGGTCCTCAAACTATTTCAGAAGTGTCATGTAGGTCCTCGAACTATGAAAATCGCCATCTAGGTCCTCAAAGTGCAATATGTGTGTCATCTAGGTCCTCAAACTATTTCAAAAGTGTCACGTAGGTCCTTGATCTATTTTAGAGGTGTCACATATATACACACTTATTGCACTTCAAGGATTTTTGAGGACCTAGATGACACTGTTCATAGTTTGAGGACCTATATGACACCTTCAAAATAGTTCGAGGACCTAGGAAGCATTTCACTCTTTTACTAGAAAACCCTGAATTCCAGGACTTGAGAGATCCAGATCGGACTATCTTCATGCACGATAACGAGGTATCTAATTTGGTTATCTTGCAAGGGCAGATAGTTGACCTTTAGTGCTAAATCTGGTTGCACCTCTTGCATTTCAAAATAAATTTGTACTGGATATTTCAATTCAAGAGTTTTGGAGGTGCAAACACTCCCAAATTCCCTGCAACTCATTGGCACTCCCTCTTGCATATGCTTTGGTAAGAAGGAAACAGAAACATATATATTGTATCAAATGGAGGATGCCAACTGTCGTGACACGTTTAATAGAGGAATAAGCTTTTTGATACATGAACAGTGCTAGCATTCCATAAAACTTGTAAGAAAAGTTTGAAGGCTACACACAACATGGATCCTTATTGCTCAAAATATCCAGTAAAATCGCTATATGCATGCCTTCATAAAAGTAAATAAGTTTACTGTAGGTTGCATAATCTCCATTTTAGCCTCATCATAGTGAATCGTAAAGGTTGCCATCATACTGAATCTAACCATGATGGCCTGATGTGTAGACTAATATTTAATCAGTCTTGACGCTATTGCCATGTGACAATATGAAGTATAGAACATTACCTTGCTAGATTGTTCGCCCTTCATATATTATCCTAGGAATTTTTTGACCATTGCTGTTGTTTCCCTGTCAACATCCTATCTATACAACAATGAAGGGATAACACAGTCAAAAGCATGCTGATACAATTATCTGTTGTGTAGGTCATAACTGTAATGAACCAAAGAAATTAAGAAAGCACAATCACTTTTCGTTCATAATTGTACTACAATCATGTATGCAACGCCCAAAATCTCATGATGATTTTTTTGGAATACAACCTCTTCAGACAATACCAATTACATGAACTATCATCCTAACAAATGTCAGATGCTCACTATTCATTAACACTCAGACAAATTTCGATTCAAATCAATTATGCAGCAGGAAAACAAAATATCATCTTTTCCCCCACCTTTTCTTTGTGACACATCTGGCGAGATTTGAATGATGCGGGAGGGAGCGAGGGTAGCGGAGCTCCAATTGCAGAAGGGGCTGCTGCAGATTCTTGCCATCGAACCCAACAGCGGCAAGGTCGTCGCGGCTCCTCGTCTGTGAATCCTGCGACGGCGGGGGTCGTATAGGTCGGATATGGGTTCAGTGCCATCGGGCAGCCGAGAGGTGAAGGCGTCATAAGCAGATTTGAAGATGGCAGAGAGCATGGGCAGCGTACCTAGGTTGTAGAATTTGTTGGGGCAGCTCCTCACCATTGAATCCGGCGGTGTCATGGTCGTTGCAGCTCCTTGCCATCGAACCCGACGGTGCGCACACGAAGTAATGGGGGCTGCGGCCGTGTTATTCCTCGCTCGCAGCAGCGATGGTGGAGGACTATTATGGCCGCACTCCTCGGGGTTGATTGGGAAGGGAGAGGGGCTCACGGGAGGTGGGGAGGGATTAAAGGCGAAGGAACTGAAAGGGAGGGAGGAAAAGATGAACCGGGGATAGGAAAGGCCTAGCGTGACAATTAATGGGCCAGCTTGTTGGCTTCGTACAGGCAAAAGCAGTCAGGAAATGCATCGATATCAGATCGGGCGGCTAGAGGAAATAGCAATGACGTGGCTGCACCAGAAGCTAGAGAAATCAAGCAGTGGGGGGCTTCTATTTAGATATAGAAGATATAAGAGCCTTTAGATCACTAAAGTAGTTATCTAAAAGCTCTTATATTTCTTTTACATAGGGAGTATTACTTAGCTTAAATCTAATAACGTTGTAAGCTTATATAAACATTGGTTATATTATTTCCTCCTAAAGCTGTCCAAGAGTTTTCGCAGTCCAATTGCTCTATTCTTTCCCTCTTAGCTTATGTAGTAAGCTAGGCTTTTCCCTATAACTTTTCTCTTATAAAAGGGTACTGCTGTTAAGAGGTTGTATCATGAGATTCTGACCTTGGAATTTAAGAGAAGCCTGAAAACTTCGGTGCAGTACAAGAGCTTCATCTCAAATTGCTCTATTTTGCTCCATTTATCGACTCCTTTTAAACGTGTAATTTTAATGCTGCTAGCATCATTTTGCCAGTGTTAACCTTCATGGGTATAATTTTGCCAGTTTACTCTTCACAAGTGTATGCGCATGTCTGTAGCATGCTGTTGGTTGCCTGTGGAGTCTTTTGTCTAGTTATCCTGCTGCTTTAGCTGGGTTTGATCCCCGTTGGCCGTTACTTATCTTCTGTTTGTTGGAGATTGTCACTGTGGGTTATGGTGTCAACAGATTTTTGTCCCGTAGTAGGTGTTTCGACATCGAGCACTTATGGTGGGTTTCCTATCGATGCCTCAACTCGCTCTCTTCTCTTTCCCTTTACTTTCTACTGTTAGATGTGTATAGCCCCTTTTCGGTTTATCCCCATTGTATAAGGGGTCTCTTGCACTTTACCACACACTTGTATATGTATTGGCCTTTAGCCTTCCTGAGAATACAGTTGCTCATTCTCCAACATGGTATCAGATGTTAGGTTCCCCTCTCCCTCGCACGCTGCAACTCCATGCTAGATTTTCTCACGATTCCGGCCTTTCCCGTCCCGGATCCGGCTGCCCCGGCCAGGTCCCTGCTGTCTCGCGCCCGGCCGGCCTCGTCCACGACCCAGCTACCTCCTCTTCGCTCCGCTCTCCCCATCTGCCCTTGGCCCTCAGATTGGCCATTTGCTCACCTCGAGCTCGTCAGGGTTCGGCCGTTCCCTCGCGCCTCCGCCTCGCTTGATCCGTGACTCCCTTCCTCCATGAGCCTTGCTCTAGGCTGCTTGCCGGGACTCTGGCTCTGCTTTCGGCAGCAGCAGTGAGCATGCAAGAGGCCCGCGAGAGGCCCGCGAGGGCGCGTCCGGGAGGTTCGCGAGCGGGCGCTCATTCCAGCGCCTAAGGGGCACGATTCCCTTGTTCCAGCTCGCGCCTCCTCATGGAAGCGCGCGAAGAGGTGCCTGATCCTCGATCTCATGGCGTCTTTGGATCCCTCGATCCAGTGCGTGGGATTTCCTGTTCCCGTTGACTCCAAAAAAAAAGAGAGAGGCAATCAGCATGTCTTCGTCTGGCTATGTAGCTGTTCCTCGGTGCTCGGTGATCTTCGATGGCACCAATTATGCTGAGTTTGTGGGCTTCATGCGTATTCATATGCGCGAGCTCCTCCTATGGGGTGTTCTCTCTAGCGAGGTACCCTGTCCGCCCTGCCCTGTTGCTCCGGTGGCTCCTGTTCCGCCGGTACTTGCTCCTGATGCTTCTCAGGCTGATCGCGATGCCGCCAAGGTTCTTGATGATGCTGCAGTTGATGCCTATGATCGTGGTATCCGCATATTACGATGCTCTTTACATCTGCCGGGATGATACATGCGCTTACACTCGGTGGTGCAATGATGATGCCCGAGCTGCCGCCGTCCTCACTACGAGTGTCCTCCCTCGGTTGCTTGAGTTCATGGGACTTGGCACCGTTGCGGCGATGTGGGCTTATCTCTGTCGGCCTTCTCGGCCCTCTGGTGATGCTCTCTACCTATCTGTGGTGCGTCAGGAGCACGCACTCCAGCAAGGTGATTCCTCTATTGATGAGTTCTATTCACAGTGCTCTGCCATCTGGCGTTAGCTTGACTTCCTTCGGACGGTTGTCTGTGGCACCTGTCGTTGCTGTCAGACTACTCGGTCTGATCTGGAGTTTCAGCGGATCCATGAGTTCTTATCTCGTCTCCGCTCTGAGTTTGAGCCCAGACGTGCTCACTTGCTTGCTCGTGGTCGTGTTCCTATATCGGAGGTGCTTGCCGAGCTTCGGGCTGAGGAGACACGCCTTCGCTCTGCTGGGTTATACAGTTCCGTCGGTATTGGCTGCCGGGCTCCTATATGTCGTCTGCTTTCGTCTCCTTCCGCCCGCTCCCGCCTACTCCTCCAGGGGTGAGCCGTCCTCCTTATCTTTGAGAAGGGCACGTCGCGCCATGACCACGATCTGTGATTCTTGCTCCGGCCAGTCACCCAGTCCGATTGTCGCGGAAGAAGCGAGACGGTAGGCGCCTCCTCCAGCGGGCCTCCTGTGGCTTCCTCGACTACGTCACTCACTGACCAGGACATTGTTTGCCTCAAGTGTCTTCTGGCTTCCTCAGGCTCCTCGTCGACTGGCTCTGCTGCTGCTGTGACTGCATCCTCCTCCTCACCATCACATGCATCTACATAGTCAGGTACATCTTCGTGGGTTATGGATTCTGGAGCCTCCTTTCATATGTCTTCTGATTCTTCCACGTTGTCTTCCCTTCGACCTCTTGATTTGCCTGTTAATGTTCTTACTGCCGATGGCACATCTCTTCCTGTTGCTAGTCGTGGTATTCTTTCTGCTCCGTCCTTTTCTGTTCCGAGTGTTTCACATGTTCCTCGTCTTACCATGAATCTTTTTTCCTCTGCCCAACTTACTGATTCTGGTTGTCGTGTCATTCTTGATACCGACTCTTGCTCCATTCAGGATCGTCGCACCAAGACTTTGGTTGGTGAAAGTGCGTTATATCGACTAGAGGGGGGGTGAATAGGCGATTTTTATGAATTCTTCACTGAGGAATTTGCAGTTGAGGAAATTCCTTAACGAAGAATTACTTGCAGCGGAATAAATACTCAAGAGTAAGCATAACAGAATACAAGCATGGTCATCATGATGAAATGAAGACAATCACAGAGTACAGAAAGCGTAATCACAGGATAACACAAGATGAAGACAAAGCGGTGAAGAAATTGAACTGAGGAAATTGAGAAAATCTTGATCGAGTCTTCAAACACAGATATGAACAAACACTCAACACGATAATGAGGAAATGAATGAGTTGAGGAAATAGAACCAATAAGGTTGGTGAAGACAATGATTTGGTAGACTGGTTCCAAGCTGCTGTCTCGGTTGTATGTCCGGTTGGAAGCGGTGAGTATTTAAACTCGAGGACACACAGTCCGGACACTTTCGATCGTTAAGCACGCACTCGAGGACACCAAGTCCTCACCGTATTCTCCTTGAACTAAGGTCACAGGACCTCGTCCAATCACTCGTGGTAAGTCTTCAGGCGACTTCCAAACCTTCACAGACTCGGTCACTCGGCGATCCACAATTCCTCTTGGATGCTCTAGACCATGACGCCTAACCGTTTGGAAGAAGCACAGTCTTCAAAGGTAACAAGCGTCGGATCCACGCGGGATCAATCTCTTCAGAGATGCTCAATCAGTTTGGGTTTGTAGGGGTTTGGTTTTGGGTTTTCCTCACTCGATGATTTTCGCTCAAAGTCCTCGGAGGATGGGTTGCTCTCAAATGACAAGTGTCAAGTTCTCTCGGAGCAGCCAACCAGCTAGTGGTTGTAGGGGCGGCTATTTATAGCCTAGGGAGCAGCCCGACATGATAAGACATAAATGCCCTTCAATGATATGACCGTTAGGTGGATAAGATATTTTGGGACAGGTGGCCTTGTGATGACAACGGTCGGAAATTTGACTCTCAAATTCCTCGGGGCTATCATGTTCCTCACTTTGTGTAGGCAATTCACCTTTGGCGAATTCCTAACTCCTTGATCAGAACAAATTCCTCGGGGACCAAAAGAACTTTGTCTCTGTCCTTTGAAGAAATTGGTGAAGCTGTATGAGATTTCCAAAGGCTTCACTCGAAGGGATTGGTAGGTGTAGAATTTTGAGTTGAGCATCACATGGAAATTTTTCCTTAGTATTTCCTCGACCCCTTTAACAAAGACGGTGTTTCCTATGACTCAAGAAAGAGAAAACAAAATTACGAAAACAAAAGTCTTCATGCTTCATGTTCCTCAAATGAATACCAAGTCTTCAAGGTCACACCAATTTCTTCACTTTCAAAGTCTTCAGAATACCAAAGTCTTCAGTCGAAGAACTTCATTTTTAGGGGTTGACTTTCTCTGTAAATATCAAACTCCTCATAGACTTATAGACCTGTGTACACTCATAAACACATTAGTCCCTTAACCTATAAGTCTTCAATACACCAAAATCACTAAGGGGCACTAGATGCACTTACAATCTCCCCTTTTGGTGATTGATGACAATATAGGTTAAGTTTTCAACGGGGATAAACATATGAAGTGTAAATACTGATATTGAGAAATTTGATTGCAAGATATAGAAGAACTCCCCCTGAAGATGTGCATAGTGAGGAATTTGCTTTTGAGGCAATGCACATTTGAAGGGTTGAATCATGGAGATCTCCCCCTATATATTGTAATTCATACACGCATTTGACATATAATATGAAGAATTTGAAATGCATGATGAAATATGGTGGTGATGTAATTGAGCATCGTGTATTAACATATAATGAGGAATAAGCATGAAGAGGAACACATCAAAAGTATCAGAGCACCATCGGGTTTAAGATTACAACTCGATCCAATAAAGTTTCAGAAGAACGAGAGTTGTAACTTAGCAAAAAAATGCCAATATAATAGACCCGTTTGAAGACTAACTCAAATTTCTCCCCCTTTGTCATCGAATGACCAAAAGGATCGGCGAGGACTAACGCATACGAAGAATATCAAGTTGATGGAGGCGCCCGGCGTTGTCGTGGTCGGTTGTCGTAGTCGAACTGCCTTAATCGTCCAAGTCTTCATTTTCATCGATGTCGTAGCGATGAAGAATAGGAGCTGGCCACCAATGAAGGAACCTTGACCTTCTTGAATTTCTTCGGCGGAGGTGCATCCCAGTCAAATTCTTCTTTAAGACCCATTTTCTTCAGTTCTTCTGCGCTATAGACTTGAGAGAGAACAGCCCAGGTGGGGTTGAAGGTTTCATGGAGGTAGTAGTGGTTTTTCTTCACTGCATTGTGTGTTGAGGTCATGTTGTGAAGAATTGAACCAAACTGACGCTTGACCCATTTATGATTGCGATCAACCTTGATGAAGACCGAGGAGTAACTCATGATCGATCATCACCACAGGTGTTGTGGCTTGAGGATTTTGCTTGGCGAGTTGTTGGCGAGAGTCATGTGTGGCGAGTCGTCATTGGTGGAGTAGGATGCGGCCTTGCGAAATTGACCATCCAATGAATGACGCCTTTCTTCTATCCTGGCAATGACCTTGCCTTTGTCATTAGCTGAGGAAAATGTCCGTTTGAGGACTTCAATTGGAGGCAAGTAGCTGCAGTGGTTCAGAGTATCAGCCTTGTAATTGAGTGAAGACCTTGCCCTGATGAACCTTATAATCCAAGGCGCATAAGGCTTCAGCTCAAAAGGTGACATAACAATATTCGCCAGAGTCCTCATGAAGAAAGCATGGAAGTTGTGGGAGACGCCATGAATGATGTTGAAAAGCATATTCTTCATGATGCCAACAACTTCTTCATCATTTGAGTCGTGGCCTTTGATAGGACTCATTGTCTTCGTCAGAATGCGATAGACAGTCCGAGGCACATACAATAATTCCTTGACGAGGAATTTGGTTCGTGGGGCCTGCCCTAGCTTCAAAGGCTTCATCAGTACTTGCATGTAATGATTTGTCGAATAGCACAGAGGAATAAAAGTTGGCTTGGCTAGCAATCCAGAATCGCCTCTTCCTTATGCGAGCAGAGTCATATGGGTTGTAATCCGTGAAGAAAACATGCTCGCCAAAGAAGTCTTCAGCCTTGAACTTTTGCTTCGTTGAGAATGGATTCTTTGGTTTTGGCAGAGGAGTGTCAGTGAGTTGCATCACTACCTCAGGAATCGCAATCTCGGGTTCTTGGTGAGGATTTTACGGTTCCTCTTCATTTGCAATCTGCGAGTTCGAGGAGGATCAGCGGCAGCGGGTTCTTGACACTAGTGGCTGGAATTTCTTCATGCATGCAGACGAGGTGGGATGAGTTTCTTGAGCCAGTTGAGCAGTTGGTGCGAGGGGCGAGGAATTTGTTGGATTGGGGTGAAGAGTGGAGAATTGGGATCTTGACTTTCCTAAAAGTCATCATTCATCACAGGCGTGGTGCATCCAATATCCACGTCTTCGTCTTCAATTTCCTCAACACCACCCTCTTCAAATTTGTGAACTAAGGCATAGGCGAGGAAATGATTGGTGTTGAAGGGATTGCATCCACTTCAATTTCTTCATCAATCTGCTCTGACGAAGCAGTAGAATGATTTTCTTCATCAGATCCGCTTGGGATCTCATATTCTTCACCAAAGGGAACAAGGTCCTTTGATGGCATGGAGTTAATCGGAGCAACATCAACTGGATCTTCAAACGAGCTGGTCATTGGCTTCATTTTTTTTGGGGCCGAAGAATTTGACGCAGCTGATGCTTTCCTTTTCTTCACTGCAGCTCGCTCTGCAGCCTTGGTCTTCTTCACATCTGATGCAGATGGAAGGATTGGAGTTGATGTTGGCGCGGGAGGAGCTGAGGAATCTAGGTGAATTTCCTCGCGCAATCGATGCAGATGCCACGACTTCTTGATTTCTTCAGCGCACCACTAGTGGATGCCACAGCAATTTCTTCAAATGGTGGAATGGAGTCATCAGCCCTGGAACTAGCATTGTCTTCAGCAGGCTGAAAATCATCAGCGGTGCTGGCATGTTCTTCAGTAGGCTGAGCAGAGGCTCCAACCTAAGAATTTCTTGTTGCGTTGGAGTAGCAACATTTGTAAACTTCTTTGTCAGATTGATAAATCTGACTTTGGCTCCTTGCCAATCAGCATAATAGGCATCAAAGTCATCGATGAGGGCTTTGATTTGATCGGATCTTTAGAAGATCCTCGGTTGTCATTCGACAACGCTTTTTCCTCGAGAACTTCTCTTTCTGGCTGAGCCTTCTTGATCTGCCTAGCCTTTTCAAACTTCCATTTCTCTTGATGATGAAATGGGTCAAGATATGACTTTTTCCAGAGTCAAATGAAAGTCGGGCATGGGTGTGTCCGGATCCTTGTGCGAGATCGGTGTACTCAAGGATCGCCCTTGGATCCAAAAGCGATGGCAGGTGTGCCTTTGGCTCTAGCGGCCCTAACTTGTCGGTCTCGATGATTTACGCAAGTTCATCATCATCAGCTTCATCGTCAGATGGCACTTGGAAGGCAACCTGTTTCTTCTTCGGACTTGGCCGAGGACCTCGTCCAGCAGTTTCCTTAGTCTTCAGCAACGTGGGGCCTGATGAAGAATTTGGTGCAGCTAAGGAACTTGCTGAGACACCAGAGGCAATGAAGATGCCTGCAGTCCTTTGGCACGTGGCCAGATGCACAGGTGCTGAGGACTTTGAGGAGCTGCTGAGGACTTTGGAGGAGGAGCTGAAGATTTTAGAGGAGCAGAAGCAGCATGAGGAACTGGCCGTGAGGGCTTTGAAGTTTCTGGCCGTGAGGGCATAGCCGTTGAAGCGCTTGGCTTGTGTGCGGGCTTCTTTGCCATAGATTTTCTTGGCTTGACAAAGGCCTCGATGGCGGCAGCGATGGCGAGAGTCCTCATAGAATTTCCTCAATGACTCCTTGGCTTGTCTTGCCAACTTGGCTTGGTGCTTGGCCAATACTTCAGGAAAGTCCTCACCACGCTTGATGCTTTGGTGGGGTCTGACTTCTTGGCAGTGCCAATGGAGCTCTTGGGCATGGAGGATTAAGTGCGAATTTCTTCATGTACTTTGGGGTAACATACCTGTACTCCATCCATTCCCTTGCCCATCTCCTTTCAATCCTCTGTATGCGCACCTTGCGCTGATTTTTGTTTTCCTTGCCAAACTTGGCTTCATCAGGTGTGCAATAGTCAACATAGATGTCCTCAGGTATCTCAAAAGCAGTCATGACCTCAGGCCTCTTTCCTCCTTTCTGTGGCTTCTTTCCTTCTGCCATATTCTTCAGTTGAGGAATTTGAACAATCGAATTCTCTGAAGAAGTATGCAACTTTTCTTCGAGGAACGCTGCAAATGAGTTAAGTTGATGAGAACCTAGTGATTCAGAAGCGGACATGAGTACTTGTGAACAGAGTATAGTTGCGAGGAATTTGGAGAGGTAATATGCGTTCTCAGAAGGTTTTTCAAAAAGAACAAGTTTGAGGAATTTAACCAGATGAGCCTTGAAGAATTTCACTAAGCGTTCTTTGTCTTAGGTTCGAGTTGTATAGATCGAAGATCCACACAATTGAGGAATCTTGAAGAAAAATGATGCTTAGAGAAACGAATCAAGAACAGATGACTAGTGAGGTGTTTTGTGTGTGAGGATTTTAAGAATAAAACACCTTTGAAGATTTTGTAGAAATTTTTTGGATCAACGAGGGCAGTAAAAGTAACTTTTAATTTACCCTGGATGAAGAACACGACGAACTGAGAAGTGTAGATTTGAAGCTCGTCGATTCAGATCTTCCACGCCCTAACTTCGGCGGAGGAAGACAGCTACTGGCGGGCGGAGTGAAGATTTCATGGCGTGGCGATCTGACCGTGACGAGGTCGAGGCAGTAAAGCTCTTCCTCACCGGCGATGATGGAGTAGCGGCCGCGCTAGGGTTTGAGAAGCTCGAGCGAGAGAGAGGTCGGTCGAGCGGAGTAAAGGAAGTGAGGAAGGGGAGAGGGGTATTTATAGCCACGGTGAAAAAACTGTTCGTGAAAGTGCGTTATATCGACTAGAGGGGGGTGAATAGGCGATTTTTATGAATTCTTCACTGAGGAATTTGCCGGTGAGGAAATTCCTTAGCGAAGAACTGCTTGCAGCGGAATAAGTGCTCAGAAGTAAGCATAACATAATACATGCATGGTCATCATGATGAAATGAAGACAATCACAGAGTACATAAAGCGTAATCACAGGATAACACAAGATGAAGACAAACAGACTGAGGAAATTGAACTGAGGAAATTGAGAAAGTCTTCAGTCAGAGTCTTCAAACACAGATATGAACAAACACTCAACACGAATGAGGAAATGAATGAGTTGAGGAAATAGAACCGATAAGGTTGGTGAAGACAATGATTTGGTAGACCAGTTCCAAGCTCTTTGTCTCGGTTATGCGTCTGGTTGGAATTTGAGTATTTAAACTCGAGGACACAGTCCGGACACCCGATTCTTTGAGCACGCAGCTCAGGACACCATGTCCTCACCGTATTCTCCTTGAACTAAGGTCACGTAGACCTCGTCCAATCACTCGTGGTAAGTCTTCAGGCGACTTCCAAACCTTCACAGACTCGATCACTCGGCGATCCACAATTCCTCTTGGATGCTCTAGACCATGACGCCTAACTGTCTGGAAGAAGCACAGTCTTCAAAGGTAACAAGTGTCGGATCCACGCGGGATCAATCTCTTCAGTGATGCTCAATCAGTTTGGGTTTGTAGGGGTTTGGTTTTGGGTTTTCCTCACTCGATGATTTTCGCTCAAAGTCCTCAGAGGATGGGTTGCTCTCAAATGACAAGTGCCAAGTTCTCTCGGAGCAGCCAACCAGCTAGTGATTGTAGGGGGCGGCTATTTATAGCCTAGGGAGTAGCCCGACATGATAAGACATAAATGCCCTTCAATGATATGACCGTTAGGTGGATAAGATATTTTGGGACAGGGTGGCGTGCAAGAACGGTCGGAAATTTGACTCTCAAATTCCTCGGGGCTATCATGTTCCTCCTTTGTGTAGGCAATTCGACTGGCGAATTCCTAACTCCTCGATCGAACAAATTCCTCGGGGACCAAAAGAACTTCGTCTCACATCCTTTGAAGAAATTGATCGAACTGTATGAGATTTCCAAAGGCTTCACTTTCGAAGGGATTGGTAGGTGTAGGATTTTGAGTTGAGCATCACATGGAAATTTTTCCTTAGTATTTCGTCGACCCTCTTTAACAAAGACGGTGTTTCCTATGACTCAAGAAAGAGAAAGCGAAACTACGAAAACAAAAGTCTTCACGCTTCATGTTCCTCAAATGAATACCAAGTCTTCAAGGTCACACCAATTTCTTCACTTTCAAAGTCTTCAGAAAGTCTTCAGAACACCAAAGTCTTCAGTCGAAGAACTTCATTTTTAGGGTTCGACTTTCTCTGTAAATATCAAACTCCTCATAGACTTATAGACCTGTGTACACTCATGAACACATTAGTCCCTTAACCTATAAGTCTTCAATACACCAAAATCACTAAGGGGCACTAGATGCACTTACAATCTCCCCCCTTTTGGTGATTGATGACAATATAGGTTAAGTTTTCAACGGGGATAAACATATGAAGTGTAAATACTGATATTGAGGAATTTGATTGCAAGATATAGAAGAACCCCACGAAGATGTGCATAGTGAGGAATTTGCTTTTGAGGCAATGCACATTTGAAGAGTTGAATCATGGAGATCTCCCCCTATATCTTGTATTTCATACACGCATTTGACATATAATATGAAGAATTTGAAATGCATGATGAAATATGGTGACTGATGTAATTCATCATGCGTGCATTAACATATAATGAGGAATAAGCATGTAGAGGAACACATCAAAAGTATCAGAGCACCATCGGGTGTAAGATTACAACTCGATCCAATAAAAGTTTCAGAAGAACGAGAGTTGTAACTTAGCAAAAAAAGCCCATATAATAGACCCGCTTGAAGACTAACTCAAATTTCTCCCCCTTTGTCATCGAATGACCAAAAGGATCGAAACTAAGGACTAACGCCCCTGAAGAATATCAAGTTGATGGAGGAGCGCCAGCGTTGTCGGGGTCGGTTGTCGTAGTCGGGCCTGCCGCAGTGTCGTCCAAGTCTTCATTTTCATCGGTGTCACGCGATGAAGAATAAGAGCTGGCCACCAATGAAGTAACCTTGACCTTCTTGAATTTCTTCGGCGGAGGTGCAGCCCAGTCAAATTATTCCTTAAGACCCATTGTCTTCAGTTCTTCTGCGCTATAGACATGAGAGAGAACATCCGAGGTGCGGTTGAAGGTTTCATGGAGGTAGTAGTGGTTTTTCTTCACTGCATTGTGTGTTGAGGTCATGTTGTGAAGAATTGAACCAAGCGATGCTTGACCCATTTATGATTGCGATCAACCTTGATGAAGACCGAGGAGTAACTCACGATCGGTCATCACCTTGGGTCTTGTGGCTTGAGGATTTTGCTTGGCGAGTTGTTGGCGGCGAGTCATGTGTGGCGAGTCGTCATTGGTGGAGTAGGATGCGGCCTTGCGAAATTGACCATCCAATGGACGAATGCCTTCATCTATCACAACAATGACCTTGCCTTTGTCATCACCGAGGAAAATGTCCGTTTGAGGACTTCAATTGGAGGCAAGTAGCTGCAGTGGTTCGAGTATCAGCCTTGTAATTAAGTGAAGACCTTGCGATGAACCTCATAATCCAAAGGCATAAGGCTTCGACTCAAAAGGTGAGATAGCAATATTCGCGAGTCCTCATGAAGAAATCATGGAAGTTGATGGGAACGCCATGAATGATGTTGAAAAGCATATTCTTCATGATGCCAATGACTTCTTCATCATTTGAGTCGTGGCCTTTGATAGGACTCATTGTCTTCGTCGAGAATCACGATAGATAGTCCGAGGCACATACAATAATTCCTTGATGAGGAATTTGGTCTGTGGGGCCTGCCACGGCTTCAAAGGCTTCATCGGCACTTGCATGTAATGATTTATGCGCTTTCGGGTTCATTGTAGACACCTTGTTGGAAATATGCCCTAGAGGCAATAATAAAAGGATTATTATTATATTTCCTTGTTCGTGATAATTGTCTTTTATTCATGCTATAATTGTATTATCCGGAAATCATAATACACGTGTGAATAGATAGACCACAACATGTCCCTAGTGAGCCTCTAGTTGACTAGCTCGTTGATCAATAGATAGTCATGGTTTCACGACTATGGGCATTGGATGTCATTGATAGCGGGATCACATCATTAGGAGAATGATGTGATGGACAAGACCCAATCCTAAGCATAGCACAAGATCGTGTAGTTCGTTTGCTAGAGCTTTTCCAATGTCAAGTATCTCTTCCTTAGACCATGAGATCGTGTAACTCCCGGATACCGTAGGGAGTGCTTTGGGTGTACCAAGCGTCACAATGTAGCGGGTGACTATAAAGGTGCACTACAGGAATCTCCGAAAGTGTCTGTTGGGTTGGCACGGATCGAGGCTGGATTTGTCACTCCGACACGGAGAGGTATCACCGGGCCCACTCGGTAGTGCATCATCATAATGAGCTCAAAGTGACCAAGTGTCCGGTCACGGGATCATGCATTCTGATACGAGTAAAGTGACTTGCCGAACTTGAGATTGAGCGAGGTATTGGGATACCGACGATCGAATCTCGGGCAAGTAACATACCGATTGACAAAGGGAATTGTATACGGGGTTGCTTGAATCCTCAACATCGTGGTTCATCCGATGAGATCATCGAGGAGCATGTGGGAGCCAACATGGGTATCCAGATCCCGTGTTGGTTATTGACCGAGAGCCGTCCCGGTCATGTCTACATGTCTCCCGAACCCGTAGGGTCTACACTTAAGGTTCGGTGGACGCTTAGGGTTGTATGAATATGAGTATGCAGCAAACCGAATGTTGTTCGAGTCCGGATGAGATCCCGGACGTCACGAGGAGTTCCGAAATGGTCCGGAGGTAAAGAATTATATATAGGAAGTGCTGTTTCGGCCATCGGGAAAGTTTCGGGGTCACCCGGTATTGTACCGGGACCACCGGAAGGGTCCTGGGGGTCCACCGGGTGGGGCCACCTATCCCGGAGGGCCCCGTGGGCTGAAGTGGGGAGGGAACCAGCCCCTGGTGGGCTGGTGCGCCCCCCACTTGGGCCCCCCTGCGCCTAGGGTTGGAAACCCTAGGGTGGGGGGGGGGGGGCGCACCACTTGCCTTGGGGGGCACTCCACCCCCCCTGGCCGCCGCCCCCCTTGGGAGATTCAATCTCCAGGGCCGGCGCCCCCCTGGGGGCCTATATAAAGGAGGGGGGAGGGAGGGCAGCCGCACCCCTGAGTCTTGGCGCCTCCCTCCCCTGCTACACCTCTTCCTCCTCCCGTAGTTGCTTGGCGAAGCCCTGCCGGAGTCCTGCTGCATCCACCACCACGCCGTCGTGCTGCTGGATCTTCAACAACCTCTCCTTCCCCCTTGCTGGATCAAGACGGAGGAGACGTCACGCTGACCGTACGTGTGTTGAACGCGGAGGTGCCGTCCGTTTGGCGCTAGGATCTCTGGTGATTTGGATCACGACGAGAACGACTCCCTCAACCCCGTTCTCTTGAACGCTTCCGCACGCGATCTACAAGGGTATGTAGATGCATCTCTCTCTCGTTGCTAGATGAACTCATAGATGGATCTTGGTGAACGTAGGAAAATTTTATTTTATGCAACGTTCCCCAATAGTGGCATCATGAGCTAGGTCTATGCGTAGTTCTCTATTGCACGAGTAGAACACAAATCTGTTGTGGGCGTAGATGTTGTCAACTTTATTGCCGTTATTAGTATTATTTTGCTTCAGCGGTATTGTGGGATGAAGTGGCCCGGACCGACCTTACACGTACGCTTACGTGAGACAGGTTCCACCGACTGACATGCACTATTTGCATAAGGTGGCTAGCAGGTGTCTGTCTCTCCCACTTTAGTTGGAGCGGATTCAGCGAAAAGGGTCCTTATGAAGGGTAAATAAAAGTTGACAAATCACGTTGTGGCTTTTTTCAGAGGTAAGAAAACGTTCTTGCTAGAACCCTATTGCAGCCACGTAAAAGATGCAACAACAATTAGAGGACGTCTAACTTGTTTTGCAGCAATTGCCTTGTGATGTGATATGGCCAAAAGTTGTGATGTATGATGAATGATATATTGTGATGTATGAGATCATGTTCTTGTAATAGGAATCACGACTTGCATGTCGATGAGTATGACAACCGGGAGGAGCCATAGGAGTTGTCTTAATTATTGTATGACCTGTGTGTCATTGATTCAATGCCATGTAATTACTTTGCTTTATTGCTAAACCGTTAGCTATAGTAGTAGAAGTAATAGTTGGTGAGCAACTTCATGGAGACACGATGATGGAGATCATGATGAGGGTGATCATGGTGTCATGCCGGTGACAAGATGATCATGGAGCCCCGAAGATGGAGATGAAAGGAGCTATATGATATTGGCCATATCATGTCACTACTATATATAATTGCATGTGATGTTTATTATGTTTATGCATCTTGTTTACTTAGAACGACGGTAGTAAATAAGATGATCCCTTATAATAATTTCAAGAAAGTGTTCTCCCTAACGTGCGCGTTGCTAAAGTTCGTCGTTTGAAGCACCACGTGATGATCGGGTGTGATAGATTCCTACGTTCACATACAACGGGTGTAAGACAGTTTTACACATGCAAAACACTTAGGTTAACTTGACGAGCCTAGCATGTCTGGACATGGCCTCGGAACACAAGAGACCGAAAGGTCGAGGATGAGTCGTATGGAAGATACGATCACCATGGAGATGTTCACCGATGATGACTAGTCCGTCTCACGTGATGATCGGACACGGCCTAGTCGACTCGGATCATGTAACACTTAGATGACTAGAGGGATGTCAAATCTGAGTGGGAGTTCATTATATAATTTGATTAGATGAACTTAATTATCATGAACATTAGTCTAAAATCTTTGCAAAATGTCTTGTAGATCAAATGGCCAACGCTCATGTCACCATGAACTTCAACGCGTTCCTAGAAAACCAAGCTGAAAGATGATGGCAACAACTATTCGGACTGGGTCCAAACACGAGATCATCCTCATAGCAGCCAAGAAACAATATGTCCTAGAAGCACCGCTAGGTGAAGCACCCATCCCAGAGAACCAAGACGTTATGAACACTTGGCAGTCACGTGCTGATGAGTACTCCCTCATTCAGTGCGGCATGCTTTACAGCTTAGAACTGTTGGGGAACGTTGCAGAAAATTAAAATTTTCCTACGGTTTCACCAAGATCTATCTATGAGTCCATCTAAGCAACGAGTTACGAGAGAGAGTTTGCATCTACATACCACTTGTAGATCGAGTACGGAAGCGTTCGAGAGAGTGGTGATGATGAAGGCGTTCCCAACGTGATTCCGATCACCGATGACCAAGTACTTGAAAGGACAGCACCTCCGTGTTCAACACACGTGACGGAGACGATGGCGTCTCCTCCGTCTTGATCCGGCAAGAGTGAAGGAGAGGTTGAGGAAGACAATTCCAATGGCAGCACGACGGCGTGGTGCGGTTGGTCTGGCAGTTCTCGGCAGGGCTTCGCCAAGCTTGCGTGGAGAAAGAGAGGTGTTGGGGAGGGAGGGCTGCGCCTACAATTGTGTATGCAGCCCTCCCCCACCCTCTATTTATAGGAGGAGAGGGCAAAGGGGGCGGCCCTCTAGGGAAAAACCCTAGGGGGCGGCGGCCAAGGAGAGGAGGAAAGGGGTGGCTTGCCCCCCAAGCCAAGGGGGGCGCCCCCTTTTCCCCTTAGGGTTTCCTCCTCCCCAAACCCTAGCCGCATGGGCCTAGGTGGGGAGGCGCGCCCAGCCCACCAGGGGCTGGCTCCCTCTCCCACTTAGCCCATGTGGCCCCTCGGGAGAGGTGGCCCTTCCCGGTGGACCTCCGGAACCCTCCCGGTGGCCCAGTGCTTTACCGTATACCAAGAAACTTCCTGAGTCCGTTTAACCACTTTCCATATATAAATCTTTACCTCCGGACCATTCCGGAACTCCTCGTGACGTCCGGGATCTCATCCGGGACTCGAACAACATTCGGTAATCACATACTTGTCTTCCTATTAACCCTAAGCGCCACCGAACCTTAAGTGTGTAGACCCTACGGGTTCGGGAGACATGCAGATATGACCGAGACTACCTCAAGTCAATAACCAACAGCGGGATCTGGATACCCATGTTGGCTCCCACATGCTCCTCGATGTTGTCATCGGATGAACCACGATGTCAAGGGTTCAAGCAACCCGTATTCTATTCCCTTTGTCCGGCGGTATGTTACTTGCCGAGACTCGATCGTTGGTATCCCAATACCTCGTTAGTCTGTTATCGGCAAGTCACTTTACTCGTACCGCAATGCATGATCCCGTGACCGGACACTTGATCACTTTGAGCTCATTATGATGATGCATTCTTGAGTGGGCCCTAGTGATACCTCTCCGTGTCTGAGTGACAAATCGATCTCGATCCGTGTCAACCCAATGGTCACTTCGGAGATACCGTAGTGCACCTTTATAGTCACCCGATTACGTTGTGACGTTTGATACACCCAAAGCACTTACGGTATCCGGAATTGCACGATCTCATGGTCTAAGGAAGAGATACTTGACATAGGAAAAGCTCTAGCAAAGCGAACTACACGATCTTTGTGCTATGCTTAGGATTGGGTCTTGTCCATCACGTCATTCTCCTAATGGCGTGATCCCGTTGTCAATGACATCCGATGTCCATAGTCGAAACCATGACTATCTGTTGACCAACGGGCTAGTCAACTAGAGGCTTACTAGGGACGTATTGTAGTCTATGTATTCACACGTGTATCACGATTTCCGGTTAATATAGTTATAGCATGAATAAAAGACGATTATCATGAACAAGGAAATATAATAATAATGCTTTTATTATTGCCTCTAGGGCATATTTCCAACAAGAACCGGGGTTCCAAAAGCGTTTTGAGCAACACGGAGCATATGAGATGTTCGAGGAGCTGAAAATGGTTTTCCAAGCTCATGCCCGGGTCGAGGGATATGAAGTCTCCGACAAGTTCTATAGTTGTAAGATGGAGGAAAATAGTTACATCGGTGAGCACATACTCAAAATGTCAGGTTGCACAACCGCTTTGTCCCAAATTGGACATTAACCTCCGGATGAGGCGGTCATTGTGAGAATCCTTGATCGCTCCCACCGAGCTGCAAGAGCTTTGTGAGGAACTACAATATGCGAGGATGGTGAAAACTATTCTGAAGTATTTTCAATGCTTGAAGTCGTGAGAGGTAGAAATCAAGAAAGAACATCAAGTGTTGATGATCAATAAAACCACTAAGTTCAAGAAGGGCAAGGGAAAGAAGAACTTCAAGAAGGACGGCAAGGATGTTGCCACGCCTTGGTAAGCCGATTCTTGGGAAGAAGTCAAAGAATGGACCCAAGCACGAGACTGAGTGCTTTTATTGCAAAGGGAAGGGTCCTTTGGAAGCGGAACTGCCCCAAATACTTAGCAGAACAAGAAGGCCGGCAACACTAAAGGTATATTTGATATACATGTAATTGATGTGTACCTTACCGGTACTCATAGTAACTCTGGGTATTTGACACGGTGCCGTTGCTCATATATGTAACTCAGGCGGGAGGCTGCGAAATAAGCGGAGGCTGGCGAAGGGCGAGGTGACAATGCTTGGCGTCGGGAATGGTTCCAAGGTCGATGTGATCACCGTCGCACGCTACCTCTACATTTACCTACGGGATTAGTTTTAAACCTCAATAATTGTTATTTAGTGCCAAGTTTGAGCATGAACATTGTATCAGGATCTCGTTTAATGCGAGATGGCTACTCATTTAAATCCGAGAATAATGGTTGTTCTATTTATATGAGAGATATGTTTTATGGTCATGCTCTGATGGTTAATGGTTTATTCTTAATGAATCTCGAACGTGATGTTACACATATTCATAGTATGAATACCAAAAGATGTAAAGTTGATAACGATAGTCCCACATACTTGTGGCACTACCGACTTGGTCACATGTGTGTCAAGCGCATGAAGAAGCTCCATGCTGATGGACTTTTAGAGTCTCTCGATTATGAATCATTTGACACATGCGAACCATGCCTTATGGGCAAAATGACCAAGACTCCGTTCTTCGGAACAATGGAGCGAGCAACCAACTTATTGGAAATCATACATACCGATGTGTGCGGTCCAATGAGCGTTGAGGCTCGTGGAGGATATCGTTATGTTCTCACTCTCACTTATGACTTGAGTAGATATGGGTATGTCTACTTGATGAAACACAAGTTTGAGACCTTTGAAAAGTTCAAGGAATTTCAGAATGAGGTAGAGAATCAACGTGACCGAAAAATAAAGTTCTTACGATCAGATCATGGAGGAGAATATTTAAGTCACGAATTTGGTACACACTTAAGGAAATGTGGAATCGTTTCACAACTCACGCCGCCTGGAACACCTCAGCGTAACGGTGTGTCCGAACGTCGTAATATGTCTCTTACAGATTTACCGCTATCATTTTGGGGATACGCTCTAGAGACAGCTACATTCACTTTAAATAGGGCACCGTCTAAATCCGTTGAGACGACACCGTATGAATTATGGTTTGGGAAGAAACCTAAGTTGTCGTTTCTAAAAGTTTGGGGATGCGATGCTTATGTCAAGAAACTTCAACCTGAAAAGCTCGAACCCAAGTCGGAAAAATCGTCTTCATAGGATACCCTAAGGAAACCATTGGGTATACCTTCTACCTTAGATCCGAAGGCAAGATTTTTGTTGCCAAGAACGGATCCTTTCTTGAAAAGAGTTTCTCTCAAAAGGAGTAAGTGGGAGGAAAGTAGAACTCGATGAAGTACTACCTCTTGAACCGGAAAGTAGTGCAGCTCGGGAAAATGTTCTGTGGTGCCTACACCGATCGGAGAGGAAATTAATGATGATGATCAAGGTATTTAGAATCAAGTTGCTCTTGAACATCGTAGGTCCACAAGGACACGTTCCACACCAGTGGTATGGCAACCTGTCACCGGAAATCATGTTGTTAGACAACGGTGAACCTTCGAACTATGAAGAAGTGATGGCGGGCCCAGATTCCGACAAATGGCTTGAAGCCATGCAATCCGAGATAGGATCCATGTATGAAAACAAAGTATGGACTTTGACAGACTTGCCCGATGATCGTGACGATAGAAAACAAATGGATCTTTAAGAAGAAGGCGGTAGCGGATGGTAATGTTACCATCTATAAAGCTCGACTTGTCGCTAAAGGTTATCGGCAAGTTCAAGGGGTTGACTACGATGAGACTTTCTCTCCGTGGCGAAGCTGAAGTCCGTCCGAATCATGTTAGCAATTGCCGCATACTATGATTATGAGATATGGCAAATGGACGTCAAAACGGCATTCCTTAACAGTTATCTTAAAGAAGAACGGTATATGATGCAGCCGGATGGTTTTGTCGACCCTAAGAATGCTAACAAGGTATGCAAGCTCCAATGATCCATTTATGGGCTGGTGCAAGCATCTCGGAGTTGGAACATTCGCTTTGATGAGATGATCAAAGCGTTTGGATTTATCTTGAGCACTTATGGAGAAGCCTGCGTTTACAAGAAAGTGAGTGGGAGCTCTGTAGCATTTCTCATATTATATGTAGATGACATACTTTTGATGGGAAATGATATAGAACTTTTGGACAACATTAAGGCCTACTTGAATAAGAATTTTTCAATGAAGGACCTTGGAGAAGCTGCTTATATATTAGGCATCAAGATCTATAGAGATAGATCGAGACGCCTCATAGGTCTTTCACAAAGCACATACCTTGATAAAATATTGAAGAAGTTCAAAATGGATCAGTCCAAGAAAGGGTTCTTGCCTGTATTACAAGGTGTGAAATTGAGCTCGGCTCAATGTCCGACCACGGCAGAAGATATAGAAGAGATGAGTGTCATCCCCTATGCATCGGCCATAGGGTCTATTATGTATGCCATGTTGTGTACGGACTGATGTAAACCTTGCCGTAAGTTTGGTAGGAAGGCACCAAAGTAATCCCGGCAAGGAACCTTTGGACAACGGTCAAGAATATCCTGAAGTACCTGAAAAGGACTAAGGACATGTTTCTCGTTTATGGAGGTGATGAAGAGCTCGTCGTAAAGGGTTACGTCGACGCTAGCTTCGACACAGATCTGGATGACTCTAAGTCACAAACCGGATACGTGTATATGTTGAATGGTGGAAGCGATGGTAGTGCACTGCAAGCGAGCGTCGTGGCGGGATCTACGTGTGAAGCGGAGTACATGGCAACCTCGGAGGCAGCACATGAAGCAATTTGGGTGAAGGAGTTCATCACCGACCTAGGAGTCATACCCAATGCGTCGGGGCCGATCAAACTCTTCTGTGACAACACTGGAGCTATTGCACTTGCCAAGGAGCCCAGGTTTCACAAGAAGACCAGGCACATCAAGCGTCGCTTCAACTCCATTCGTGAAAATGTTCAAGATGGAGACATAGAAATTTGAAAGTGCATACGGATCTGAATGCCGCAGATCCATTGACTAAACCTCTTCCGCGAGCAAAACATGATCAACACCAGAACTCTATGGGTGTTCGATTCATCACAATGTAACTAGATTATTGACTCTAGTGCAAGTGGGAGACTGTTGGAAATATGCCCTAGAGGCAATAATAAAAGGATTATTATTATATTTCCTTGTTTGTGATAATTGTCTTCTATTCATGCTATAATTGTATTATCCGGAAATCATAATACACGTGTGAATAGATAGACCACAACATGTCCCTAGTGAGCCTCTAGTTGACTAGCTCGTTGATCAATAGATAGTCATGGTTTCCTGACTATGGGCATTGGATGTCATTGATAACGGGATCACATCATTAGGAGAATGATGTGATGGACAAGACCCAATCCTAAGCATAGCACAAGATCGTGTAGTTCGTTTGCTAGAGCTTTTCCAATGTCAAGTATCTCTTCCTTAGACCATGAGATCGTGTAACTCCCGGATACCGTAGGAGTGCTTTGGGTGTACCAAGCGTCCACAACGTAATCGGGTGACTATAAAGGTGCACTACGGTATCTCCGAAAGTGTCATTGGGTTGACACGGATCGAGATTGGGATTTGTCACTCCGTATTACGGAGAGGTATCACCGGGCCCACTCGGTAGTGCATCATCATAATGAGCTCAAAGTGACCAAGTGTCCGGTCACGGGATCATGCATTACTGATTTAGTAAAGTGACTTGCTGCTTGAGATTGAGCGAGGTATTGGGATACCGACGATCGAATCTCGCAAGTAACATAATGATTGACAAAGGGAATTGTATCACGGGTTGCTTGAATCCTCGACATCGTGGTTCATCCGATGAGATCATCGAGGAGCATGTGGGAGCCAACATGGGTATCCAGATCCCGCTTGTTGGTTCTTGACCGAGAGCCGTCCGGTCATGTCTACATGTCTCCGAACCCGTAGGGTCTACACATAAGGTTCGATGACGCTAGGGTTGTATGAATATGAGTATGCAGCAAACCGAAAGTTGTTGAGTCCGGATGAGATCCGGACGTCACGAGGAGTTCCGGAATGGTCCGGAGGTAAAGAATTATATATAGGAAGTGATGTTTGACCATCGGAAAGTTTCGGTCACCGTATTGTACCGGACCACCGGAAGGGTCCCGAGGGTCCACCGGTGGGGCCACCTATCCCGAAGGGCCCAGTGGGCTGAAGTGGGGAGGGGCTGGTGCGCCCACTTGGCCCCTCGTGCCTAGGGTTGGAAACCCTAGGGTGGGGCGCACCACTTGCCTTCTGGGCACTCCACTTCGGCCGCCGCCTTGGGAGATTCAATCTCAGGGCGGCGCTGAGGGAGCCTATATAAAGGAGGGAAGGGAGGGCAGCCGCACTTCGAAGTCTTGGCGCCCTCCCTCGCTACACCTCTTCCTCCTCCCGTAGTTGCTTGGCGAAGCCTCGGGAGTTCTCTTGCATCCACCATCACGCCGTCGTCTTCTTTGGATCTTCATCAACCTCTCCTTCCCCTTCTTTGGATACGACGGAGGAGACATCACGCCGACTGACGTCGTGTGTTGAACGCGGAGGTGCCGTCCGATTCGGCGCTAGGATCTCCGGTGATTTGGATCACGACGAGAACGACTCCATCAACCCCGTTCTCTTGAACGCTTCCGCACGCGATCTACAAGGGTATGTAGATGCATCTCTCTCTCTCTCTCGTTGCTAGATGAACTCATAGATAGATCTTGGTGAACGTAGGAAAATTTTATTTTATGCAACGTTCCCCAACAGACACAACGTGCACCGTCAAGGGGAGGACTGAGTGGGAGGGCATGAAGCAATTCAGTTGCTGGTGCCTTGTAGTGAGTATTTTCAGATATCCAGTCCAACACCCATGTATTCACATCTTCAGAATTTCCTGTGATGTGCAGATTCGCATAGAATTGAAGAATGAGTTCTCCAGTCACAGATGTCAGTGCACAAATTCAGCAATCCAACATCGTGAAGAACACTGAGGACTTGCTCGAAGCCTGGCAGAGATTTCATGTCCACGTGAGGAATGTGTGCATGATCGAAGACTTTGTCTTTGTTGAATAGCTGATCAATTGAAAGTATAGTGGGTTTTTTACGCCCAAAGCTACGAGTGTCGTATTCTCCTCACGGACTAGGCAAATCGATGATCGTGCTTGGCTAAAGCTAGGTAACACAATTCAGATTATGAATGCAAGAAAATAAACCTACACAAAACAAGGTTGTACCCACCAAAAGAAAATGCAAAAAGGGCAAAGGAGGTTCAGATTATCTTCAATTATATTTTTGGTATTTTTGTTTTACATGAGAAATAAAATGCTAACACAAGCAATCATCAAACGGCTAGGGAATTAAAAAAAAGGGCATGATCATATATATAACATGGAGGAAGAAACAAGGTTTTAGGACAGAACATGAACATATTACATCACAGACACACACACATGTATATATATATCACACTTGTTGGAGCTAACACAAGGACTGAAAATCAAACACGTGCAAAGTTAACTAGCACAGGGATTAGTAAACAAGGTGAACACACAATTATACTAGCAGATTACTCAATCACAGAGCAAGATTTCTAGGACAATTAATTCTCACAGCCTTCAGAAATACAAGCCAAGCATTATATTACAACTACCAAACAGAACAAGCTACAGGTTGCCAGCACTCTTAAAATCTGAATATTACAAAGCATTACACATCTCCTATTAAAGAAAATTCAGAGAAGATACAGAGGGAGAAAGAGAGCAGCAGCAGCAAGGTAGGGAAGGGAGCAGTAGTAGGGGGCGTGAGGAGAGAAGCAGCAGCAGGAGATTGAGGAGGGAGAAGCAGCAAAAGGTTCAGAGAAGAGGCAAGAGCAGCAAGGTAGGCGAAGGGAGCAAGAAGTCACAAGAAGAAGAAGCAGCAACGTGGGGATGGAGAAAGGAGAAGGAGGAGCAACAGGGGCTTGGAGAAGAAGCAGTAGAAGCAGCAGGTTCAGAGAAAGAAGAAGGGCAGCGGGGACGCGGGAAGAAGAAGTAGAAGAGCAGCAGCAGGGTTAGAAGAAGAAGGAAGGCAGCAGGGGCATGGAGAAGGAGCAAAAGGGAATAGGAGCAGAAGCAAGGAGATTCAGAGACGAGGGAAGGAGGAGCAGCACCAGGGGCGCAAGACAAGCAGCAGGGAGGTCAATGTAGGCGCGGCGGCGGAGCTCGAGATGGTGGTGGCTGGCGGCGTAGTGGAGATGGGGCGGTACTGGTGGTGCGTGGAGAGGGAGTGGATGGATGATTGGGTGGCGCGGTGGCTTGTTGGCGCGCCGCCACGCTGGCTTGGCCGCGGCGGCGGCCGGAGGTGGAGAAGGAAGCGGGGGAGAGAGGAGATGGAGATGCCAGGCCCAAGGGGATCGAAGGCCACCTAGGGATTTTGACCCCTCTCGATGAGATCTGCCCATATTTGTAACACCCCAAAATTTTAACCTTTTTTTATTAATTAAAATTTTGCCAGGAAATTAAAATTTTATTTTCTGGATTTATTCTTGATCTCAGAGCCTCTCTTTTCCCCTAAGTTGTGGAGTTTTCATCCCTAGTAAAAACTTTCCAATTATTATTGGACTTGTTTACCCTCTTAAATAAAACAATTCTTTTATCAGTGGAATTATCTATATAATTGTTTTTCCCTGAGCTTTATTTCTCTAAATTGATTTTTCATAAGTTTAGGACCCCATTTTACACTACAACCTATTTAAATATTTCTTTAAAACTTTTACCAAAATTTTGGGATGTCAGTAGGAGCATATTATTCAACTTTATGCAAAAATCCAGGGATGTTCTTTGAAAGATTTGAGTGAATCATCCTCATCTTCATTCTGGTGCAACTTGGTGATTTGTACTGCAACCATCTTCTAACTTGCTCCTCTACCCATGAGCTTTCTCCTGCTTGTAGTACACCATACCAAACCCTTAAGTCCGAGAGATTGGACCCATTGGGAGATTTTTGGTCCATGCAATGATGCCATTTACCTTCTGTCCAGAACTGAGGTTTTGAAAAACTTCCACTAGCAAGTTTCTTCTTTTGCCCAAATGACCTTGCCACCCTCTTTTGCAATTAAAGAGACACTAGCCTGGAGAATTTGGCCACTCCAAGAAATGCCTAGGTGCCCCTGGCATTATGACAAACACCTTATGGGCATGATCAATTTTGGCATGATCTTTGTTTTGCACTGAGACCTTGCACCTCTGGACAATCTAGCATGTCCACTAAGCACCTAGATGATCCTAACCTAGGTCTGCTAAGTGTCAGCCTCACCCAAGCCCTTTAGCATGCAGCATTGGCCGAGCACACAGTGGGCGTGCTCTGGCGCGCCAGAGCGCGTTTGCACGTACACGCCGAGCCGCCGCATACCTGGCCTATTCCCCAAGCTTATCCAATCACTCTGCGCCGCAGCGTAGAGGCCAAACCTCGACACGTACACCCCCACGAGCACCATACCGCCACGCGTCTCCGGCCGTGAGCGAAGCTAGCCGCCATCGCCACCCGCAGACCGGTCGGCGCCGCCCGAGCTCCGCTTCGCCGGCTTCGCCCACAGGCGATGCCGCTCGTCTGCTAGCTCTCGCCATCCTCAAACACGGTGCCTCGCAAGCTTCTGAACGGCGGTCCACCGTCGTTCTTATCCGGCCGCCGCAAACCGACCTAGCTGCGCTATAAGTAGGGACCCCGAAACACGCCCGACCACTCGGCGACCTCGAGCCACCCCATGGCACGCGATCGGCAAGAATCGTCGGAAGCCATCTTCCCGACTTCCGGCGATTCGGCCGCCGCCATGTCGATCCGTTTCGCCATGAGCGAGCCCCTCGGTCCAACGGTGCCACCGACCTTCTCCTCACCCTTGCGGGCCGTCCTCACCTCAAACGCGATCGAAAGCCACGGAGTTCAAACCGCCAAAACTCAAAACCACCGGCCGCATGGCTTCGCCATGACGACTCACTCCATCCCCACCGGCAAGTCGACCACCGGAAGGACCGCTCGATCTTGCGGATCCATCCACATCCTTGGATCCCCGTGGGATGCCTCCGTTCGCCGGCGGCGATCGCCGGAGCTCCGCCTCTGTGCGGTCGGAGGAGACGACGCGCGCGTGGACTGGTCAAACCTGACCAGTGGGCCAGGCGGGCCCACCGTCAGTGACCCAACGCCGGTCCACGCTGGATAAGTGAAGGCGTATTCCCAGAGTACGTCTTCGACGTGTATTTATCCGAAGCGTTTTTCTTTTTCTGTTTTTTTAAACCAGAAATTTGACTAAACTTTGACTGGCTATATCTTTTTAAATAAAACTCCAAATGAGTTGATTCTTTTTCCTACCTCTCTCAAATTTAGTCTAGTTTATTTTAAGATTTATTTGAAAAAAATTCAGACAACATTTTTGCACTGTTTTGAAACTATGTGTTAATTTGAATGATTTCAAAAATAGGTTTTTGAAGAAGGCAATTTTCAAATATGCACCTCACTTGCATACCCTTGAAGGCAAGCATCCTGAACCTTGGCATAATATTTGTGATGTGTTGGTTGACGCGATTATAACACCACCTTATTTCGGAGAACTCGTTATTTTATGTGGTGACGCGATCATTTGCATGAATGCATATTGAGATTTCCTTCTTGTTGGAAGCAGATATACTTGTGATGATATTCACCCTCGAATGCCTTGCACGCATGCCGGAAAGAAACCCGGGAAAGCCTCTGCCTTGTGTAGGCGTGGGCTTGTCTCCGGTCTCCGTCGGGACGGTTATGTCCGGTATGGCATGGTGAGGAATAATGAGTGGTGATTTTGTTAGTTGGAATATATATTGGTTACACCTATCATGCAGGGAATTTATAAACCTCCTGAGTCGACCATAGATCGAGTCTTGTTCGATAACTCCCATACTTGTTTCAGCATCGCCACTTGTTCCCGCTGCAGTAAGTGCAGTTCGATAAGTTGTCAACCCCTTTCTTGGCACACACTGCATGTAGGGGCCATGGTGGAAGATCTGGGATGCATCCGGTAGGCATGCCACCTGTCTCGGGGGCATGGGTGTTTCCGGTTGGGACCGAGAGGGGGGCACCCCTTAGAGCGCGCGATATAAATTTGATCCCATGCTACGCGAGGTTGTAGCCTCCTCACTTAGAGTTTTGCTTGACAGGTGTCGTGGGTGATTCTAGACACCGGTAAGTTAAGCTGGTGTGTGCAAGTCAGGTGTGTTTTTAATTAAAAGACCGTAGACGGAATTAGTCCCGATGGACTAAAGGAATCCGTTACTCGTGGGTAAAGAGTACACCCTCTGCAGAGATTAAATCTATTTGAATAGCCGTGTCCATGGTTAAGGACTACGATGCAGGACGGGTCAAGTGTCGGTCTTAGTGTCGGTCTTGAGGAGAAACTACTAAACAGTAACATGGATCATGACGTGTGACATATGATGTTTGTGATTATTATTATTATGGACTAACTCCTTTTATATTATTTGAAGTATTGAGTATTCCTGGGACGGTTCTACCTCCTGGATATTCACTGTGATTATTCATAAGCCCTTTATGTGGTGTCGCTGAGACGCCCGACTGTGGCATGCTTATTATTTATTTATGAGCCCTTTATGTGGTGTCGCTGAGACGCCTCACTGTGGCATGCTTATTATTTATTTGTGAGCCCTTTATGTGGTTTCGCTAAGACGCCCGACTGTGGTATGTTTATTATTTATTTACTTTATAAGCCCTTTATGTGGTGTCGCTCAGACGCCTGACTGAGGCACGCTCGTTATTTACTATACTTTCGAGGCGTCGCTTCAGACACCCGATCGGTGCATTTTATTACTACCCTGTTATTGCGTATTCATGTTTATATAAATAACCTACTTGCATGCATCAGGGATATTGTTTTAGGACTGACGTTGTGAGCATAGAATATTTCAGTGCATGATTATCATTTATATTATACCCGTGTTCATAATGTTTGCGAGTACATTCAAAGTACTCACTGGCTTGTCCCTAGCTATTGTCTTGGCCAGATTTCTTGCATGGAGAGGAGCGTTGCGATGACCGCCCCGGAACCTAAGCAACGGTGACAGCAGCCTCGCGAAGATAGGAGTTAACCTGGTCAGCTGTTCCTGTGGGAATTGGAGTCCTATAGACACTGATGATCCACAAACCGCTTCCGCCATCAACCACTAGAAACCATTTGTTGTACTCATAGGCCAGAATGGTCTTGTACTACATAATTTGTATTTTGCTTGGAATTTCTGTATCAAGTTGGTGCCTCATCAGCTAACAGTAATCCTGGGGCTGGTGAGCACAAGGGCCATTTTCTGAGAAATCAATACCCGGAAAACCGGTCGTGACAATATTGCACTTTGGCCCTTCTCTTCTCTTCTTTTGGCTCAAGTAGATCCCTCTCCTCTTTACCCCTCTGGTTACTTCTTATCATCACACACAAGTCTATTCTTCCTTCTCTTCTTTTCACTTGACTAATTCTCTTAGCCACCTAGTCCAGATCTTGGAAGTTTATAGTGCCTTTGCGCACTTTTCTGCAAAAGAAACAAATGACGAGTAAATGGTCTTTTATATGATTTTCATCCAAATATATCACAGTTCATAGTAAGAATGGATGAACATATATCAACAAATGGTGTATATATGTGCCAAAATTATGTATATGAAATGTGCTTATCAATAGCACAGAGGAATAGAAATTGGCTTGACTAGCAGTCCAGAATCGCCTCTTCCTTATGCGAGCAGAGTCATATGGGTTGTAATCCGTGAAGAAAACATGCTCGCCAAAGAAGTCTTCAGCCTTGAACTTTTGCTTCGTTGAGAATGGATTCTTTTCTTTTGGCAGAGGAGTGTCAGTGAGTTGCATCACTACCTCAGGAATCGCAATCTCAAGTTCTTCAGGCTGAGGATTTTCTGGTTCCTCTTCATGTGCAACATGCGTGTTCAGAGGATCAGCAGCAGCAGGTTCTTCAGCACTAGTGGCTGGAATTTCTTCATGCTCAAACGAAGTGGGATGAGTTTCTTCAGAGCCCAGTTGTACAGTTGGTGCAGGGGACTGAGGAATTTGTTGGATTGGGGTGAAGAGTGGAGAATTGGGATGCTGACTTTCCTAAAAGTCATCATTCATCACAGGCGTGGTGCATCCAATATCCACGTCTTCGTCTTCAATTTCCTCAACACCAGCCTCTTCACCGTGTGAACCGAGGCATAGGCGAGAAATGATTGGTGTTGAAGGGATTGCATCCACTTCAATTTCTTCATCAATCTGCTCGACGGCAAAGATAATGATTTTCTTCATCAGATCCGCTTGGGATCTCATATTCTTCACCAAAAGGAACAAGGTCCTTTGATGGCATGGAGGAAATCGGAACAACATCAATTGGATCTTCAAACGAGCTGGTCATTGGCTTCATTTTCTTTGGGGCCGAAGAATTTGACGCAGCTGATGCTTTCCTTTTCTTTATTGCAGCTCACTCTGCAGCCTTGGTCTTCTTCACATCTGATGCAGATGGAAGGATTGGAGTTGGTGTAGGCACGGGAGGAGCTGAGGAATCTGGTTGAATGTCCTCAGGCGCAACTGATGCAGTTGCCCTGACATCTTCAGTTTCTTCAGGCGCATCACTAGTGGATGCCCTGTCAATTTCTTCAGCGGCTGGAATGGAGTCATCAGCCCTGGAACTAGCATTGTCTTCAGCAGGCTGAAAATCATCAGCGGTGCTGGCATGTTCTTCATTAGGCTGAGCAGAGGCTCCAGCCAGAGTAATTTCTTGTTGCGTTGGAGCAACAACATTTGTAAACTTCTTTGTCAGATTGACAAATCTGACTTTGGCTCCTTGCCAATCAGCATAATAGGCATCAAAGTCATCGCTGAGGGCTTTGATTTCAGACTGGATCTTTAGAAGATCCTCAGTTGTCATTCTGATAACGTTTTTCCTCAGGAACTTCTCTTTCCTGAACTGAGCCTTCTTGATCTGCCTAGCCTTTTCAAACTTCCATTTCTCTTCAGAGATGAAATGGGTCAGCATGTGACTTTGTCCAGGAGTCAAATGAAAATCAGGCATAGGGGTGTCTGGATCCTTGTGCCAGAGATCAATGCAATCGAGGATCGCCCTTGGATCCAAAAGCAGTGGCACAGGTGTGCCTTTAGCTCTAGCGGCCCTAACTTGTCGGTCTCTGATGATTTCTGCAAGTTCATCATCATCAGCTTCATCGTCAGATGGCACTTGGAAGGCAACCTGTTTCTTCTTCGGACTTGGCCGAGGACCTCGTCCCCGATTGCCTTTGTCTTCAGCAGAGTGGGGCCTGATGAAGAATTTGGTGCAGCTGAGGAACTCGCTGAGACACCAGAGGCAAAGGAGATGCCTGCAGTCCTTTGGCACGTGGCCAGATGCACATGTGCTGAGGACTTTGAGGAGCTGCTGAGGACTTTGGAGGAGGAGCTAAAGATTTTAGAGGAGCAGAAGCAGCATGAGGAACTGGCCGTGAGGGCTTTGAAGTTTCTGGCCGTGAGGGCATAGCCGTTGAAGCGCTTGGCTTGTGTGCGGGCTTCTTTGCCATAGATTTTCTTGGCTTGACAGAGGCCTCAGTGGCAGCAGCAGTAGCAGAGTCCTCATTGAATTTCCTCACTGCCTCCTTGGCTTGTCTTGCCAACTTGGCTTGGTGCTTGGCCCATTCTTCAGGAAAGTCCTCACCACGCTTGATGCTGGTGGGGTCAGCTTCTTGGCCAGGTGCCAATGGAGCTCTTGGGCATGGAGGATTAAGTGCGAATTTCTTCATGTACTTTGGGGTAACATACCTGTACTCCCTCCATTCCCTTGCCCATCTCCTTTCAATCCTTTGTATGCGCACCTTGCGCTGATTTTTGTTTTCTTTGCCAAACTTGGCTTCATCAGGTGTGCAATAGTCAGCATGGATGTCCTCAGGTATCTCAAAAGCAGTCATGACCTCAGGCCTCTTTCCTCCTTTCTGTGGCTTCTTTCCTTCTGCCATATTCTTCAATTGAGGAATTTGAACAATTGAATTCTCTGAAGAAGTATGCAACTTTTCTTCGAGGAACGCTGCAAATGAGTTAAGTTGACGAGAACCTAGTGATTCGGCAGCGGACATGAGTACTTGCAGTGGCGGAGCCAGAACTTTTCTGGAGCCTGGGCAAATTAAGCCTAAGTGTATAATCTACAAACAAGATTCGGGTATTCACGTACACAAGACATAATATAGCACCAAACTTTCATAGCAGAAATTCACATTAATAATCAAGTGAAAACCTAAACATAATAGTCACACAAAAATGTAACTTTAAAGTGAACCAATATATATAATATATTTATAACCGTTTCATAGACTAAATAAAGTTGAGACTTGAAAACCAAAGATATATAACCAGCCTTGAATAGAGGCAAACTCGCCATGTTGCTAGCAAAAGTAAAGCTATCCATACCAGATGTCGTCGCATGTCATTGTGCAGTTTTCTTCCACTACAGTCAAAAACATCTTTCACTTGTTCATTTTTGCCAAAAGAAATATATATAACCTGCCTTGCTTAGAGGCAAACTCGCCATGGCCAAATTCCTAGAAGGCACTACAAGATAAAAAATGATTACTAAATGAAATTTGGTTGTGAGATGTGAATATATTGCAATGGAATGCTTGCAATAATAGTGATGGTCAGATGGAATATACTCACAATGTGTTAAAGAAAATCACGAGGCAAATTCCCTTTCTGAGACTTCATTGCAGTAAATGTTCGAATATTATCTTTATCATCAACTAACTTGAATAACTCCAGCTCGGTGTAACATTTGAACCATTCATAATTTATCTCGCTACACCAGTTTGAAGGTAAGAAATACTGCATGAATTCCACGGTCTGCAAGCCGGCCTCTTCTTATATACCTATATTTTGTAGTTTTAGCGGCCAATTTTTTCTGTAGTCAATAATTCATGATCATCCACAATGATTTCCCCCCTAAATTTAAGCCCTAACCCCTAAGCCCAACCTTGAACTCTCACACCATTACTTTGCTTATCACACACCATAGCTTGCATATGTATAATTAGACGGGTGTGTATGTATTTCGAGCCATTCCTCGCATCAATCCCTACTTTCCTAACCCATACCAATTATTCAGACTTCAGAGATGAGGGATCCCTAGCCCTAACTTCGACAGAGATTTCTTACCGAAGGAAGGCGAAGCTGGATGAGAGGAAGGAGAGCCGAACGAGTAGACTGCTTGGGAGCCTAGCATCGCTTGCGCCGACCCTGCGTCTTGCCGTCTAGGGCTCAGCCTCAAAGCCAGCCGCCATGCATCGTAGACCTTTGTCGCCCAGTCCCTACGCTCGCGTGTGAGAAACGAAGGGACAGGAGAGTTGGATCGATCGAACCCTCCCTCTTAGGTATTCCCGGCGTTGTTTTGTTTTTTTTTTCGGCCTGGGTTGCAGACTGCAGTACTGCTCATTTGTTGGGCTGTGAACCGTTGAGAAAAGAAGGCCCAATTTTTTTTGCCCGGGTAAAGCAAGTTATCTATCAGTTTAAGCCCTCTGTATAATCATCGATCGGCTGCTTTATTCTGACCAAATGAGCCGGGCAAGTGCCTGTGGTCATTGGGCGGTGGCTCCGCCACTGCGTACTTGTGAACAGAGTATAGTTGCGAGGAATTTGGAGAGGTCATATGCGTTCTCAGAAGGTTTTTCAAAAAGAACAAGTTTGAGGAATTTGACCAGATGAGCCTTGAAGAATTTCACTAAGCGTTCTTTGTCTTAGGTTCCAGAGTTGTATAGATCGAAGATCCACACAATTGAGGAATCTTGAAGAAAAATGATGCTTAGAGAGACGAATCAAGAACAGATGACTAGTGAGGTGTTTTGTGTGTGAGGATTTGAAGAATAAAACACCTTTGAAGATTTTGAAGAGAAAATTTGGATCAAAGAGGGCAGTAAAAGTAACTTTTAATTTACCCTGGATGAAGAACATGACGAACTGAGAAGTGTAGATTTGAAGCTCGTCAGTTCAGATCTTCCACGCCCTAACTCGGCGGAGGAAGACAGCTACAGCGGCGGCAGAGTGAAGATTTCCGCGGCCGGCGCGAGTATGACGGCGACGAGGTCGAGGCAGTGAAGCTCTTCCTCACCGGCGACGATGGAGTAGCGGCGGCGCTAGGGTTTGAGAAGCTCGAGCGAGAGAGAGAGAGAGAGAGCGGTCGAGCGGACTAAAGGAAGTGAGGAAGGGGAGAGGAGTATTTATAGCCACGGTGAAAAACTGTTCGCCCGAAGATTTGGGACAAACGTGCCCCTGACCCTTCTCATTCGCTTGACATGTGTCACCCACGTACTGAAAAGTGGAGATCGTGTTAGATCGTGGGTGAATAGATAAGTCTATCGTGGGATGCGGTACGGTTTGAGCGGCAAAACCGAAAATTTGGATAAGATTAGTTTTAAAGTTCCGTTCGCAATTTCTTCAGCTGACAAGGACACAATGAAGATTTTGAACGAGTTTCAAATAGAACGCACATGAAGAATTTGTGAATAGATTGGGTTGAGTATAGCATAGAGGGGGAAGGGTCCGATCACATTCACTTAGCAGAAAACGCAATTTGAGGAAATAGCTATAAGTGAATGCTGTAGAGGACATAAACTCATATATATATATATATATATATATATATATATATATATATATATATATATATATATATATATATATATATATATATATATATATATATATATATATGACGGCAGTTTGGGACACCTAGGTGCCTAGGCTCCTTGCCTTTCCACCGTTCGATTGCATTAAGATGTGTGCTATTGCAACGGGTATGTGTATTAATGCATTAAACGCTAATTGGATACCATAAATAAGGCTCATGCGCACCATGCATGTGAACAATTCTGTGGTAGAAAAAGGAAAGAGAATAACATGCATGGCGACGTTGCATATTTGGAGTCATTAATAGTAATAGGAGAGAGAAATCAGAAATAAATGTCTCATGATTTGTATACATTCATGTTCTTAGGTATATGGAGATATTTTTTCATGAGTGTATTAGTAGGAGGTATATGGTACTGTTATGTGGGACGTATTTCTTCAATATTATCTAATTTGAACAAATGGCAGTAATGTGTTTAAGGAGAATAATTCATAGTTCACATATTAGACCAAATATCTCATGCATATCCATAAATTTCACATACCCACAGTTGTCTCGTGGCTGAAACATTTTCCGCTTTTATTATCAGATACATGTTAGAAAACTATCGTACAAAAACGCAATGCGTTCTTTTGTCACTTTAGAAAAGCATTCCAAGGAATTGAATACCCACAAATAATTTTAAATATTGTGGGTATGTCATATCCAATGCATTTTACATTATAAAAGTTAATAAGTGTGACATACCCATAAAACATATTCAAAAAATATATACCCATGATATGTGACATAGCTAGCAATAATATACCTCAAAAATAAAACAGTTGCCATATTTAAAAAATATTAAAATAGATATAACAAGAAAACTAGCAAAACTATCGACTTGCCTAGAAATTATTAAATAACACAATAAATAAATAATGTTATATCCATCAGTTCTTTATACACAGTAGAGAGTATGTGACACGTACGATGAATATATCATACAAAAAATGGCTATCCACAAACTAGGATATAGCTTCCATTTTTTTGCGGGAATAGATATAACGTCCATACGAAAACTTGCGACTCAATGTAAATATTTTAAGAATTGAAGGTATCATATACCCATAGATGTTTAAGACGTTTAAGAAAATTACAAAGTATTATATACCCACAGTATGAGACCATACGTATGTGGGTATATTTTTTTCATCGACCCGAACATCGTGTATCTCCATCAGTTCTTCATACATAGTGGAGAGTATGTGATACCTATGTATATCCTTTGAGCCCAACGTATCATGTATCTCCATCAGTTCTCCATACGTATGTCCTTTGATTTTATATATTTATTTGGTATATCATTTCCATCTACCATACCTTGGGTATATCAAGCATGTCGTCTCTACTAAGGTATATATTTTTATTTTGGACAGAATGAAAGGACGATCATGCATGGAAGGGAAGTTATGGATGGATTGTTTGGAAAGAAATGCATGCGTGCCAGTATCACTTATGGAAAATCTTGCATGCAAAATTTAATTGGTTTGAATCCACGAGGCATTAAATAAAAACCAGCTAGGTGCCCAGGCACCTAGGTGCCCCAAACATATATATATATATATATATATATATATATATATATATATACATATATATATATATATATATATATATAGCCAATGAAGAAAAACGACGGAAACAGTGAAGATTTTGCAAAGTTGAAGAATTTGAAAAACTGAGGAATTTCAAAACTGAGGAAAAACTCAAATTGAAGATTTTCAACTTTGGTGGTGGCGTGACCCACCGTATAAGAATGATGATTTCAGACACCGCGTACAATTATCGTAGGGTTCTGAGAATCAAATTCTTCATTAATTTCTTCACACTTAGAGTGTTATTCTTCATTGATTGAAGAAAAACGTTTCTTCATGTGTTGCGCATCTAAGTCATCAATTTTGCATAAGTGTCAGGATATGTGTCCTTTTCAAAGAACATTCAAAGATTCTAAGATATTTAGCTCACACCGCAACTTGGTGAATCTCTTCTGATCCAAGGGCTTTGTGAAGATATCGGCTAGCTGTTCTTCAGTCTTCACATGATCAATAAAGATGTCGCCCTTCAACACATGATCGCGAAGAAAATGATGACGAATCTGAATGTACTTTGTCTCCGAGTGCTGAACAGGGTTGTGAGCAATCTTGATGGCACTCTTATTGTCACAGTAGAGAGGCACATTCTTCACGTTGATGCCGTAGTCCATGAGAGTTTGCCTCATCCATAGCAGTTGAGCACAGCAAGAACCAACAGCAATGTACTCAGCTTCCGCAGTAGACAGTGATACGCAGTTCTGTTTCTTCGAGGACCAACAAACCAAAGATCGTCCGAGGAAATGACAAGTACCAGATGTTGACTTGCGGTCCACACGATCACCAGCATAGTCAGAGTCAGAATATCCAATGAGATCAAAAGCAGAGCCCTTGGGGTACCATAATCCTAGTGTTGGTGTGTGAGCTAGATATCGAAGAATATGCTTCTGACCTTATGGTGTGATTCCTTGGTGCAGCTTGAAATCGGGCACACATGCAAACACTAAGCATTATATCTGGCCTAGATGCACATAAGTACAATAAAGAACCAATCATGGAGCGGTATACCTTGTGATCGAAGTCAATACCATTTTCATCAGTGCATAGATGGCCATTTGTGGGCATTGGAATTTTGACGCCTTTGCAATCTTGTATGCCGAATTTCCTAAGAACATCTTTGAGGTATTTTTCCTGAGATATGAATATGCCATTGCGCTGTTGACGAATTTGAAGACCTCTCCCATCATAGACATTTGATATTCTTCACTCATCATATAGGCAAATTCATCACTATAACGTTGGTCAGTACAGCCAAAGATAATATCATCAACGTAGATTTGGCACACAAACAGTTCACTGTCATAAGATTTAGTAAAGAGAGTAGGGTCGAGTGAACCGGGTGTGAAGCCATTCTTCACGAAAAATTCCTTCAATGTATCATACCACGCCCGAGGGGCTTACTTGAGGCCATAGAGTGCCTTGTTGAGTCTGAAGACTTTGTCAGGATTCTTTGGATCTTCAAAACCTGGGGGTTGAGCAACATATACTTCTTCCTCAAGCTTACCATTGATGAATGCACTTTTCACATCCATTTGATATAAAATGATATCATGATGGTTAGCATAAGCAAGTAATATGCGAATAGCCTCAAGTCTAGCAACATGTGCAAACGTTTCATCGAAATAAATTCCTTCAACCTGTGTGTAGCCTTGAGCCACAAGTCGTGCCTTATTCCTCACCACAAGACCATTTTCATCTTGCTTGTTGCGGTAGATCCACTTTGTGTCGATGATATTATGCTTGCGAGGATCTGGACGTTTGACCAGTTCCCAGACATTGTTGAGCTCAAACTGATGTAATTCTTCTTGCATGGCCTGAATCCACTCCGGCTCCAGAAATGCTTCATCTACCTTAGTGGGTTACGTGATAGAGACAAAAGCATAGTGCCCACAAAAGTTAGATAAATGTGAAGTTTTGAGCGTGTGAGAGGACCTGGTGCTTCAATGTCATCAATGATCTTGTCAACTTGCACTTCTTTTGCAAGGCGGGGATGAGCTGGTTGCCGTCGAGGAATTTGATCAGTATTTTCTTCAGCACCATTTTCTTCAACATTATCTTCAGGTGCATCAGCTCGACGTTCTTCATGTTCTGGAATGAATTCTTCAACAGATTCTTGATGAGAGGAATTACATCCTCGGTTGCCTTGAACTTGATAGATTCCTCGGTCTTTGGTTCATCTATCACGAAGGTAGGTGCTCTCTTTGCGAGCCATTAGTTTCATCGAACCAAGCACATCTACAGTTTCAACAACCTTGTGAAGAGCGTTGTTGAAGACTCTGTAGGTGTGCGAGTCCTTTCCGTAACCAAGCATAAAACCTTCATGTGCTTTCGGTGCAAATTTAGCATTTTGATGAGGATCTCTAATCCAATATTTAGCAATCAAGACTTTGAAATAACTCACATTGGGTTTCTTGTCGTTGAGGAGTTCATAGGCAGTCTTCTTGAAGAATTTGTGAAGATATACTCATTGATGATGTGGCAGCTGCGGTATCAATTGCATCAATCCAGAAACGACGAGGCGTTTTGTATTCATCAAGCATAGTGCGAGCCATCTCAACAAGAGTTCTGTTCTTGCATTCCACGATGCCATTTTCTGAGGAGTATAAGGAGCAGATAACTCATGAGTAATACCAAGTTCATCAAGATAGTCATCAAGACCAGAATTCTTGAACTCAGTTCCATTGTCACTTCTGATGTGCTTGATCTTCACACCAAAGTTGGTTGAAGCCCTCGAGGAAAATCGTTTGAAGACTTCCTGCACTTCATGTTTATAAGTAACAATGTGTACCCATGTGTAACGAGAGTAATCATCAACAATAACAAAGCCATATAGAGATGCATCATTATTGACTGCTGAGTAATGATTAGGACCAAAGAGGTCCATGTGAAGCAATTCGAATGGTCGAGTAGTGGTCATGATAGTCTTCGCTGGATGCTTGGCCTTGGTCATCTTCCCAGCTTCACAGGCTCCACACAAGTGATCCTTGAGGAATTTGACATTCTCAATGCCAATGACATGCTTCTTCTTCGCAAGCGTGTGCAAATTCCTCATGCCTGCGTGACCAAGTCGTCGATGCCATAGCCAACCTTCTGAAGCTTTTGCAAGTAGGCACATGGCTGGTTGCGGTCCTCAGAGAGAAATCAACAATATACAAGTCTCCTCTCCTAAAGCCTTCGAAGACTTTGAAATTGTTAGCTTCCATAATCACAACACAACGATATTTGCCAAAGACAACAACCATATCAAGATCACAAAGCATTGAGACTGACATGAGGTTGTATCCTAAGGACTCAACAAGCATGACTTTGTCCATGTGTATGTCCTTAGAGATCGCAACCTTACCAAGACCCAATACGACTTTTGCCTTTGTCAAAGAAAGATGATATGCTTGAGATGTGACGGTGATAGGGGAGCATCCATCAATAGATTCTTGTCACCGGTCATGTGATTTGTACATCCACTATCGAGGACCCACTCATTTGCTTTGGGTTGATCATCCTGCAGACGAATTAGTGCAACTTACGATCTCATATACTTCATCTGTGAAGAATATGATATCAAGTTCATCAGATGAATTTCATCAAGCAGTAAAACAGATATAGCAGTATGAGGATGTGTGAAATGAAAGTTCATTTCTTCATGATTAGCCTGCGTCCTTTCAGGCAATTTTGTCAGGCCCCCAGCAAATTCTTCAGACGTTAAAGCACGTCTGGAGACCTGACCCTGCAGAAGAGATTAGTTCTTTTTCTTCACCACCCACATCTGAAGGGGTGGCAAAGAGTTCATCACTCTGCGAGCTCCATATGAGAATGGATGCATAGAGGACAAACCATTCCGTTTCACATAAGAGGGGTTAGGGTAAGCATATGAATAAGCAGAGAAATTCTTCGAGGACTTATGAACATAATGGTTTGAAGAATAATGCACATATTCATAGCCCTTAGCTCTGCCCTGCAAAGCAGAGTTGTTAGCACGATGATAATCATATGAGGACTTTGATCCTTTTGAGGAATTTGATCCACGTGAGGAATTTGGTCCGTATGAGGACTTGGATCCATATGAAGAATTTGGTCCATATGAATAGTTTGATCTGGGGTTCCTATTCTTCACAGGTGGTGTCATGAGGACATTCACCTGAAGACTTTCAAGGCACTTCTTGGGAACCCAGATTTTCTTCATAGGAGAACCGTTCCTGCAGTTAGTGCCAACATATCTAGCAAATACTTCACCATTACTGATTTTTGAACAGTTTATAGTTGGAGTCAAATGACTCATCGGAAGAATGAGGAGATTCACATGTAAAGCCAGATAAGTTAGATGGATCAACTGGAGGTCCCTTTGCGGCAACCCATGAGGTTTTGGGGTCTTTGCTTAGGGCTTCCAAAGATGTTCCATCGACATTGAGTTTCCTCTCAAAGGCAATACCCTCTTTCCTAGGGTTTACATTGAGGATCTGCTTTTAAGCATATCACAAAGAGTCGATGCCCTTTGAGGCTTTTGTACATGCTGTCATGTACAATTCCTTCAACCACTGCATTGTCAAGGATACTAGCAATGTCCTCGAGATGAGGAATTAGTGATAGCAGAGGCGGTGAAGAATTTGTAACAGTTGAAGCATTTGAACATTCAGGTGAAGAATTAGCGATTCACGTTCAATGCACTTTAAGCATGGAGGAACAAATTCTTCACGAGAAGCGCTGATTTGTTGAGCTAGCAATGAATCGCGCTCCTACGAAGATCTTCATAACTCACTCTTAGCTTCTCAAGATCTTGCTTTCTTTGAATAAATTCATAAGAAAGTTTCTCATGATCGAGATAAGAGAGTGTTATGATGACCTTGAAGGCTATCAAACCTAGACCAAGTCTCACGAAGATTTTCGATCAGGGGCTTTAGTGCGATCCATTTCTTCACCCAACATATCATCACTTTTGTCTAGCATGTTTTGAACCTTTTCCAAGGCCGTTTGTTGTTTAGTAGCAATGCAAACAAGTTTGGTATAACTAAGTTCAATATCATCATCAGGTTCATCATCACTAAACTCGGATGAGGAACATTCGGTTACCTTGTCACCCTTAGCCATGAGACATGATGCAGAAGATGATGATTCTGGTTCAAAAGTCATCGTTTTGAGAGATTCCTTGAAGTCATCAAACCAAGGATCTTGACGGGTTCGATGACCTTCATAGACATCAGAGATTCGGTCCCAGATAAACCGCATTGCAAAGATGCATAATGCGCTTGAATTCATCTACGGATAGGCGAGGAACAGGATGATGTCCTTCGCCATGATGTCAAGTCGAGTGTACTTGCGAATGTCATCGGCCTTTGCCTTCTTGCATAGATCGGTAAGACCAATCTCAGTGATGGTCCACAGCTCGCTGTCCATTGCCATGAGGCACTTCCTCATCATGGCCTTCCACTTGGGATAATCATGACCGTCAAAGATAGGGCATGTCACTTTCTTCATACCTGCGGTCAACATAACTAAAACTCCAGGTGGTTAAACCAAAATCACACAGAACAAGGGAGTACCTTGCTCTGATACCAATTGAAAGTGCGTTATATCGACTAGAGGGGGGTGAATAGGCGATTTTTGTGAATTCTTCACTGAGGAATTTGCAGTTGAGGAAATTCCTTAACAAAGAATTACTTGCAGCGGAATAAGTACTCAAGAGTAAGCATAACAGAATACAAGCATGGTCATCATGATGAAATGAAGACAATCACAGAGTACAGAAAGCGTAATCACAGGATAACACAAGATGAATACAAACAGACTGAAGAAATTGAACTGAGGAAATTGAGAAAATCTTTAGTCAAAGTCTTCAAACACAGATATGAACAAACACTCAACATAGTAATGAGGAAATGAATGAGTTGAGGAAATAGAACCAGTAAGGTTGGTGAAGACAACGATTTGGTAGACCAGTTCAACAATTTGTCTCGGTTATGCGTCTGGTTGGAGCGGTGAGTATTTAAACTTCGAGGACACACAGTCCGGACACCCGATCGCCGAGCACGCAGCTCAGGACACCAAGTCCTCACCGTATTCTCCTTGAACTAAGGTCACACATACCTCGTCCAATCACTCGTGATAAGTCTTCAGGCGACTTCCAAACCTTCACAGACTCGGTCACTCGGCGATCCACAATTCCTCTTGGATGCTCTAGACCATGACGCCTAACCGTCTGGAAGAAGCACAGTCTTCAAAGGTAACAAGCGTCGGATCCACGCGGGATAAATCTCTTCAGTGATGCTCAATCAGTTTGGGTTTGTAGGGGTTTGGTTTTGGGTTTTCCTCACTCGATGACTTTCGCTCAAAGTCCTCGGAGGATGGGTTGCTCTCAAATGACAAGTGTCAAGTTCTCTCGGAGCAGCCAACCAGCTAGTGGTTGTAGGGCGGCTATTTATAGCTTAGGGAGCAGCCCGACAAGATAAGACATAAATGCCCTTCAATGATATGACCGTTAGGTGGATAAGATATTTTGGGACGGTGGCGCGCCAAGAAGACAAAGATCGGAAATTTGACTCTCAAATTCCTCGGGGCTATCATGTTCCTCACTTTGTGTAGGCGATTCAAGCCTTGGCGAATTCCTAACTCCTCGGTCAGAACAAATTCCTCGGCGACGGAAGAACTTCGTCTATGTCCTTTGAAGAAATTGACTGAACTGTATGAGATTTCCAAAGGCTTCACTTTCGAAGGGATTGGTAGGTGTAGGATTTTGAGTTGAGCATCACATAGAAAATTTTCCTTAGTATTTCCTCGACCCCTTTAATAAAGACGGTCTTTCCTATGACTCAAGAAAGAGAAGCGAAACTATGAAAACAGAAGTCTTCACGCTTCATGTTCCTCAAATGAATACCAAGTCTTCAAGGTCACACCAATTTCTTCACTTTCAAAGTCTTGAAAGTCTTGAATACCAAAGTCTTGATCGAAGAACTTCATTTTTAGGGTCGACTTTCTCTGTAAATATCAAACTCCTCATAGACTTATAGACCTGTGTACACTCATAAACACATTAGTCCCTTAACCTATAAGTCTTCAATACACCAAAATCACTAAGGGGCACTAGATGCACTTACAGTTGGTGCTGGCCCTCGGCGTCGTGAGTCAGAGGGTCTTTGGGAGGTTGACTGGCTTTGTGTTCCTTCCGTTGCCACCACTTCTGCCATCTCCCATGCTCTTGCTGCCTCTTCGTCTGCGTCCTTCCAACAGTGGCATCATCGACTTGGTCACATCTGTGGCTCTCGCTTGTCTTCTTTAGTTCGCCAGGGCCTCTTAGGGTTTGTATCTGGAGATGTCTCCTTACATTGTAATGGTTGCAGACTTGGCAAACAGACTCAGTTACCTTATCCTACTAGTGAGTCAGTATCTCAGCATCCGTTTGTAGGGGAACGTAGCAGAAATTCAAAATTTTCATACGTGTCACCAAGATCTATCTATGGAGAAACCAGCAACGAGGGGAAGGAGAGTGCATCTACATACCCTTGTAGATCGCTAAGCGGAAGCGTTCAAGAGAACGGGGTTGTAGGAGTCGTACTTGCGTCGTGATCCAAATCACCGGAGATCCTAGTGCGAACGGACGGCACCTCCGCGTTCAACACACGTACAGCCCGGTGACGTCTCCCATGCCTTGATCCAGCAAGGAGAGAGGGAGAGGTTGAGGAAGACTCCATCCAGCAGCAAAGACAACGGCATGGTGGTGATGGAGGAGCGTGGCAATCCCGCGAGGCCGCCAAGCACCTCACGGGAGAGGAGGAGGTGTCACGGGAGGGATGGAGGCGCGAGGGCTCAGGTGTGGATGCCTCCCTCCCTCCACTATATATAGGGGCAAGGGAGAGGGGAGGCGCAGCCTGCCCCTTCCTCCAAGGAAGGGGTGCGGCCAAGAGGGGGAGGAGTCCATCCTCCCCAAGGCACCCTCGGAGGTGCCTTCCCCTTGAGGACTCTTCCCTCCCCAAGTTTCCTTGGCGCATGGGCCTCTTGGGGCTGGTGCCCTTGGCCCATATAGGCCAAGGCGCACTTCTACAGCCCATGTGGCCCCCTCGGGGCAGGTGGACCCCGGACCCCTTTCGGCACTCCAGACAATACCGATAAAGTGCGAAACTTTTCAGCGACCAAAATAGGACTTCCCATATATAAATCCTTACCTCGGACCATTCCGGAACTCCTCGTGACGTCCGAGATCTCATCCGGGACTCCGTACAACATTCGGTAACCACATACAAACTTCCTTTATAACCCTAGCGTCATCGAACCTTAAGTGTGTAGACCCTACGGGTTCGGGAACCATCTTGAGACATGACCGAGACGTTCTCCGGTCAATAACCAACAGCGGGATCTGGATACCCATGTTGGCTCCCACATGTTCCACGATGATCTCATCGGATGAACCACGATGTCAAGGACTCAATCGATCCCGTATACAATTCCCTTTGTCTAGCGGTATTGTACTTGCCGAGATTCGATCGTCGGTATCCTATACCTTGTTCAATCTCGTTACGGCAAAGTCTCTTTACTCGCTTAAGTAACACATCATCCCGTGATCAACCCCTTGGTCACATTGTGCACATTATGATGATGTCCTACCGAGTGGGCCCAGAGATACCTCTCCGTTTACGGAGTGACAAATCGAGTCTCGATTCGTGCCAACCCAATGACACTTTCGGAGATACCGTAGTGCACCTTTATAGCCACCCGATTCACGTTGTGGACGTTTGGTACACCCAAAGCATTCCTACGGTATCCGGGAGTTGCACAATCTCATGGTCTAAGGAAAAGATACTTGACATTAGAAAAGCTTTAGCATACGAACTACGATCTTTGTGCTAGGCTTAGGATTGGGTCTTGTCCATCACATCATTCTCCTAATGATGTGATCCCATTATCAATGACATCCAATGTCCATGGTTAGGAAACCGTAACCATCTATTGATCAACGAGCTAGCCAATAGAGGCTTGCTAGGGACATGGTGTTGTCTATGTATCCACACATGTATTTGAGTTTCCTATCAATACAATTATAGCATGGATAATAAGCGATTATCATGAACAAGGAAATATAATAATAATAACTAATTTATTATTGCCTCTAGGGCATATTTCCAACAGTCTCCCACTTGCACTAGAGTCAATAATCTAGTTCACATCGTCATGTGATTAACATCGATAGGTCACATCGCCATGTGACCAACACCCAAAGAGTTTACTAGTGTCGTAAACTAGTTCACATCATCATGTGATTTAGACTCAATGAGTTACGAGGTTTGATCATGTTTTGCTTGTGAGAGAGGTTTTAGTCAGCGGGTTTTAGTCAACGGGTGCGAACCTTTCAGATCCGTGTGTGCTTTGCAATTCTCTATGTCATATTGTAAATGCTGCTTCCACGCTCCACTTGGATCTATTCCAAATGGTTGCTCCACTATACGATCTGGTTTGCTACTCGAGTCACTCGGATAGGTGTTAAAGCTTGCATCGGCGTAACCCTTTACGCCGAACTCTTTATCACTTCCATAATCGAGAAACATGTCCTTATTTACTCCAAGGACAATTTTGACCGCTATCCAATGATCCATTCCTGGATCATTCTTGTACCCTATGATCGACTCATGGCAAGGCACACTTCCGGTGCGGTACACAGCATAGCATACTGTAGAGCCTACGTCTAAAGCATAGGGGACGACCTTCGTCCTTTCTCTCTTTTCTGCCGTGGTCGAGCTTTAAGTCTTAACTTCATACCTTACAACTCAGGCAAGAACTCCTTCTTTGACTGATCCATCTTGAACACTTTCAAGATTATGTCAAGGTATGTGCTCATTTGAAAGTATTATTAAGCGTTTTTGATCTATCCTCATAGATCTTGATGCTCAATGTTCAAGTAGCTTAATCCAGGTTTTCCATTGAAAAATACTTTTCAAATAATCCTATATGCTTTCCAGAAATTCTACATCATTTACGATCATCAATATGTCAACAACATATACTCATCAGAAATTTTATAGTGCTCCCACTCACTTCTTTGGAAATACAAGTTTCTCATAAACTTTGTATAAACCCAAAATCTTTGATCATCACATCAAAGCGCACATTCCAACTCCGAGATGCTTACTCCGGTCCTTAGAAAGGATCATTTGGAGCCAAAGATACCTTTTAGCATCCTTAGGATCGACAAAACTTTCCGATTGTATCACATACAACCTTTCCTTACGAAAACCGGTAAGGAAACTCATTTTGACATCCATCTGCCAGATTTCATAAATGCAGCTTGTGCTAACATGATTCCGACGGACTTAAGCATCGCTACGGATGAGAAAATCTCATCGTAGTCAACTCCTTGAACTTGTGAAAAACTCTTCGCCACAAGTCGAGCTTCATAGGCGGTGATATTACCGTCCACGTCCGTCTTCTTCTTAAAGATCCATTCATCTCAATGGCTTGCCGATCAACGGGCAAGTCCACCAAAGTCCATGCTTTGTTATGATACATGGATCCTATCTCGGATTTCATGGCTTCTAACCATTTGTGAATTTGGGCCCACCATCGCTTCTCCATAGCTCGTAGGTTCATTGTTGTCTAGCAACATGACCTTCAAGACAGGATTCTTGTACCACTCAAGTAGTACGCATCCTTGTCACCCTCACGAGGTACGGTAGTGACTTGATCCAAACTTCATGATCACTATCATAAGCTTCTACTTCAATTGGTGTAGGTGCCACAGAACAACTTCACGTGCCCTGTTACACACTAGTTGAAGTGATGGTTCAATAACCTCATCAAGTCTCCACCATTCTCCCACTCAACTTTTCGAGACGAACTTTTCCTCGAGAAAAGACCCGATTCAAGAAACAATCCCTATTGCTTTCGGATCTGAATTAGGAGGTATACCCAACTGTTTTTGGGTGTCCTATGAAGATGCATTTTATCCGCTTTGGGTTCGAGCTTATCAACCTGAAACTTTTTCACATAAGCGTCGCAGCCCTAAACTTTTAAGAAACGACAACTTAGGTTTCTCCAAACCATAGTTCAAACAGGGTCGTCTCAACGGAATTACGTGGTGCCCTATTAAAGTGAGTGCGGTTGTCTCTAATGCCTAACCCATGAACAATAGTGGTAATTCAATAAGAGACATCATGGTAGGCACCATATCTAATAGGGTGCAACTATGATGTTCGGACACACCATCACACTATGGTGTTCCAGGCGGTATTAGTTGTGAAACAATTTCCACAATGTCTCAATTGTGTACCAAACTCGCAACTCAGATATTCATCTCTATGATCACATCACTGACATTTTATCCTCTTGTCACGAAGATCTTCAACTTCACTCTGAAATTACTTGAACCTTTCAATAATTCAGACTTGTGTTTCATCAAGTAAATATACTCAACATCTACTCAAATCATACGTGAAGTAAGAACATAACGATATTCCTTGCATGCCTCGGCACTCATTGGACTGCATACATCAAAATGTGTTACTTCCAACAAGTTGCTATCTTGTTCCATCTTCTTTGGCCGAGGCTTTTGGTCATCTTGCCCATGTGGTATGATTTGCATATCTCAAGTGATTCAAAATCAAGTGAGTCCAAACGATCCATCTGCATGGAGTTTCTTCATGCATATACACCAATAGACATGGTTCACATGTCTCAATCTTTCAAAAACGAGTGAGTCCAAAGATCCATCAACATGGAGCTTCTTCATGCGTTCTATACCAATATGACTTACATGGCAGTGCCACAAGTAAGTGGTACTATCATTACTATCTTATACCTTTTGGCATGGAAATGTGTATCACTACGATCGAGATTCAATAAACCATTCCTTTAGGTGCAAGACCATTGAAGGTATTATTCAAATAAACAGAGTAACCATTATTCTCCTTAAATGAATAACCGTATTGCGATAGACATAATCCAATCATGTCTATGCTCAACGCATAAACACCAAATGACAATTATTCAGGTTTAATACTAATCTTGATGGTAGAGGGAGCGTGCGATGTTTGATCAAATCAAACTTGGAAACACTTCCAACACATATCGTCGGCTCACCTTTAGCTAGTCTCCGTTTATTCCGTAGCTTTTATTTCGAGTTACTAACACTTAGCAACCGAACCGGTATCTTAATACCACGGTGCTACTAGGAGTACTAGTAAAGTACACATTAACATAATGTATATCCAATATACTTCTATCGACCTTGCCGACCTTTTTATCTACCAAGTATCTAGGGTAATGCTGCTCCGAGTGGTTGTTCCCCTTATTACGAAGCACTTAGTCTCGGTGCAGGTTCAACCTTGGGTTTCTTCACTAGAGCAGCAGCTGATTTGCCGTTTCATGAAGTATCCCTTCTTGCCCTTGCCCTTCTTGAAACTAGTGGTTTCACCAATCATCAGCAATTGATGCTCCTTCTTGACTTCTACTTTCGTGATGTCAAACAACGCAAATACCTCAAGGGATCATTATATCTATCCCTGATATGTTATAGTTCATCACGAAGCTCTAGCAGCTTGGTGGCAATGACTTTGAAGAAACATCACTATCTCATCTGGAAGATCAACTCCCACTCGATTCAAGTGATTGTTGTACTCAGACAATCTGAGCACAAGCTCAATGATTGAGCTTTTCTCCCTTAGTTTGCAGGTTAAGAAATCGTCGGAGGTCTTATACCTCTTGACATGGGCACGAGCTTGAAATCCCAATTTCAGCCCTCGAAACATCTCATATGTTCATGACGTTTCAAAAACGCGTCTTTGGTGCCTCAACTCTAAACCGTTTAACCGAACTATCATGTAGTTATCAAAAGCGTGTATGTCCGATGTTCGCAACATCCACAAACGACGTTTGGGGTTCAAAGACCTGTGGCGGTGCATTAAGGACATAAGCTTTCTCCGATCGCATAATTGCTACTTTCAACTTTCAACTATATTTTCTCTAGGAACATATCTAAACAGTGGAACTAAAGCGCGAGCTTACGACATAATTTGCAAAAGGTCTTTTGACTATGTTCAAGATAATTAAGTTCATCTTATGAACTCCCACTCGAGATAGACATCCCTACGGTCATCTAAGTGATTACATGATCCGAGTCAACTAAGCCGTGTCCGATCATCACGTGAGACGGACTAGTCAACATCGGTGAACATCTTCATGTTGATCGTATCTACTATACGACTCATGCTCGACCTTTCGGTCTCCGTGTTCCGAGGCCATATGCACATGCTAGGCTCGTCAAGTTAACCCCAAGTGTTTTTGCTGTGTAAATCTGTCTTACACCCGTTGTATGTGAACGTAAGAATCCATCACACCCGATCATCACGTGGTGCTTAGAAGCGATTTAACTGTAGCAACGGTTGCAGTCGAGGAGAACACTTCTTGAAATTTGTGTAAGGGATCATCTTATTTACTACCGTCGTTCTAAGTAAACAAGATGCATAAACATAATAAACATCACATGCAATTATATAGTAGTGACATGATATGGCCAATATCATATTGCTCCTTTTGATCTCCATCTTGGGGGCTCCATGATCATCATTGTCACCGGCATGACACCATGATCTCCATCATCATGATCTCCATCATCGTGTCTCCATGAAGTTGTCTCGCCAACTTATTACTTCTACTACTATGGCTACGGTTAGCAATAAAGTAAAGTAATTACATGGCGTTGTTCAATGACACGCAGGTCATACAATAAATAAAGACAACTCCTATGGCTCCTGCCGGTTGTCATACTCATCGACATGCAAGTCGTGATTCCTATTACAAGAACATGATCAATCTCATACATCACATATCATTCATCACATTCTTCTTGGCCATATCACATCACATAGCATACCCCGCAAAAACAAGTTAGGCGTCCTCTAATTGTTGTTTGCATGTTTTACGTGGCTGCTATGGGTTTCTAGCAAGAACGTTTCTTACCTACGCAAAACCACAACGTGATATGCCAATTGCTATTTACCCTTCATAAGGACCCTTTTCATCGAATCCGTTCCGACTAAAGTGGGAGGCGGCACCCGCTAGCCACCTTATGCACCAAGTGCATGTCGGTCGATGGAACTGTCTCACGTGAAATGCGTGTAAGGTCGGTCCGACGCTTCATCCCACAATACCGTCGAAACAAGATTGGACTAGTAACGGTAAGCATATTGAACAAAATCAACGCCCACAACTACTTTGTGTTCTACTCGTGCAAAGAATCTACGCAATAGACCTAGCTCATGATGCCACTGTAGGGGAACGTAGCAGAAATTCAAAATTTTCATACGTGTCACCAAGATCTATCTATGGAGAAACCAGCAACGAGGGGAAGGAGAGTGCATCTACATACCCTTGTAGATCGCTAAGCGGAAGCGTTCAAGAGAACGGGGTTGAAGGAGTCGTACTGCCGTGATCCAAATCACCGGAGATCCTAGTGCCGAACGGACGGCACCTCCGCGTTCAACACACGTACAGCCGGTGGCGTCTCCCATGCCTTGATCCAGCAAGGAGAGAGGGAGAGGTTGAGGAAGACTCCATCCAAAGCAAAGACAACGGCATGGTGGTGATGGAGGCGTGGCAATCCCGCAGGGCCGCCAAGCACCTCACGGGAGAGGAGGAGGTGTCACGGGAGGGAGGGAGGCGCCAGGCTCAGTGTGGATGCCCTCCTCCCCTCCACTATATATAGGGGCAAGGAGAGGGGAGGCGCAGCCTTGCCCCTTCCTCCAAGGAAGGGGTGCGGCCAAGAGGGGGAGGAGTCCATCCTCCCCAAGGCACCCTGAGGTGCCTTCCCCTTGAGGACTCTTCCCTCCCCAAGTTTCCTTGGCGCATGGGCCTCTTGGGGCTGGTGCCCTTGGCCCATATAGGCCAAGGCGCACCCCCACAGCCCATGTGGCCCCAGGGCAGGTGGACCCCGGACCCCTTCGGCACTCGGTACAATACCGATAAAGTGCGAAACTTTTCCGGCGACCAAAATAGGACTTCCCATATATAAATCTTTACCTCCGGACCATTCCGGAACTCCTCGTGACGTCCGAGATCTCATCCGGACTCGAACAACATTCGGTAACCACATACAAACTTCCTTTATAACCCTAGCGTCATCGAACCTTAAGTGTAGACCCTACGGGTTCGGGAACCATCTTGAGACATGACCGAGGCGTTCTCCGGTCAATAACCAACAGCGGGATCTGGATACCCATGTTGGCTCCCACATGTTCCACGATGATCTCATCGGATGAACCACGATGTCAAGGACTCAATCGATCCCGTATACAATTCCCTTTGTCTAGCGGTATTGTACTTGCCCGAGATTCGATCGTCGGTATCCTATACCTTGTTCAATCTCGTTACCGGCAAGTCTCTTTACTCGTTTCGTAACACATCATCCCGTGATCGACCCCTTGGTCACATTGTGCACATTATGATGATGTCCTACCGAGTGGGCCCAGAGATACCTCTCCGCTTTACGGAGTGACAAATCGATCTCGATTCGTACCAACCCAATGACACTTTCGGAGATACCTGTAGTGCACCTTTATAGCCACCCGATTACGTTGTGACGTTTGGTACACCCAAAGCATTCCTACGGTATCCGGAGTTGCACAATCTCATGGTCTAAGGAAAAGATACTTGACATTAGAAAAGCTTTAGCATACGAACTACGATCTTTGTGCTAGGCTTAGGATTGGGTCTTGTCCATCACATCATTCTCCTAATGATGTGATCCCGTTATCAATGACATCCAATGTCCATGGTTAGGAAACCGTAACCATCTATTGATCAACGAGCTAGCCAATAGAGGGGAAATATAATAATAATAACTAATTTATTATTGCCTCTAGGGCATATTTCCAACACCGTTTGACTTAGTTCATTCTGATGTCTGGGGTCCTTCTCCATTTGATTCGAAAGGTGGTCATCGCTACTATGTTTTCTTTATTGATGATTTCTCTCGCTACACTTGGCTCTACTTCATGAAATCTCGTAGCGAGGTTCTCTCTATATACAAATGTTTTGCTGCCATGGTTCACACTCAGTTTGCCACGCCCATTCGTACTTTTTTCGTCTTGACTCCTGGGAGTATATCTCTCAGCTGTTACGTGATTTTCTAGCGGAACAGGGTACTCTTGCCCAGTTCTCATGTCCTGGGGCTCATGCTCAAAATGGCGTTGCCGAACGCAAGCATCATCACTTGCTTGAAACGGCTGGTGCGCTCATGATTGCTGCTTCCCTTCCACCCCATTTTGGGCTGAGGCTGTTTCCGCATCCACCTATCTCATCAACATTCAGCCATCGACTGCTCTTCAGGGTGGCATTCCTATGGAGTGTCTCTCTGGTCGCTCTCTTGACTACTCAACTCTTCGTATGTTTGGATGTGTGTGCTATGTTCTTCTTGCCCCCCGAGAACACACCAAACTGACTGCTCAGTCGGTTGAGTGTGTTTTCCTCGGCTACAGTGATGAGCACAAGGGCTATCGATGTTGGGATCCTGTGGGTCGTCGCTTGCGCATCTCGCGTGATGTGACTTTTGATGAGTCTCGTTCTTACTACCCACGTTCCTCTTCCTTGAGTTTCTCTGTCGACAACCTTTCCTTCCTTCTTCTTCCCGATACGCCCCGCTACGTGCCTCCTGTGTCACCTCTTCCTCCGACACCTCTCATTCCTTCTCATTCACCACCGACCCCGTCTTCTCCCTCCTCCTCCTCCACCTCTCCACCATCATCTCCAATCCTTCGTCCTCTCTCCCCGTTTCCTCTCCACTATACTCGTCGCCCTCGTACTGAGGATGTCTCCTCTGACGAGCCTTCCACCTCTTCTGCACCTCTCACGCCTCCTCCGGTTCACAACCTCCGTTCTCGGCCTCGTCCTCCGCCTGATCGCTACTCCCCTGATCGGTATGGTCTCTCTGTTATTGCTGAGCCCACTTCCTATCGGTCTGCCATGACTCAGCCTGAATGGCAACTTGCGATGGCCGAAGAGCTTGCTGCTCTTGAGCGCTCTGGCACATGGGATATGGTTCCCCTTCCTTCCGGTGTCCGTCCCATCACCTGCAAGTGGGTCTACAAGATTAAGACTCGCTCCGATGGTTCTCTTGAGCGCTACAAAGCTCATCTTGTGGCCCGTGGTTTTCAGCAGGAGTAGGGGCGCGATTATGATGAGACATTCGCTCCTGTGGCCCACATGACCACTGTTCGCACTCTTCTTGCTGTGGCTTCTGTTCGTCAGTGGTCCATCTCTCAACTTGATGTTCAGAACACTTTCTCAATGGTGAGTTGCATGAGGAGGTTCATATGCAGCCACCACCGGGGTACTATGCTCCTGATGGTATGGTCTGTCGACTTCGCCGCTCCCTATATGGTCTCAAACAGGCCCTCGCTACCGGGTTTGAGCGCTTTACCTCTGGTGACTGCCGCTGGTTTCTTGCCCAGCAATCATGATCCAGCGCTGTTTGTTCACACGTCTCCTCGTGGTCGGACTCTTCTCCTTCTCTATGTTGATGACATGATCATCACTGGTGACGACTCTGATTACATTGCCTTTGTTAAGGCGCGTCTTCGCGACCAGTTTCTCATGATTGATCTTGGTCCACTTCGCTATTTTCTTGGGATTGAGATCTCTTCGACTCCTGATGGCTTCTACATCTCCCAAGAAAAATATATTTAGGATCTTCTTGCTCGCGCTGCTCTCGGTGATGAGCGCACTGCTGTCACTCCCATGGAGCTCAATGTTCAGCTTCGTGCCTCTGATGGTGACCCTCTACCTAATCCCACTCGCTATCATCATCTTGTTGGCAGTCTTGTCTATCTTGCACATTACGCATCCGACATCTCCTATCCTGTCCACATTCTCGAGTTAGTTTGTCTCAGCCCCACTTCTGTCCACTATAGTCATCTCCTCCGTGTTCTCTCGATATCTTCGTGGCACGATCTCTCGGCGCCTTTTCTTTCCCGCTCTAGCTCTCTTGAGCTCGGGCCTACTCGATGCTACAGGGCTAGTGATCCCTCCGATCGGCGCTCACTTTATGCCTTATTGTGTCTTTCTTGGTGGCTCTCTTATTGCACGGAAGACAAAAAACAGACGGCAGCTTCTCGCTCGAGTACAGAGGCTGAGTTGCGAGCCATGGCTATGCTGACGGCTGAGGTGATCTGGTTACGATGGCTACTTGAGGATTTTGGTGTGTCTGCTACTACATCGACTCCTTTATTGTCAGCCAGTACTGGTGCTATCAGCATTGAGCGTGACCCGGTGAAGCATGAGCTCACCCAGCACATCGGTGTGGATGCCCACTTTGTGCGTGCTACTGTGCAGGATCAGCCTCTCGCTCTTCACTATGTGCCCTCTGAGTTACAGTTGGCCGACTTCTTCACGAAGGCACAGACTCGAGCGCAGCATAGTTTTCTTCTCTCCAAACTCAGTGTTGTCGACCCACCATGAATTTGAGGGGGGGGGGGTGTTAGATGTATATAGCCCCTTTTCGGTTTATCCCCATTGTATAAGGGGTCTCTTGCACTTTACCACACACTTGTATATGTATTGGCCTTTGGCCCTCCTGAGAATACAGTTGCTCATTCTCCAACAGCTACCTGATTGCATCTAGGCGTCGTTGAACTTTGTATTGAATATTTCCGTTGAGCTATTAATGGAAAGGGGTGTGTGCCCTGTTGGAAAAAAGTGTAAGCGCTTTCGAGTTCTTATACTTTACAAATTTTTAGTGGGCAATCTAGTTTCTATTTTTGGATAATATCTACTCCCTCTGTCCCAAAATATAATAACGTTTTTAACACTACACTATTGTTAAAAACGTTCTTATATTATGGGACGGAGGGAGTAGCTCTCATATTTATTGTCTGCTACAGAACACTGAAAGGGGTTGTCCACTGCAGGAGGATTTAAATAGGAAAATACTTTGGTCTTTCTGCCCTCCAAAAATAGCAACATGTAACCCTTGTTTGGAGTACATCAAATATGTTATATTCCCTTGGTTTGGGAAGTTGGCGATAGTTCATAAGGAAGGGAATGGTTATAACAGGTAATGTTCTTTCAATCTTCTAATAGACGTTGCCTCTTCCTGTTTATTGTGAAAGGTTGACTTTGTAAATGCTATAAATCAGTATTATGTTCCTGCATTTGTGAGAGCTGTTATCTTGTACATTACACATGTGAGCATGGAACAATGGTGTGCAAAGTTGGAGGCAGTTCAGAAGGGAGTGGTAGTTACAAGTAATCTCTCGGTCATCTATCAATAATTCTGCCTGTTTGTTGTGAAACATTGATTCCGTAATTCACCAGTAGGGTGGAAAAAGTTATGTATGCCCATAATCAAATCACCATCACATTCTACATTTGATAGCCAGTCAGCACAATCTTAAGTAGGTATTACCTCTGTTCCTAAATGTAAGATGTTTTGGAAGTTAAATTTTCTGTAGTGCCAAAGAATCGAGCACCAATAGATCTTACTATTGTGTAAATATAAACGGTATGAATAGATATCATATTTCATCATTTTGTGAGAATTGTTTTTTTTATACAGGACATATACAAACATGGAACAACTTCTCGTTGATTATGAAAGTGGTGATATTGATTCAACTGATGTTAAACTGGCTTTTGAAAAGGCAATGAATAAAATATTAGAGGTAACTGTTGCTTTCTTAATTTTTAATATCCAAATCGTACCTAATGATATGCTGATAACCTGTGCCAGGATGCTGATATTCAGGTTAAAAACACATCTCGTTTAGCTTTATGCATTATTTCTATCTGAATATAACCGAACCTTTAGCTATCTTTGAAATGAAATTTTAACATAGGGATGATTAATAACGTGGGGCCAGGTCCACATGTCAGTAAAAACGGCTGTTTTTTTTGTTGATCTCTCTTAGCCAAAGTTACGCAACAACTATGTGGCATGTGGGTGTTCTTGTTCTATCAGTATTTGTTTCTTTGACTGGAATAATTCTATCAGTATAAGAAGTTGAGAACTACCCTAGGATTAATGATAAATGGATGTGGTGAAGGATAATCAAATGATTTGGTGAATTCTTGGCTCCTTGCAGATATCTCAAAAGTATACTTGCTATAAAGAAAATCTACACTTGATAGTTCAATCTTTCATTTGTTAATAATAGGAAAATTTAAGATAGTTCTTTTCCTTGGAAGTTGGTCAAACATTCTAGATCTAGGAACAACATGACAAACTTACAGTCTTCAACATAGGTCCAGCTAACCTTGTTGGCTTCTTTTTCTTTTCCCCTGGCCTGTAATACCCAACTGAATTATTTGTGTCCTCGAGTTATTTGGACATCTAAGTATTTTCCTCATATTTTTAACTAGTTCATATCCAAAGTAATACTTCAATCTGATTACTTGTTTTTGCTCATTGTCTTTGCTTCAAGCCTGTTCGCAACCACTTCCATGGCAACACCGAAGCCCAAGATCTATTTATTGGCCGGAAGGTACAGTTTATCCGTAAGCTCGAATCATTATGTATATTGGTGCTAGTGGGAAAATGATTAGTGATGTTTCGAGTTGAGAGTGTTTGATGAATGTACTCTGTTAACAGTGAACACAGCAGAAATATGTAGATAACACCCCTTTGTCGTCCTGATCAGAGCACAACACATCATGTCGATAGAGAAAGAAAATGAAGAATATGGGGTCAACTTACAAAGTTCAAACAGTAGTGAAAAAGTAAATAAGTATACTATATACACATGCCCTGGTGGTTGAGTGCCCCCTACAAGTCGAGTGTGTTGATAAATTTAAGCAAGCAAAATTATGATGTACTGATGTTTACCATCTTCTACTTCAGTTGCAGAAGCAAATCACTGCAGATACTTGGAAGATTATATTACAGAACGAAGAGGTTAAAGCTCCTGTAAGTTTGCTTGCCCTGACCTGGTAGACCCGGTACCCATTCCTTGAAACATTTGACGGGTCTTGCGTACTCCCTATGTGCAAACTGTAGTTCAGCGTGACACTTTTGGAATTATCGGGTGGTTGAAGTTGATAATGATCTCAAGAAAGTCTTTCTAAGACATGTTACCTTCTTTACTGCGCAGCATATCTCATGGAAAATCTGTGTTCTGTTTTTTCAGTGGTGAAGTCCCGGACGCATGAAGAGGAAATGCTGGATCATCGAAGGAGTCGGAGATATAGGTTTTGTTGTTTAGAGAACTTCTTGAACTCCTTAACTTAAGAACCTTACGAAGTATGCATTTGACTGTGTTGGGAGTTTAACTTGCTTAGTTCTCGGCTGGATGGCTTTACGTCCCGTGTGTCGAATCTAAGACAATGCAGCTTCAGCCTGCTTGAAAGTAATTCTTGCTGCCAACCTCTCCCTGCTGCCTCCGGCGTTGCTCTGGCGCCATGGGGCCAGAGGGGAAGGAGTTCTGTCTCCACGCCATTGTGTAGAAACTTCTTTTTGTTAGGCTTTAGTATCACAGAGACGTTGCTCAGATAGTGATTGCGGTGTCGTCTCTAATAAATGTACCATGGTTTTAGAATCATTTTGGTGGCGCTTGGTGGCGCGCTTCCTAGGAACTTGGGAGTTTTGCCCTAGGTGTTCTTCATCGATGACGGGTTAGTTTGTGTTGTTTATTTGTGTCGCTCCATGGGCATTGTCAGCGACAATATTGTTTTCTTCAACAAACACCTTCTCTTAGCCTTTGGGAGCAAAATCGTGCTAAACTTTTGCAAAACGGTCAAAACAGTGAGTTTTGCCGACTCGGAGCCAGATGCTCTGGAACGAAATCTGTATCCCGGAGAGCAGCGAGAGGGCGCGGGCAAAATCGATTACTGGTCCACATGTTCGTGGTTCTGCCTGAGAAGACCGTTCTTGAGGCGGTGAAGTGATATATTCGTCGGCCATCTTAGATGACAGTAATATAATCAGTGTTTGAGAATCAAGAAAGTTTTCGATAATATTATTCACAAACTTGGGCTGTACGCACATATAAAGGAGAACTTGTACCCAGTAGATGGACTCTCCTTTGAATGATCTGAACACCACACAAGCACCAATACGTATTATGTCTTATTGCTTCACATCGTCGACATGATAACTGCAAAGACGTGCTCTTCCTCCCATGAATCCTTGTTGAATCATGGGCAAGCATGGAGGTGTTAGGAGCTGATTCACAATAGATATCACGGCCCTAGCTAGCTCCCGCCTCCCTCATCTGCCCTAATTGGGTAATTTTGTATTAATTATGGAGGACAAAATAAATTCAAGAGAAAGTAGTGTTGTTGCATACTTAAAAAACAATTCTTTTTTTTTCACAGTATGCAGAATAACATACATATGTCATATTCCGTGGGAAACGATTTGATTTAGCTGGCTGATTGCTCGCACGCGTCCACCAGGTGAGTAACCGTTGAATCAAAGTTATTGCACGGTGCTCAAGAGTTACACATGATGGCTACCTATAAATATCCCGCAGAACGAGCAACCTTATCCATTCGTCAGCGCTTCATCCTCTATCCCAATCCTCACGAGGGAAAAAATTCTGCAACATTATTCTTGTTGTGGATGTTCTGCAACAACACCCAAGTAAAGATGAATCTTTTTTAATGTAACACAACCTTTCGTCCCCAATCTCCAAGAGGAAAAGTTGCTGCAACATCAATCTTGTTGCAAAAATCCTTTCACAATAACACCCATGCTTAAAAAAATGAAGATAATTTTTTTTGTAACACAACCTTTATCGCAAATATTTCTTCAACAGGGCCTCTGTTGCAAAAGGGTTGTGCAACATCATCGTTGTTGTGATTGTGAAAATGACGCTGGGATGCTGATCTAATCCGCCGGCCGATGCGTAACATGCCCCATGTTCTACTGACTAACCAAATGTGAATTGTTATGCACTTCCAAATATCTCCGAGAAAACGAAATAGATATCCCGCAACCAACCAAAAAAACAATCAAACGAATACATGTGTTTCACGGTTATGTTTTTCATGAACCTTCAACATCTTGTGTGTGAGAAATAATTGGTTTAACCATGGTTCAGCTTAATCATGGCTATATCTACCATTTATTCGTGTGGGGACATGGGCTAGTTTTGTAGGCTATTGTAACCTGTTGCCAGCAAACAAGTGCAAAGCTAGCACGGAGTAAAAATCATGAAAACGATTCTCAATTGATCAAGATATTATGAATTTGTTTGACGTTGAACATATATTCATATCCTTTATATGCATGCTAATTTTTGGTGAAGAAATGACACATTTTGCCCTATGCGAGAAAACAGTAGTCATCCTCTAAGAGCATCTACAACCACGGTTGGCATATCCGAGCACCTACACGTTCGCGGACGCGTCTGGGCAAGCATGCTGGCACTGACCGGGCAGTCCCCTTATATCTATGTCCGCACCTATATTCCCGCACCCAAATCCATACAAACCATGCAGCAACATAACATGTAGATCAACATCACAAACAAGTTCATCGGATAGAGAAATATAGATAGATTCGGGCATAGATAGTTCATCTGGAAGACTAATCAGACCCAAAATAGACAAAGTTCACCGGATTAAACTAGATATACAAATAAAAAGACAATGCGAGGGCGAGATCACCACTTCCACATGGCTACAAGTGTTACGCTAGGCGACAGGAGGACAACAAGATTCTAGAACAACAGATGGATTGGTCGGGAGCCGCTGCTATCCACCTTCCCTGCTCTCTACAAGCACTCAAGAAGAAAGAACAGAACCGTGGCCGACGGGCTACGCAATGAGCAGTGGTTGCTGGACCTACAACACGACAACACCTTGGTGATCGCCGCTGATTTTCTTCAGATGTGGCGGCCGATCCAGGGCACGCAGCTTAGTGCAGAGGAACCCGACAAGATCGCATGGACCAACGGCAAGTATGGTCATACTCCACAAGTTCAGCGTACAAGATGCAGTTTCAGAGGACGGCCCCAACCTGTTTCAAACCCCTCATCTGGAAGCCCCAGGCTCCGGTCAAACTAAAGATGTTTATGTGGTTGTTGTATCTCAACCAACTCTGGTGCAACGACCTGTTGCAGAGAAGGGGGTGGCCAAATAATTATTTCTGCCAACTGTGTTTTTGAAGCCTGGATATCTCCATGCACCTAATCTGGAACTGCCCTTTCTCCTCCGAGGTCTGGTGCGAGGTGGACACATGAAGGGGTTGCTTCGCTCTGAACACACAAGAGCGCGTGCACCTCTCGTCCACAACCGGCATTGCTCAGGCCATCGTCCGGAGGATGACACCGGAGTTCAGGAAAGGCGTGAAGACACTGATCATGCTTGTGCCCTGGGAGCTTTTGGAAGGAAAGAAACTTGGTCGTTTTCAGAAATAAAAACCCGAGCTCGTCTGCGGTGATCAATGCAATCAGAGCCAACATGGACCAGTGGCGCTTGGTAGGAGAAGAGATATAGACCCCTTTTGGGGATAGGTCAGCGAGATAGCAATATAGGGTCACCCTGTACTTTTTCTTTAGTCTGTTTCAAACCCCTCATCTGGAAGCCCCAGGCTCCGGCCAAACTAAAGATGTTTATGTGGTTGTTGTATCTCAACCAACTCTGGTGCAACGACCTGTTGCAGAGAAGGGGGTGGCCAAATAATTATTTCTGCCAACTGTGTTTTTGAAGCCTGGATATCTCCATGCACCTAATCTGGAACTGCCCTTTCTCCTCCGAGGTGCAGTGCGAGGTGGACACATGAAGGGGTTGCTTCGCTCTGAACACACAAGAGCGCGTGCACCTCTCGTCCACAACCGGCATTGCTCAGGCCATCATTCGGAGGATGACACCGGAGTTCAGGAAAGGCGTGAAGACACTGATCATGCTTGTGCCCTGGGAGCTTTTGGAAGGAAAGAAACTTGGTCGTTTTCAGAAATAAAAACTCGAGCTCGTCTGCGGTGATCAATGCAATCAGAGCCAACATGGACCAGTGGCGCTTGGTAGGAGAAGAGATATAGACCCCTTTTGGGGATAGGTCAGCGAGATAGCAATATAGGGTCACCCTGTACTTTTTCTTTAGTCTTTTTCTCCCCCCCCCCCCCCATATGATCACTTGATCAAACTTTGTTCCTTCTCCGTACTGCTGAGCATGGCTAATAGAAACGCCTGACGCCGGCTATATAGCAGTTCCATGTCACATAAAGCCTTTGCAAAAATACGCTTGTATAATAAGCTGTCTATAAGTGAGCTACTAGACTGGTTATAGTATTAAATGCATGCAAGCTCCTTTTTCTTGTTCATTGTGCTGCAGCCTGCATGCAGCCCGGCGATAGTTGAAGCACCCGCTATATTCTCTCTTTTCCCTTCTCACTCATCCATGTAGGATTTTGTTGACGTGGTGAATATTATAGCCGACTGACTAGGATCTATATTTCTTTTTAGAGATTTCAAATGGACTACCACATAAGAATGTATATAGACATATTTTAGAGTGTAGATTCACTCATTTTGCTCCGTATGTAGTCACTATTGAAATTCTAGAAAGAAAAATATTTAGGAAAGAAGGGAGTATTATACTTCTATAAATCAATGAACCTGCTGGATCTTAAAAAAAAACGCGGTAAGGCGTTTCTTTTCTTCGCCCTTCTCCTGTCGCGCCAAGCCCTAATCGCCGGATCAGGCGCCACCCCCATGGATCCACGAGTCCCCGAACCAAGCTACATGCGCCTAAATCCACTGCCACCCATGTATCCACCTGTCGGCGGTAGCCTCGCACCAAGAAATCCACCGCCACCCATGGATCCACAAGCCGGTGGTCTCAATTTTCCAGTCGTCCATGTTCCCGGCGATGGGACCAGGGCCGGTCACTTCGCTCCGCGCGGGGCCGTTCCGGATGTCTACGCCAACTACACTCCCCAGACTCCGCCGCCAGGGACCAGGGCTGGCCACTTCCTTCCGCGCGGGACCGTCCCAGAGTTCTACGCCAATTACACTCCCCAGCCTCCGCCGCCAGGGTATGATGTATACCGCCGCCGCTCTATGACCAGTTTTCGTTGAAATTCTTGTGTTGTTTCGTCTTAACAGATAGATAGATGGGGCTCTTTCGGTTTCTTCGAAATCGAGCTGTTTTGTGCACCGATAGCTGCAGCTGCATCCCTTGGGGTTTAGGAAATCTGATCTGGCCGAATCCTAGTTGTTATGTGCACTTCGGGATTTTAGGTGGCGATGGAGTCTTGTACTATATAATTTGCTAGTATTTCAGTCTTTAGATTTAATTACAACTTTTTATAACACATAAGAATGAAAACTTTAATGTTTCACATCAACGCATAGCGCCCAGACATGGGGCTCTTCCAGTCTAGTCGAGATCGAGCGGTTTTGTGCACCGGTAGATAGGGTTCCTGCATCATTTGGGTTTAGGATATCTGATCTTGCCAAATCCTAGTTGTTGTGTTTGTAGATAGACAGGCACTTCGGAATATCTCTTATGAATCTGCTACTAGCTAGCTACTCCCTCCGTCCCATAATATAAGAGTGATTTCAATCTGTAGATTGTCCTTGTGACCCATCAATCCTATTTATTCTGTTTCAGGTGTGAGGAGAAGACACAACATGTGCCTGGCCCGTCGTACACGTCCTCTAACCTGAGGCCTCCTAGCATGCCAACATCTGCCTCTTACTTGCCCTCTATTTGTCTGCCACCATGGCTTTGCCCGCCAGATTTTCAGTGCCCAGGGGACCTGCTGGGGCGCCCCCTTACCCCGTCTCTAGGGCCACCATTTCTGCACCGGAAACAACCTGAGTGGGGAATGGACTTCTACATCCGGATCGACCATGCGGGATGCTATCACACATATCCTCATGTTGGTGGGCCACTTGAAGGACTACAGGAAGCAGAACATGCTATTGAGCGCCATCTTGATGACCGCCAGGATCCAAAAATGTAAGTTTTTCAACTTCCTTTCTCGATCTTGCTATGCTACTGATTTCATTACTTCATCGATGATGCTTTTGCTGATGCTCCACTACTACCACCTAGAACATTTTAGCTGGTTAACTGAGTCAGTTGCACTATCTCACAGTTGTTATATATAGAAAAAATAGGGAAGAACACAACATTTATGCTATTTTTGCTTGAGGTAGTTCGGGCAACATGGGAACTGCATTGTCTTTTTAGTTGAACTTCAAAAGCTTGTAAAAAAGTCTTGTCAGTGGTAAACAAAGGGATGTTCAGTTTCTGATATTCAAAATAGCCTCTGTAGTTACCGATGGAGTAATGAAATCCAATGCACATATATGATATATCTTGATTAGCCTTTTGCTATTTTGGAGCCGATGTTAGGGCCTTAGGGGTTGTGTTTCTTGCTAACGATAACCGAAGCCGTTTTTCATGCGAAGCTGATCACAAAGTCAATCACCTTGTAGAATGCGTGCAAACAAGGCTCGGGTGGTTTTGTGCGGTTGCCGATTATTGCACGTCCACTCTTCATTATATGTGTTAAAATAAGGTTATCATTTAATGTCGCCATTCATTAGCGGAAGTAAACCGAAATGCGTTAGGGTACTTAGGAGTCCAAGAAGACGCCAACACAGCCTAAAGTAGACCGGAAAGAGAGGGGAAGGATGAAGACAATGCTCATGCCTAGACAGAAATGAAATAATAAGGAACAAGAAATTTTGATAGTAATTATTTATATGTTCTCTGTAGCAACGCATGGGTATTATACTAGTATGTATAGTTTATTTTTGTCTGAATTAGTGAATTGTAGCTTGTACAATTGGTTAGCTTCGAATCAGGCACACCCACTCAATTATCTTGAAGTGTCATGTACTAACTGCCTTTAATGTAAACCAGGTCTATGATGGATAATGTTTCTGCAGTGGACATCGCTGTACGACATTATCTCTACCTGCCTGATGGCACGAGGAAGCACTCGGGAATATATGATAAAATCAGTGATAATCAGCGCCAGTTAGTTCTTGCTTTGGTGGACAAGTATAACGATGACAACAGTCTTTTGGAGGTTTACTCTTATCCCTCTCTCCAGCTCTTTCTTTTCGCTTTTGTTCTGTAATTGTTCTGTTGAATTGAACTGAATCGGTCCAATTCTTGTCCTCGTATTAAAATGAATTGAGAATGATAAGAGTTAATTAATGATGTTTGAGCTTTTACTATTGAGTGTCTATTTATTTTTGATGGTATTTATGGATTGATCACAAGCCAAAACATGGTTAGAGCTCTAATTCTTATGCTTATCCATAACACTTAATGACTCATTGAATCCATGCTTATTATTGTAGTATCTTGCATATGAACTAACTAAGGTGGTGTGCTACAAGTCATTCTGTGAGGCTGATGTCCGCATGTGGTACCATCATATAAATTTCTCTGCAAAGGCTAAAGGAGGGGCTGATTGCAAGTTCTTCGCTGAAGTCATATTTATGCAAGGAGAATTGCCGGTCAGCTGTTTGTGCATGATTGCACCTACTGATGATGGTAATCTCTTAACTCACTTGCTATGAATTAGATAATTTACTACATATGTTTCTTGCTCTAGTATAGAGATTCTGTGTTCTATTGGGGTGTGATCAGTTCCGTTCTTGTGTTTGGTTGGGTCCAACTAGTTGGAATGGGATGGTTTCATTTCTGTCTTTGGTTGAATAGATGGACTGAGTAGAATTAGATTCAGCTCACCTCTTTCATAAGTATGGTGAGCTTACCTCTCACATATGCATTTGTAGTATACTTAAAAAAATTCAGCATATATTAATCAAATTTCAGCAACATTTTGTTTGTATTGTTCACCAAAAAGCATTAATATCCATTCACAATCATAACACATTTTCTGATTTCAATTCCATACAAAAAAAATGTGCTTGCCCACAAAATCTGGCCCTACCAAACACGAGAACCGGCACATTTTCTGATTTTTCATTTCTGATTTCTAATTGATTTGTATGCTTGCTATAAATATTTTGCATAGTGCACAATGGCCTGACCTTTGGCAGGTTTGGCATGCTTCGATGTATATAGGACCAAATTTAGGCTCGGGCTTAAGTATGTACGGATTAATTATCTCTGGCCATTAGCACAACTATGTACTATGCTATTACCCATCTTGATATCCTCTCTATTTCTCTGGTCTTCCGTGGGCGTCGGAAGGCGGCCGTGACGGCGCTGCGTGAAGCTGCTTCTCTTCTCCGCTCGCTGATATATTGTTGCTTGCCGCTACTCCCCTGTCCGTTCAGCGTTGCCGCTGCTTGCCTCCTCGCGCCGCTGCCGCTGCCTGCTAGCCTACCGCCGCCGCAGTAAATCAGCAGCAAAACATCATTAATTCAACAGCAGTTCAGCAGAAAAATATTTGATAAATTCAGCAATTTTAGATAACTGAAACTGATGTTTCAGCGCAGATGATTGAAACATCACAAGTTTCAACCTCTCAAAGTCTAACTAAATAACTTATAAACTGATTAAGTCGCTGCACTAAGACTAGTAGTTTGATTCCAACACTGAAAGTTTGAATTCTTAAACAATCAACACATCATGGTAAGCAGAATGATTGAATGAAGTGCAGAGCCGACATCTCCAGCTTCTTAGTTTTCAATTCTTCACTCTTAACTCAATGCAAGCATGCAGCAAGCCTCGTAATTATCGCATCCTGAACATGGCAATGATGCAAGACCATCAATGTAATGCGCTATGTAGCCTCTCATTTTTTTTGAACGGTCACCGGGGAGCTTTCCACCTGAATATCTTACCACTCAAACGAGGAATGAAGAATTACAACAGTATTCAGTTACAACAGCCGCTTTTAGTGAGTAGCAGCAGAGAGAAAATTAAGCCATTGCTTAGCAAAGATGTTGTCTTCTTTGTTTTTGAACCGGAAAACCCAGAGGGAGAAATCTGCTACAATGTTTCGTATTGTAGTGATGTGGGTGTGATCCTCGTTTCTGAATACGAGAGCGTTTCTCGAGTCCCACAGCTTCCATGCAATAGTCAAAGCCACAGATGGCCAGATGTTGGGGTTGAGGCCTAGAATCGTTGGGTGTTGGAGTAGAGCAGCAAGTGAGGTTGGCGACTGCAGACCCAAGGAGGACCAAACTTGTGTCGCGTAGGAACAGTTGGAGATGAGGTGGAGAGCATCCTCGTGCGGGTCTTGACAACGTGGACAAGCAGCTGATTGGGCAATATGCTTGTGGAACATGTTGGCTTTCGTGTTGAGTCGATCGCGGAGGAGAAGCCATGCGAAGATCTTGACCTTGATCGGAACCTTGGAGGCCCAGACAAGGTCATGGAGAGGGTCGTCGTGATCATCCGCAACAATGGAGGAGTAAGCGTTCTTGGCAGAGAACGACAGCCCATGTGTGAGGGACCGTTCGTCGGATCGGTCCTCCTGCTGAAAATCCTGCAACAGCAACAGCAGACAATCCAGCTCGCGAGCAGCAGCATTAGACAGACGGTTCCGCAGGTTCGTCAGTAAGCCATTTTGCCAAACTGTAGCCACTAGAACCTTGTCATCCAAAGAGTGTGAGTGAAGGTTGGGGAATATTTTGTGGAGAGGCGACTGTAACAGCCATTTGTCAAGCCAAAAAAAGGTGGATAGGCCATTGTATGTGATCACAAATGAGTGCTCAATGAGCAATGGCAAGTTGTTGTTGATAATTTTCCAGAGAAAGGAGGGCCTTGAAGTTTTCGTTGTGATGCCTAGAGGATACAGGTGGTGATACCACCGTGTCCAAGTGACGTTTGGGTTTTGCAGAATCTTGAAAGAGAATTTCATAAGCAAGTAGCGGTTCTGAACTTCTAGATTTTTAATGCCTAGACCACCAGAGACTTTCGGTTTGCAAACGTTTTTCCAGGCGACTAAACAGCTCGCACCCGTGCAAGTTGCCTCATTGGACCAGAAGAATGCCCTCCGAATGGCGTCGAGTTTTGCTACGATTGACTTAGGAAGACGAAAAACTGACATGAAATAAACTGTTAGTGAGTCTAGGACTGCAGTTAGCAGTGTCAGGCGAGCACCTCGTGAGAGCAGACGCGCTACCCAACCGAAGAGGAATTTTCAAAAGCTGTCTATGATTGGGTCGAAGGCTGTGAGAGGCAGTTTGGTAGGGGAGAGGGGTAGAAGACCCAGGTATATTAGTGGAAAGGAGGATAAAGAGCATCCAATAGCAGCAGCTATGTTGTTCTGCGTGGATGAGTCAGAGGCGATGGTGAGAAGAGCGGTTTTTTGGAAGTTGATAACTAGCCCTGTTGCTAGGGCAAAATCGTGAAGAGTTTTTTTTAGAGATAGGGTTGCGGCTTCGTTAGCGGCAGCGATAATGAGGGTATCGTCGGCGTACTGAAGCGTCACAGGTGGTTCGTTTGGTCGTAGCGGGTGACAAAGTACGTTCGGTTGGAAAACACTGGCGATCAATCTTTGAAGAACATCTGCAACAATGATGAACAAGTATGGCGAGAATGGGTCCCCTTGTCGTAGGCCACATCTACATTGTATCCAGGGCACCGGGATGCCATTGAGGAGGATAGCCGTTTTCCCAGTGTGCAGAATGTTTTTGACCCAAGAACAGAAGGTTGGAGGGAACCCTCTGATTTGTAGGATTTCAATGAGGGAGGACCAGTAAATGGAGTCAAAAGCTTTCCTGAAGTCAAGCTTGAAAACCATGGTCGGGGCTTTATGTGTGTGGCAAGCACTTAGTATATCAGCAGCGTAAATGAAGTTTTCAGTGATGTTGCGTCCATGTAGGAAACCCGTTTGATCATAATGAATGAGCAGTGGGATTAGAGGTTTTACTCTATTTGTAAGAACTTTGGCAACTGCTTTTGGGGTGCAGTTTTGTAGAGAGATGGGTCTAAATGCATCAGGGGATGTTGGCGCCAGGGTTTTAGGAAGGAGTATCATGTAGGCACGGTTAAAACGATCAAGCGAGGCAGTCTGATCATGGAAGGCAGAGAAGAAAGGTAGGATGGACAATTTGATATCATTCCAAAATTTTCTAAAGAAGATGGGGCCAAAGCCATCCGGCCCAGGGCTTGCGTTTGCATTCATGGTGAGAAAAGCTTGGTGGATTTCGTCATGGGAGAAGGGTTGTGCAAGATCAGAGAGTTGGGGGAGGGGTGATGGGTATAACTGTTGCAGACTAAAATTCCATGTAGCATTTTTTGTGGTCCCAATTAGTTGTTGGAAATAAATTTTTAAGATGTCAGCTTTTTGTTCATGCAGGAAGACTTCGGAGGAGTTGTGAATAAGCAAGGGAATTTTGTTTGACCGCGAGCGCTGTGTGGCAGAAGCGTGGAAGAACCTAGTATTTTCATCCCCGTCGATGGCTACTCTAATCTTCCCTCTCTGTTTCCAGAAGGCGATTTTTTGCTTGATAGCACATTGCAGCAAGTTGGAAATGACCAGCCTAAGTTTCTGCTCAAGGGGGGATAGAGAAGCGAATTCCTCGTTTAGGTCAAGAGCCTGGATGGCCACCTTGCAGTTGTTTTCTCGTTGGCAGATGGGCTGCAATGTCTTGGCCCAAGATTTTAGGGCCGAGCGTGTTTTTTTTTTGATGTTTTGGGCGAGCGAAGCGGCAGGATCCGCGGGAGGCCCGAAATGGTTTTGTGGGTTGGGCTGCCAGCCGGCCCGCACAATGTTGGTACAGGCCTGGAATGAGGTCCAGAAGTGTTCAAATCTAAAAAGGCGGGAAGAAGGGACTGACGTGGATATAGTGGCTAGAAGTGGAACGTGATCAGAGACGAATCTAGTAAGAGAGGTTAGGTGTGAGTTGGGGAAGAGAGCATCCCAGGAAAGGTTGATAAGTACTCTATCTAGACGTATTAGCGTAGGTGATAATGTTTTGTTTGACCAAGTAAATTGTCTATCTAGCAATGGTAGTTCTAAGAGAGCAAGCTGATCAATGGTGTCATTGAAGGCCTCTGCCTCCGATCGTCTGAAGTTGGTGTTGTTTCTCTCGTTAGGGAATCGGGTAAGGTTGAAGTCTCCAATGAGGAGCCAGGGGGATTGTTTTGGAGGTTCGATCTGTTTAAGTTCGTCGAGAAAAGCAAGCTTTAGGTCACGTTGTGAGGGGGCGTAGACATTGGTGATGAAGATGTTGTGAGGCGAGGCAAGGCATGAGAGAGTTAAGGTAGAAGTAAAACGACTATGTTGACAGCTGAGAAGCGAAAAGCATCGTGAGTTAGTAGCGGAGAGAATCCCACCCGCCGATCCGATTGCGTCTAGGTGGTTGTTAGAGTCTAGGAAGCGTGGTAAGATCGATTTTAGTTTGATTGTGTCTGGTGTTTGCAGTTTGGTTTCTTGGGGCAGTGCGATTGATGGGCGCAGTTGATTAATTTCAGAGAACACATTAGCACACTTATCCTTACCTCCTAACCCGCGAACATTCCAGGATACGATTGAGTACGTTTCGTTCTTCATAATGGAAACTTAGCTTGACACCTTACATAGGGGCAGTTACCCAAAAGATTACCATATCGGTTCCTGATACAGTGAGACGACCTGACAGAAGTAGGAGCAAGCATCCTTACAACTAGCACAACCTTGACATAACAGCTACGGGATGGTGCGATGCACCGGGTACATGGCCAGCAAGGGCCGCCACTCATGTGGCCGAGGAGGAGCGAGCGCATCATGGAGATCCCAGGCCACCGGAGCCCGAAGCGATGTCGTCAACTATCTCCGGCGAGGCGCCGCAGCAAAAGCCGACGGCAAAGAAGATCCTCAAAGCGAGGCCGGGCCGCGAAAGCAGTAGCTGGGTTAATGAACCCCTGCCTCATCGCAGACGAAAGTATGGATGAGCGTCGGAGAGATCCTTCGATGCAGCGGATAGGTCGAGCTTCTTGGCCTTGGAGCGCATGGCCTTGGCAGTCATGGAGGAGTAGACAGGAGGCTCGATTTCGGCCAAACGAGCGCTGCGCCTGGCCTTGATGCCGGAGTCGGCAGCCATCTTGGCACGCCTGCTAATGCGCCTGGCCAGGCACTCGTGTGCAGGCACAGGAGGCTGGTCCATAGGCTGGATGACAGGATCCATCGGAGGGGGAAGCACTGGAGGGGCTGGTGGGGGTGGGGGAGGGAGTGGTGCCTGTGGCTGAGGAGGAGGAGAGGGAGGGGCTGTCAGGGCGAGCATGGGGCGTGTGAGGCGCGCGCGTGCACGCATCCGGACTGGAGAGGGAGAGTGAACGGGCGGAGTCCAGGGAGCGTGGACCAACATGGCAACAGGCATGCCGTCCGCCATGACAGCAAGGATCGGAATGCCATCAAGAGGCATGTCCACAGAAGGAGATGGAGGAGGGCCCGATGGTGACTCTGGTGTGCATGCAAAAGGGGAAATGGCCGTGGCAATGTTGCGTATCTGCGTAATGGTGGCGGGAGATAGACGAGGGTTGGATATCTGGGAGGAGAAGGAGTCATTGTCCCCCTCCTCAGAGGAGAAGGGAGAGGCTCCAGAACCATGACGGAAGAGCGCGCGGCTCTCCAGTTTGACGACGGCGACATCATTGTCTGGTAGGCGCACCATGAGGCAGGGGGGAAGGACGAAATCGCGAGCAACCATGACGAGGGCGCGAATGCTGGAATGATCGCCCTGGAAGCAGTGCTGGTCGGCGGAGACGAAATCTCCAAGATGGGAGAAGAAGTACTCTGCCCCCTCAGGGTGCCAGAGCTCGTCAGGGTAGTCGAACGCCTCGATCTCGGCCATATGGATGAAGATGGTTGTGGATCTGTTGTCGGCATGTTCGGGCCGTTCGAAGAAGAGGGTGTTGCCCTCGTGGTGGATGGCGCCGTGGCCAGTGACCGCGAGGCGCTCCTCTGCATCGGCAAAGGAGAGGCGCGCGGCACCGCGTGCGGAGGAGGTGAGGCCGAAGGTGGGGTTGTTGCGGTGGCGTGCGATAGCCTGACGGATGAACCGGAAGGGGTTATGCATGGGGGTGGCGAGGTGCACGTAGGCTAGGTTGTCAACCTGGCGAACCAGGCAGCTTGGAGGGACGAGGAGAGGGATGTGTGGCTCCGGGGGAGAGAAGCATGAGGCCGAAGTGGGTGCAGAGGCGGGTGAGGGTGGGGGAGGAGGGGCGAAGGACGGCACCGTCGGCGAGGATGAGGAGGTGCGCGGCCCAAAGATGAGCGGGAGGCGGAAGGGCGGCAGATCGGTGGTGAGGACGCAGTGGGAGCCGAACCAGATTGGCGCGCCGTCGGAACGCCTGGAGCCAGCCGAGGAGCCGGAGGCGGTGTGGGTGCCGGTCGTGTGCCCCATAGGGCTTCATGGCGGACGCACAAAGGCGGGGTTAGTACGTGGAGAAGGGGGCATGGGAGGGAAAAAAGGAAGAAAGCGGATGGCTTTGCACCTGAAACTCCGATGGCCGGAGCACCAGCAGCGGGAGCAGCGGACGGGGTCGCGGCAGTCAGCGACGTTGTGGTCAGAGGCAAGGCACCGGAAGCACCTAGGCTTCTTCTTGCGGGAGTAGTGGTGGTGGATGTGCTTGAGGCTGGCCATCTGAGGAGGGGGTGATTTATAGGTCGGAGAGGCCGATGGGTTGGAGAGGGGAGAGGCAGAGGCCCGAGGCGGGGAGCTGAGCAAGGCCTCCCGGTAGCTGCGCGGGGCTTGCAGCGGCGTGGAGACCGAAGAGCTTGCAGGGATGGCAGCAGTGGCAGTAGCGTGGCCTTGGTTAATGGCGGTCTCGGGATGGAGCTGAGGGGACGGGGCGGGGAGTAGGCTGACGGAGGTGGGGGAGGCAGGTGGTAGAGTAGACGTGATGATGGGCGCATGCGTGTGCATGCAAGCGTTGGTTTTATCGTGCGGTGAGAACAGACGGGGGTTGGTTTGGGGGCCCGCTGGTTCAGTGATAGTTGGGTTAGATTTTTTGTAAGAATCAGCGTCTAGAGGATCGAGCGGGTCTAGCAGCCGACCGGTGGGCGGCTGTGGCGACTGAGGTGGGACCGATTTGGCAGTGTAGGGCGATGGGGGGAGCGCGCCATCCAAAGCTGTATTGCTTAAAAAACCCGGCTGGTCGATGGAGGGTACAACGCAGCCGTCGCTATGGTCTTGTTTTCTTTCTGTAGAAAGGATGCAGGGAGACGCGACGGGAGAGGCTAAGAGGGATGAGAGGCACACGTGTCCCATGCCATCGAGTGCGTTGTGGTCAACCGAGGCAGCACCAGGGGTATCCACGCATGGAACAATGTATCTGTGTGGGCAGACGGGCGAGATCTTGTGTAGATACTTTAGTCGACGGGTGCGGTCCAAGCAAGGACGTGGGGTGGTTAGGCAGGATGGGCGCGTTTGAGTCAATCGAGTCTGGTTCAAACACAATTGGCAGCGGTACCGATCGCACTATTTGAGATGCTTGGTCAAGGGAGTCAAAGATCTGCAGTTCAAAATTTGAAAACTGGATGGGTGCTCCGCGGAGGACTTCTGTTCTTACATTGACCGAGTACACATGCACTGGAAACAAATTCGGTGCGAGCGTGACCGCGTGGAAGACACGTTGGAATGAAAACTGGTGGTCTAAAGCATTGCTAATTAGAGTTTCATTTGCGCATACTGACTTAGAGCAGAAAACTACCCATATTGGCGTGGTAGGTTTATGTGTTAAGCATGTGGTGGGTGTGGTGACAAGGCAGTGGTACTTCGAGAAAATGAGCTTATTGAACGAAATCCCAGGTCGGAACAGTCGTACCTTTGCATGTGATCGCGGTGGGTCGACTGTTGTGGGAGTCGCAGGAGATACAGGTGGCAGCCGACCGTTGACGATGGCGGGTCTGCTGCATGGATGGCATGCACGGGATGGAGCACGGGGGCTCGTCGACGACGAGGCGAGGCGGCGGCACCAAAGGCTGGAACGGCGAAGGCGGTCGTTCCGCCGGCGTGGGTAGCGAGTCATTTGGTGCAACTGTGATGGTGGCGAACATGCGAGGGGCCACGACAGGGGAACATGCCGCCATGAGCGTGGCGACATGAAAGGAGGAGACCGAAGCAGCAAAGGCCGCGTTTGAGAGTCGCTCGACGGAAATGGAGCGCGCCTCGCCACCAAAGCGGAACGAGAGGAGCGTGGCCACTAGGATGGTGTCGACCATGAAGTCCGCTTTGTGAACGAAGAGGATGATTTTGTTTGGCGAAGCGGGGATAGGTGGGTTTATGAAGACTTTGGACGAGAACAGCTCAAGGATGTTGCGTGCAAAATCAACTCCGGGCGAGAGGAAGAACCCAAGCTGAGAACGAAATGCGTCTGCATGACGAAAACGGTCGCCAATGTCAAATTTTGGCTTTTGGTGGATGGATGGCTGGGGTGTGTTTTTGGTCGGCGGTGGGAAAGGAAGAAATTGGACGGAGTGGGTTCTCATTTGATACCAAGCTGTCCACGAATCTGAAGTTTCACTTGGTTCCTCAACCAAACACACCCTTGCATTACATACATTACATATCCTGTTCAACATTTTTCTTATGCCGGATTTATTATTTGGCAGTTAATAACAAATTTCTTTTTTTTTTATCTCTTTTGTGAAGGGCACTGCTTTAGTTGTAGAAATAATGGCAATGATCTGAAGCATCCTAAAGATGTTCGATATGCTGGTGGTCATGTGATGCGCACGTTCAATCCATTTGGTGGATGGAAGGTGCCGCCGGAAGCCTGTGTCCATAATGTATGAATCCTCCTAGCAAGAGTGTTTGTTTTGAAATTTTGTGTCCGCATTTGTTGCTAATGAATGTGTTTTGCAGTGGGAGGCTGAGGAGGCTAGGTTCAGGAAAACATTGGAGGTAATGGCGTATGTTGGTATACTAGTACCTTTACACAGTACTGTTGGTTAGTTGGCTGATGGTTACCTATATGTTCTTCAGGGCTTTGATCTGTCAGGGCCACCACCTATCTTCCCAGGGAATGTCGCTAATGTGTACATTAGAACCTCAGTATGGGAAGGAGGGCGCTGGAGAATGGAGGAGGCGGCTAAGGTGGGTGCTGGAGCAGAATGTTAATGCCAAGGAGGGAACTTGCTATTCCTGTCGAGATGAAGATATCTTGTTAAGTACTCCCTCCGGTCCTTTTTAGTTTGCGTATAAGATTTGTCTGAAGTTAAACCTCGAAAACTTTGACCAAGTTTATAGAAATAAAAACTAACATTCAGAATGTGAAATCAACAACATTGGATGCGTCATGGCTTTAGGTTTCATATTGTATAAATTTAACATTGTTGATGTTAACAATTTTTGATATAAATATGGTCAAACTTTATGAAGTTTGACTTCAAATAATTCTTATATGCAGAATAAAAAGAACCGGAGGAAGTACAGTAGTACGCACTTGATAATTTTGTAAAGCATGTGTGGTAGTATGATTTAAGACAACGTGCCAATGTGATAGCTTGACTGTAGCAACTGGTATTTGCACCGCCTTCATGAGAAAGCTAAGGAGGCGACTTGCTATTTCTTGTTGAGACGAAGATGTACACTACAATACTATATAGTACCATGACCGCGTGGCGGCACGCCGCGCCTCAATGTGTATATATGCTATCAACATAAGTGATGCATCTTGCAAGATAGAAAATACACATTGCCGTGCTCGTCCATGTGCCATGATGAAAATAATCCTATGTGATGGCAAACCTAGACTGTTGATAAATAAAATATCAAAATCTGTACAAGCAAAGTGTGGTTAGAATTTACCAGCAGAAACACCACAGCCAAGCAGACAGATTTTATCAAGGCGTGCCTATGGGTTGAACTTTGAAACACTGGCATCATGCACGACAGTGTACTGACTGGTGTCGATGTTCCCATGAAATGGTAACTGGCTTCTCCATTTACTGAGAAGCGGTCCTTGCGATCACTCACAATTGCAGTATAAGAATAGATCAGTTAATGCCACTGTCGACACTTAAAGGTATGCATATGCTCGCATGGAAGTTGTAATTTTGCCCCAATTGTTACTGATGGATGCGAAATTGATGTTCGCTAATACGGATACCATGAAGATGAGTTGTGATGATAGGTTTGCTGTTCTAAGGAGGATGGGTGAGGAATGCATCTACGAGGATGAGCTCCGCCTCCTCCTGAAAAAGAAGCCTTCCCCCGTTTGCTATGTTTGGTTTAAGCCTCCCCCATGATGGGCATAGAGCAGGTACAACAATGGGAAAAATCTGGTGTAGCATTTTTTCTCTGGATGCTTGCTGTGAACTGAGCATCGCTCGGTTGGCGAACCAACCTGCATTCGAGGCCTGGCCTCCGCGGGTGTGCTCTTAATTGTTTCTTCTCCACGGGTGCTACTGCTTTGCCCTTTTTTTAATGCTTGTTACCTGAGCATGAACAGGAACATATTCTACGCAACTGTCACTCCGAGGCTTATAAAGGACACCATTGCTGGTGATAAAACTGCACACAAGGTATTACAATTTAGTTTTTGTTGGTCTACTCTTTTTAAAGATACTCGTAAGTTTGTCTTGTCTTGGGATGAATATCAAAAAATTGGTAACATTAGTAGACGTCAGAAAATGCCTATGATTTATTCACTTGTTATTGAACCATTTGACGTTTAATGATTTAATTATATGGGACATTTTTGTTCCTCTAATGAGTATACACATATTTTAGTTGTTGATTACGTTACTAAGTTGGTAGAAGCTATTCCAACTAGAAGTGCTGATCATAACACTTCTATTAAAATGCTTAAAGAAGTTATTTTCCCGAGTTTAGGAGTCCCTGGATATTTAATGACTGATGGTGGTTCACACTTTATTCATGGTGCTTTCCGTAAATTGCTTGCTAAGTATGATATTAACCATAGAATTGCATCTCCCTATCATCCTCAGTCTAATGGTCAAGTAGAATTAAGCAATAGGGAAATAAAATTGATCTTGCAAAAGACTGTCAATAGATCCAGGAAGAATTGGTCTAAAAAACTTGATGATGCATTATGGGCTTATAGAACTACTTACAAAAACCCCATGGGTATGTCTCTGTATGAAATGGTTTATAAAAAAATATGTCACTTACCTCTTGAACTAGAACATAAAGCTTACTGGGCAGTTAAAGGGTTCAACTATGATTTCAAACTTGCCGGTGAGAAGAGGTTATGTGACATTAGCTCACTTGATGAATGGAGAACCCAAGCCTATGAAAATGCCAAATTGTTTAAAGAAAAGGTTAAAAGATGGCATGACAAAAGGATACAAAAGCGTGAATTCGATGTAGGTGACCATGTCTTGCTATACAACTCTCGTTTAAGATTTTTTTGCAGGGAAACTTCTCTCCAAGTGGGAAGGTCCTTACATCATCGAGGAAGTTTATTGTTCTGGTGACATCAAGATCAACAATGCCGAGGGCAATAACTTGAAGGTGGTAAACGGGCAAAGAATCAAATATTATATCTCAGGTATTCCCATAAATGTTGAAACCAATATTATTAATACCATGACACCGGAGGAGTACATAAAGGAAACCTACCAGAACCCTGAAAAGGAGTAGGTATGTGATACGGTAAATAAACTGACTCAAAAAGTCTTCTAAAAGCAATTTTACTCCGTTTTGGAATATTTAAAAAATTACAAAAATAAAAAGTAGTCTGAATAGTGCATGAGGAGGCGACAAGCGTTGCGGGCGTGCCCTACCCCCCGGGCACGCCTCCCGGGCTTGTGGCCACCTCGTGTGCCCTCCGGACTCCGTTTTCTTGCAGAATACTTCTTTTGGTCGGTAAAAATTATTATATAATCCCCCGAAGGTTTTAACCTCCACATCGCAGAAAAAATTCTCTGTTCTTGTTTCACATTGTTTTATTGTCAGATCTGAAAATATGTCATCTCAAGATTTGGAAGGGGAGAGCTATGTTACTGACTATACTAGATCATCGATGGCGCGCGTTGCTGCACCCGTCTATTTGTATAATAAAATGGTACAGTCTTGATAAATATAGAGGCACAGAACATGTAACTTAAATTTGCATAAATTGAACAAAATTTGAAGGAAATCCACATGATTGGAAATGCAACGTCTCAATATAACCGAATTCTGCCATTGGAAGATCAAATGTTTAAGACTAAATAGCAAATAATATCGAAGCAAAAAAAGTACAACTAATAGAGTATATACAAAGAGGGAGGAAAATTGGCTAAGAAACAAGGTCTCTTCCTTAAGGTCTATAAATTCAATCTAAAGAACAAAACAATGTTTCAAGTGTAAGACGGTATATTATGTCATACTCACATATGCAATTGTCTAAATATGGTACAACCATACTGATCTTTCTCTAGCAACTGCAACAGGGCGATTGAAACATGATTTCTATTTTGTGTCACCAATCAGGCGAGGCTCCAAGCATACATAATTGTTTAAATGTGGTACCACCATACTGATCTTTCAAGTTGCTGACCTGCCAAAATGATGTTTAGAGCATGGAACGAGGAAATAGAAAAATCAACCAGCAAAGAATGAGATGGCACTGAAGCAGAATATCATCTTGATAGATAAAGGCATCAGGAAAATTTATTCCATGGTAAATGTAAATTTTTCATGCCTCATTCGCATGCAAGATACCTTATGTAGACTCATGATGCAAAATTTAAAAATTGCATACATAGACAACTTCCCCTTGAACTGAATAAAATAATAAAATATACCAGACCACTAAATCCATGACAATCACTTATCAGTATGATTATTTATTGCTATTATTTATTACTCTGTTAACTAAAATGACTTCATTACTTGTGAGATAATATGCAATGGGTTACAAACCAGATACATACCTTCGATAGAAATTTCTCACGCCCAAGATAATATGCCTTCACATCATTCTCCAATGCATGAGCTTCTTTTCAACTACTACCTGGTAAGGAGATAAGTTAGATGCAATTTTCTGTGATGAAAATAGCAACACAATCAGTCAGATAACAATCCATAGTCAACGTAATGTTTGCGTACGTGTCAACTTGTACTCTACCAGGCTGCTAGCAAAACAAAAAATATAACTCTAAAGAAGGTCGATTTTGGAGCCTTGGTACCAAGTGAAAGTGACGCCCACAATTTCACCAACATATTTACTGATCTTGTGCGTAGTTTTTTTTCATTACAGAAAATAACATGCATAATGATCAACTACTTGATTCTTTTCGGTTTCTTATTATGAAATCACTAAGGTAGTACCTTGTTACATGGAAGCGGGTCCTTGAGAAGTTTCAAACTTCATGCTCTGCTTGATCTATTCTCACCTATCCATGTCGAGGCACAATTCAATGCAGCATGAATATATTCAACAACCTGAACCTGAAAAAAAATCCATGGACAATAATGTAACCTCTCTGCAGGTTGCACTAATACCTTCACTCTCCCTGCCCGGACATGGTAGAGTCCTTGGGTGGCTAACTCCACCGGCTTGGCACTCTTCTCCTTGCCCTTCTTGTACTAACTATCCTCGACGGAGCGGCAATCCTTCTTGCACCTATTGGGATTCCATTCATTTTGCTCCTCTGCCTGAAAGACATAATTCATGCAGCCTAGTCGTTAGTGGCATGCAACAAGGGATCGTCTCAATTAGTGAAAAAACTGAAGCTCACCTGTCTTGAGTGTGTCTGCCTTGTCTTCCAAACGTGAGTCTCCGGAACAACCTAAGGAAGGTGTAAAGTGTCAGCTTGAATAGAAGTCACTACAAAAGGTCAAATAAATCATTTCTTATTTTTACAAGGACACAGGTAAAACATATCCATGGTGCAAGGAATTAGCTAAGAGTAGCAATAGTCCACCAAGACAAAAATGGTGCATCCAACCATGAAGCAACATCTATCGCAGAAGTTGCTCAAGTCTCTTACGAATTTTGATATCCTCTTATGTCTTGTTTAATAGGAGAATTGTGGCAGTAGCAGCCGCATTATGCTATATCAGTATCACGAACTGTGTATAGATTAGCATTTTATAATTATAATCATGAACTACTTAAAAAATTAAGTATTCCACAAGATATGGTAAATAAAACAATTAGTTCAGTTCTATAAGACCACAGTGTAACTCCATGTCATAAGCAAGCATGAATTAACGCTAAACCTTGGTTGGACACGGCTGCATTGAGGAGAAGGAATATAGCATGTTAACCTCTAACTCTAATAGTGAATATGGGTGAAGAGAAGAAAACACAGATAAAGTATAATCGGTAGCAATTCAATTCCATTCGAACCACTTTAGCTACATGCAAAAATATCCTTGAATCAAAAATTACTACATGTTCTTTCACTCAAAGAAGACTTACTCGCCCCCTCCACCACCAACCTCACCAACAAAATGGAATCTCAATGACACATCAGTCTCAAGTTTCAGGTGCACTTTGCAAACATCTTGCCTTGCAAATGCAGGTTCCTGTTAGAAATGCCAAGGATAAGATTTAGTTGAAAAACAAAAGTCACAAGTCAAAAGTAGCAGAATTATAAGTAAAACATCCACCTTCCTTGACAACCATGGCTCCAGATTGTTTATTTCCCTTCAGGTTTCAACCTAACCATGGTCCTGGTATTTGATTACGAAAAGGTGTGATAGGTCCCGGGAGTCCCGACACCCTCTTATCCTATCTGTTGAGGCCCGCTGAGATTCGTGCTCTGGTGTGTGGTGTCGCAGACAATTAACAGAGGCAGCATGCTTATCCTAGCATTTGACAAAGGCACAGAGCTAATATCGGTGGCGGTAGGTACTAGGCCTGTGACCTATCCCGCCATGAGTGGCAGGCAGTCACTGTACAAGTCACATGTGAAGGGAGAAAAAGGAGAAATGACAGAAGAGCGAGAGATGGGGAAACGCCTTGTTTATTGTTTCTATCTCTTCCATGGGAATGTGTGAGAGAGAGGAGAGAGGGGTGAGTAAAAAGAGAAGTGAGGAGAGAGAGAGAGCAGTTTTTAACAGAGAGAAAGCTGAGGAGAGAGAGAGCAGTTTTAACATAGAGAAAGCTCAGGAGAGAGCAGTTTTTAACAGAGAAAGATGTTCGTGTTCGTGTTCGCGGTACTGTAGACTTACGCATCTAGAAAGGCAAAGCATCAGACCTGCATGTGGCGATGGGCGACGACCAGGACGTGACAGGTGCTGTGGAATCTGCCTATAATATAGGGTGTCGTGTGATTCCCAGCTCCCATTGTTACTGTTTAAGTTGACATGTGAAACAAAGCAATACTGCAGCGCATGGCACAGATCTCCGTGGCAACCACTATGCATGAATGGTGGGATAGAAGGGAGTCTAGGCACCCGGGTCCTAAAAAACCAGTCTCATTTGATTATATAGAAATAAAGTTAGACGCTCATAGCCATACCCATATACATGCTACCAAGATTGAAAACATAGCAATCATCTGGCAGATGCCTAGTGACTTGTCCACCGAAACAGAAATAAGTCGCGTACATGACAGATTGAAACCGAGAAGCAGGCACAAAAATCTGTAACACCGGGAGAAAATCCAGGAAGGGAAAAGGTAGATCATGATTGAAACCTATCCATGATTATTTTTCTCTCCTTGGTTGTCCACAATCATCAAAGGAATTGGTATATACTTGTACCTTGTCTACCTGAGCCGTCATGTGAGCACTCTATTCCCAGTTCAAGCGCCACCTCACGTGCTCGCCATTGAGGATTCGGGTTAAAACCCGCCACTACCATGAATCAACCCCGCTCATCTCTCTCTCTTTCTCCCTCTTCCTCTCCCTCTCACTCTCACTCTCTGACCTAGGGCGAGACTGGGAGGATTCATGCACGTCAGTAGGGAGTACGTCGAGCGCTCGACGACGTCCCTGCCTTCATGCGCAGACGCGGGTGGAGACGGCAGCCAGCGCGCGACACGCCATGAACCTTCTTCCGCCAGCATGCCATCACCACGCAGACGGGCGCCAGTATCCTCGCGGCGACGACCAGCCTCGACGGCCCCTCTTGCTCTTCCTTCCGCCGTCATTAGGTTCCCTTCTTCGGTCGCTCTTCTGTGTAACCCTCGTCGATGGATCCCTTTGAGTGAAGACACTGAGGATGACAGAAATAGCCTAGCAACATCGCGGCCACAAGGGCTAAACGGGACCTGCGCCAGCTCGTCGCCGCCGCTGCCGTCACCGCTCGCCTTGGTTAGGGTTAGCAAGCGCATCGTTCGCTCCCTCGCTTCGGCCGGCGGGCATGCTAGGTGGGCTGTTTGGCCCAATTAACCACGTTACTCCAAAAATGTTACGGGAGTAGCTGCCCTTAGGAAGCTGTGGGGGCGGAAGCATTCAGAAAAATTCACTGCGCATCCAAAGGCCAGAGACGCTCATTACATGAAATCGAATGGCTCCGAAGGTTGATAGCCTAAGGGGGCTCCTGGGGTGCCTAGTTATAATGTTTTAAAATTGCAAACCCTAAGGTCTATGGAGAGGTGGATCATTATGGCTGGACCACGGATGAGGAGGAAGACGCCAACATGAATGAAACAAAGGACGATAGCTCCGAGGAAGAGGAAGACCCACTACCTCAACCTGGAGACATGCATGTGTAATTCAAGAAGTCAAGCCCCCCTAATGGATACAAACCTAAGGTTCAATTTATTCCATCTCTTTTTCTGCAAGAGAGCAAGGCAGCATTATGCAAAAGGATATTAAAGCATGAGTTAGAGAATGAGGATCTAAGGGAGGTAAACTTTATGCTCAAATATAAGCTGAAGAAGAAGGCTTCCTCTTCATCAACCTCATCACCACCACCACCTCGGAAAAAGGAGACTTGAGTACATGGGTATGGGCACTCCCCTTGGCTTGTGCCAAGCTTGGGGGAGGTGCCCCGGTATCGTATCACCATCACATCTTTACCTTTATCATTTATCTTAGTTCGATCCTTTTGGTTATATCTTGATCTAGTAGAATAAGAGTTTTAGTATGATCTAGTTTTTGGGTTTTGCTTTGAGTCCCCTCTATGTAATCGAGCGTGAGAGTTATATAATAAAGAGTGGTTTTGAGTAAGGGATTTTCTTTCTTGCTTTGATCTTGGAAAAGAAGAAAAAGAATAAAAGAAATAAAAGAGTATATAATAATCTTATGGAGAGTGATGACTTCACATATAATAAGTATGAGAGGTTGACAAACGTAGCGTTGGTCATTGTTGCAATTAAAAGGAAGTAATAAAGTAAGAGAGGTTCACATATGAATATATTATCTTGGACATCTTTTATGATTGTGAGTTAGCATTAAAATATTATATGCTAAGAAGTCGATTTTGGACAAGGAAGGCAACATAATGAGGTATGTTTCTTATTTTCGAATAGAAGTTATATTGTCATGGATCCTCTAAGATGTGACACTTGCTTCCACCTCATACTACCCAAAACTTTTGCACCAAGTAGAGATACTACTTCTGCATCCAGACACCATTAACCCAGTTTTGCCATGAGAATCCACTATACCTACCTATGGATTGAGTATCTTCAAGTAAGTTGTCATCAGCGCAAGCAATAAAAATTGCTCCTTAAATATGTATGTGATCTATTAGTGTGAGAAAAATAAACTTTACACGAACTTGTGATAGGGAAGAAATAAAAGCGACGTACTACATAATAAAGTTTCCTATCACAAGGAGCAATATAAAGTGATGTTCCGTTGCATTAAGAGTTCAGGCATTCAACCAAAAAGCTCATGACAACCTCTGCTCCCCTCTGCGAAGTGCCTATCTTTTAATTTTTTAGTACTTACCTTTATGCAAGAGTCATGGTGATCCCCACCATTCCCTATATTTTGCCTTTTTCTTTTGGCAAGCGTCATGTGTTGGGGGAAGATCTAGACACATATATCCACACTGATGTAGGTGATCATGAGTTATTATTGTTGACATTACCCTTGAGATAAATAGTTGGGAGGAGAAATTATAAACCCCTATCTTTCTCTATGTCCAATTGAAGCTTTGATCTCATAAGTATCTCATGAGTGTTAGCAATTGTGAAAGACTAAAAGATGATTGAGTATGTGGATTTGCTAGACAAGCTCTTATATTGACTCTTCCTGATGTTATGATAAATTGCAATTGTTTCAATGACGGAGATCATAGTTTGTTGGTTTTCAATAAAATTTTTAGTTCATACTATACCTTGTGAATGAATTATCACTTTAGCATAAGAAGTTATATGACAATATGTTACTGTTCTAAATATGATCATGATGCCCTCATGTCCGTATTTTATTTTATCGACACCTCTATCTCTAAACATGTGGACATGATTATCGATCTCGGCTTTCGCTTAAGGACAAGTGAGGTCTAAACTTGGGGGAGTTGATACGTCCATTTTGCATCATGTTTTTTGCATTATGGACTGTTATTTCACATTATGGTACAATACTTACGCCCATTTCTATCTTATTTTACAAGATTTACATGAAGAGGGAGAATGCCGACAACTAGAATTCTGGACCGCAAAGGAGCAAATCTGAGATACCTATTCTGCACAACTCCAAATGTCCTGAAACTTTACAGAGAATTATTTTGGAATAAATAAAAAATATTGGGCGAAGAAATTACCAGAGGGGACCCACCAGGTGGCCACAAGCCTGGGGGGCGTGCCCTACCCCGCAGGGCTTATGGGCCCCCTGGCAGGTCTCCGGTGCCCATCTTCTGCTATGTGGAATCTTTTGACCTGCAAATCATAAGAGAGCTTTCGGGACGAAGCGCCAGCGTCTCGAGGCGAAACCTGGGCAGGAGCAATCTAGAGCTCCGGCAGAGCGATTCTGCCGGGGAAACTTCCCTCCGGGAGGGGGAAATCGAAGCCATCGTCATCACCAACGATCCTCTCATCGAGAGGGGGTCAATCTCCATCAACATCTTCACCAACACCATCTCCTCTCAAACCCTAGTTCATCTCTTGTATTCAATCTTTGTTCCAAAACCTTAGATTGGTACCTGTGGGTTGCTAGTAGTGTTGATTACTCCTTGTAGTTGATGCTAGTTGGTTTATTTGGTGGAAAATCATATGTTCAGAACCTTAATGATATTCAATACCCCTCTGATCTTGAACATGAACATGCTTTGTGAGTAGTTACTTTTGTTCCTGAGGACATGAGAGAAGTCTTGTTATAAGTAATCATGTGAATTTGGTATTCATTCGATATTTTGATGAGATGTATGTTGTCATTCCTCTAGTGGTGTTATGTGAACGTCGACTACATGACACTTCACCATGATTTGGGCCTAGGGGAAGGCATTGTGAAGTAACAAGTAGATGATGGGTTACTAGAGTGACAAAAGCTTAAACCCTAGTTTATGCGTTGCTTCGTAAGGGGCTGATTTGGATCCACAAGTTTCATGCTATGGTTAGTTTTATCTTAATTCTTCTTTCGTAGTTGCGGATGCTTGCGAGAGGGGTTAATCATAAGTGGGAGGCTTGTCCAAGTAAGGGCAGCACCCAAGCACTGGTCCACCCACATATCAAATTATCAAAGTAACGAATGCGAATCATATGAGCATGACGAAAACTAACTTGACGGTAATTCCCATGTGTCCTCGGGAGCGCTTTGCTTTATATAACAGTTCATCAGACTTGTCCTTTCCTATAAAAAGGATTGGTCCACCTTGCTGCACCTTTGTTACACTTGTTACTTGTTACCCGTTATGAATTATCTTATCATGAAACTATCTGTTACCGATAATTTCAGTGCTTGCAGACAATATCTTGCTGAAAACCGCTTGTCATTTCCTTCTGCTCCTAGTTGGGTTCGACACTCTTACTTATCGAAAGGACTACGATAGATCCCATATACTTGTGGGTCATCAATCGACGAGGCCGAGTAGCGTGAAGGAGGGTCGCCGGCGAGGAGGCGGCGCTGCAAGCAAGGAGTGAAGGTTTCAACTTGGAAAGGAAGGCGTAAAAAGGGGAAATGTGGATTTTGGTAAGGGAAAGGGGGCGGGGAGTAGGGGTGGGCATACCAAGAAATCAAAGACCGAACCGACACCGATACCGAAAAAACCAAAATTTCGGTTTTTAATGCTGCTATAGAAAAATTTGGTTTTTAGCTTTACTAACCGAACATACTTCGGTTGGTTCGGTTTTAACTCGGTTAACCGAATATGCGTCAGGGCGCACGAACCTACAGCCAAATGCCCTCTCAGATCGCTGCCAAGAAAGAGCGAGTCAATGACAAAAAGTAGGCATGGGCCCAAGCCAACGAACTCGCATGCAAGGCCCAACCTGTTATGGGCTTATTTTTCTCCTGGGGCACTCATCGTAGTCTATTCAGAATAACAGGAGGAGCTCCCGCTGGTTTGTTTAGTCCCACCTCGGCCATCGACGCAGAAAGGGTTGGAGTGCTAGCCTATATAAGAGCGCAGCTGGATCTAGGGTACCCCCGCATCTGATTTTGCATGGCAGAGCCAGAGATACCGTATAAACCGAATACCAAACCGAATAACTCAGTTAACCGAATTTTCGATTAGTGCTTTTGTGTTGCATTTTTCGGTTTTCAACTTTGCAAACCGAATGTATAAAAATACCGAATGGTAGAAACTGAATTTTCAGTTTATACCGAATGCCCAGGCCTAGCGGGGAGGTAGATATTTCCGTGGAAGCCGAAAATTTTGGATCGATGCAGCGAAAGCTGGCACGCAAAGTGTCATCAGACACGGTCCCTTATTCAGCACTATGTACGATATGTGCACATCACAAACGATTCATATAGCTTACCCCGTGTGTGATGTGTTTAAACATGCAAAATTTTGGTCTGAATATCCCTGATTACAGTGGTCATCCACGTCATTGCATAATTTGGGTACACAAAGGAGCCTACAGCACACCCACACTTCTTAATCAAGCAAGTTCAGCAATTAAACAAAGCTAGGTGACCTAAACATTAACCTAAAAAATTAAAGACCGACGCTCTAAATTAAACAAAGAGTACTACTCTGGCTGGCGCTTGTAGATCTTCGCCGGCTCCTCCATGTCCATCTCGCGCCTGACGATCTCCTAAGGAAGGGGCTCCATGGCATCAATCACACCATACTCGGCAAGCATCTCGCCATCCGTGTCCGCCATCTCTTTGGAAAAGGCTGCCGCGAGCTGGGTGTGGGAGGCCGTGAGCTGGGCTTGGACGGGCTCCGTCGTGGCAAGGTATGCCACGAAGGAACGGATGGCTGCTCGAACGCTTTTGGCGATTGCCAACTCTTCGGCCGTGGGTTGCCGACCATTGTCGGAGAAGCTTCATTTGATTTGTGTGGTGACCGCCACGAGCTGGGCGTGGGCGGCCTCCATCACGGCTAAGGCCGCTGCTGCGGAGCGGACAGCTGTTATGCCACTCTCGCCAGTTGCTATCCCCGAGGCAGATGTTGCTGCCGCCACCTGAGAAGCAACAACGGCTGTTTGGGCTTCCTTGGCCACCTGGCCGAAGATTGCGATCGTGCTCACGCAGCTTGTTAGCACGTGCATGGCGGCTGCGGCCGCGCTCTCGCCGTAGTGGGCCCCTGAAGTTGCCCTCACGGCACGGGTCCATGTCCCCATCTTTCACCGACAACGATTGAACAGTGAAATGATATTTGGGGAGCGAGCTAGTGTGCTTGACACGCTGTCTGTGAACTGTAGCCAACACACCTTCTCACGTAAGCCATATGCGTACTATACTCCAACGGTAACTCCAAGATATTTTTTGCTACATCTCACACGGTTGGTGATAATAAACTACGTGTGATCTACTTGATTTTTCGTCTTGATTTGAATTACATAATGGGGTCACAGCAGCAAAGGAGGGTGTTTGAATTGCTAGAACTTTTATCTGCAGTGAACATGCAACTATAGGTGTGTCGTCAAAAAATTTGAATTATTCAGGGTTTGTTTAGATATTTCTATACATTAACTTGGTTTTCTAGGCATTTCAGGTGCACAACTCAAAAATAAACTACATGCACATGCTCCAGTGCACCAAAATGGATTGTAAAATCATGTATGAGTCCATGGGTTGATGCTTATATCTCATGCAAGGAATGGGGATGGATTTCAAACACCACGGCACCATGGCTCTCCGGCAAATGTTGAGGTACTTGCTTTTGCAATTCTAGTAAATTCAAAACTCGTCTGGAATTCATGAACCTTGGCATGCTATCATGGAATGGCATCAACATGCTGGGCTAAAAAATATTGTCTCATTTGGGGTAGGTTATGGTATAAGCTTCTCACAAACCAGAGCTTCTCACAAGAAGCCTCATGGTTCCGGTAGGGAAACCTATCACCTTTGTGGACAAAACGATATTCGTCGCCTCTTCTTGCTTTCAATTTTTTTCTGGTGTCAACATAGAACAACAAGAGTGTCGTGTTAATTTTTGGAATTTTTCGGAGTTCATTTGGACATTTTTATACGTTAACTGAGTTTTCTAGGCATTTATATGCATAATTCAAATTTGAACTACATGCACATGCTCCAGTGCATAAAAATGGGTTGAAAATCAAATGTGTATCTCAATGTGGTTACCCCTTAGCCTATAGAAGGAGGGCCGCAACAACCTAAAAAAGGATCCGAACCCTTGTGTACTCATACGCGCCGTGCTCTTCCTGAGGCAACCTTGCCGGGCACGAGCGATGCGTGTTCTTCATGGTCCTTCCATCAATCCACCAAAGCAGGAGTAGGGTTTTACGCTTCCCAGTGGCCTGAACCTGTGTAGAAACCACCAGTGTCACCTTTGTCGTGTTGTTCCATGGCCTCTGCTCTTTGTGCAACTGTAAGTGCATCTAGTGCCACCCCTAGTTGGTTTTGGAGTATTGACGACAAACCTGGTTGAGGGGCTAATGTGTTTGTGAGAATTGCAGGATAACACAGGTAGTAGTCCCTCATTGATTCGGTTTACCTACCGGAGATGACCCCTAAAAATGTGTGAAGACATTGAAGACGATGGTGGTATGTGAAGATATTCACAACAAAGATTATGACTCGAGAAGACATTCACGTGAAGACTATGGAGTGCGAGGACATAGCTGTTTCATAGTTTCCTTTTCTTCTTTGTTGAGTCATAGGAACCACCGTACTGTTAAGTGGGGTCCAAGTGAACAAAGTCAGAGTGACTGAAGTGATGCCTAACCAAATCCTATGTCTTTGAGCGAAGACAATGAGAGCAAATCTTATCCAGAGCTGGATGAGTCAGCTTTACTTGTAGCCCAAGTTAAGCTGTCGCGTGTGTTTGAAACCTGACCGTTGGAACACATGTCAGTTCCTTAGTGACCTAGGGTCATTACGGACAAATCAGGTCGGGTTGCCTAGTGGCTATAAATAGCCCACCCACTACACCATAAATTGGTGGCTGCTCAGAGTTAGTACACGGCTTTTGTCGTTTGAGAGCAACCCACCTCCGAAGCATTTGAGAGAGAGATCCTTGTGAGGACAAAGCCCAAAACACCCAGAGCCCAAAGAGTATTAGGCATCACTGAAGTATTTTCTGTCCGCGTGACCTGAAGACTTGTTACACTTGAGGACTGTGAATCCTCCAGCCGGTTAGGCATCGCGTTCTGAGCATCCAAGAGTCATTGTGGATTGCCGGTGAACGAAGTCTGTGAAGGTTTGGAAGTCTACCTTGAAGACTTACCAGAGTGATTGGGCGAGGACTAAGTGTCCTTAGCTCAAGGGGAATAAGGTGAAGACGCAGTATTCTGAGTTGAATCTCAGCCTCCCTAACTAGACGTACAGTTGTCACAGCAACTGGAACTGGTCCAACAAATCCTTGTCCTCACCAAGCGATTGGTTCTATCTTCTCCCTCTCTTTACTTACAGTTTGTCTTCGTGAAGTCATTGCCTGCTTGAATTACCTATTTGACTTCACTATGTGATGACTATTGTTGTTTGGCTTCATATTATCTTCCATCCTGATCCATACTGCCTAGCTGCCATTAGTCTTCGTGATTTCACTTCATTGTATACTTGACTATGGCTTGCCTAGTGTAGTCTACCTTCCGCTGCATGTTAATAGGTTCATTTCTATCTTTGGTCTTAGAAACTTCCATGTTTTGAAGACTTTCATAAAAATCGCCTATTCACCCCCCTCTAGTCGTTAACCAACACTTTCAATTGGTATCAGAGGAAGGTACTCCCTTGTTCTGTGTGATTCGGTTTAACCACCTGGGTTTTAGCTATGTCGACTGCAGGGATAATCAAAGTCTCTGCTGCATGTCCTGTCTTCGATGGCACTGATTACGCCTACTGGAAGAATAAGATGCGCATGCATCTTGAAGCCACTGATGTCGATCTATGGTATGTCGTCAAGAACAGCGTTCCCAAGACTGGTGAAGGTGTCACCCCTGCTGATGTCAAGAAGTTCATTCAACTGGATTCTACTGCCAAGAACATCATCTGTGGTCATCTGACCAAAGGAAAATATGGCCGTGTGAGTGCTCTGGAAACGTCGAAGCTAGTCTAGGATTGGCTCTCCAAGGTCAACGAAGGCGTCTCAACCCAGAGAGATCAAAGGATCAGTGTCCTTCGCAACCTTTTCAACCGCTTCAAGAGAAATGACAATGAGAATGTCCAGCTCACGTTTGATCGCCTCACTGATATCACAAATGAGCTCCATGCTCTCGGCGCCACTGAGATCACCAAGCATGAAATCGTCAAGACACTCCTGAGATCACTTGACAGCTCGTTTGACACCCTAGCCCTGATGATTCAAGAACGCCTTGACTTCAAGACACTCGATCCGTCTGACATACTTGAGAGGCTCAACACACATGAGTTTCAGCTATATGAGAAAAGAGATATCTATGGTCCCAACTATGGCCGAACTCGTGCTTTGAAGGCAAAGGCTGTTTCCTCATCTGAAGAAGAATCTGACTGCAGTTCCGGGGATCCTGAAGACATTGGAAAAGAGCTTGCTATGCTTGTGAAGAAGTTCCATAAATTCACCAAGAAGAAAGGCTTCAGAAAGTCTTCAAGATCCAGCTCAAGAAATGATGAAGCTTCCACTCATGACCATAAGAAGAGAACATGCCACAAGTGCAAGAAACCTGGTCACTACATCTCTGAGTGTCCTCAGTGGGACAATGAGAACAACAAGAAGAAGAGCAAGGAATATGATTCTGATGGCAAGAAGAAGAAGAAATCCTCAAAGTCTTCTTCCAAGTCTTCGTCCAAGTCTTCATCACATAAGAAGAGCTCATCTGGCAAGGCTCATGCTTTTGTTTGCAAGGAGATGGATTCAGAGGAGGAGTGCCTTCGAGGAGGCAGAGGTGGAGTCCGAGGAGGAGTCCGACTCTGGCGTTGCAAGTCCGGCTCTAGCCACAACCCACGTTGCCAAGTCCATCTTCAACATGAAGACAATGGCTCCGGCCACCAACGCTGATACTAATGACAAGGACGACTCTGCCCCCACCTACTGCTTCATGGCACGTGGTGCCAAGGTAAACTCACGCGATGCTTACTTTCAAACATCAAGTGAAGTTGACTCTGATTGTGAATCCAAACCCACTACAAAACACTTGCTAAAATTGCAACTGAACAACAGAAAGCTATGGAACATATTCAAAAACTGTTAGACAAAAGCGATGACCTGTTGGACGCTGAAATGACCCAATCTCAGTCCTTAATTGAACACACAAAAAATCTTCATGTTAAGTACGAGGAACTTGAAAGTCGTCATGAAACGCTCTCAACAACTCATGAAAAGCTTTCCTATGATTATCTTCAAAGGAAGCAAGAACTTGAGAAATTGAGAGCAGTTCATGAAGATCTTCAAAAAGAAAACGAGTCACTTTGCGCTCAACAGATCAGTCCCGCTCAGGAAGGATTTGAACCACCATGTCTAAAACGCCTTGAGCGTGATAACGCTTCTTCTGTTGCTGAATGTTCTACTGTTGCTACTGTCACAATATCTTCAACTGCTGATGTGGTAACTAACCCCTCTGCCGAGGATGCCACTACTCTTGCTGATGAAAATGCTAGGTTGAATACATTGCTTGAGACTGGGATGTACAAAAGTCTCAAAGGGCATCAGACACTATGTGATGTCCTCAAAAAGCAGATTCTGAACTGAAACCCTAGGAAAGAGGGTGTTGGGTTCGAGAGGAAAATGAATGTTGATGGCTCTTCCTGGAAGCCTAAGCAGTACCCCAAAACCACATGGGTTGCTGCGAAGGGACCTTCAGTGGATCCATCCACCTTATCTGGCTTCACTTGTGCTAACCCGATTATCATTGATGAACCCTTTAATGCAAACTATAAACTGTTTAAGAATCAGAAAGGTGAAGTGTTTGCCAGGTATATTGGTACTAACTGCAGGAATGGACCACCTATGAAGAAGATCTGGGTGCCCAAAAGATGTCTTGAGAATCTTCCTGTGAATGTCATCATGACACCACAAGGGAAGAAGATAAACCCAGACCAAAGGCTTCATATGGTCCAAAGGCTTCATACAGACAGAGGACTCACTCGAGTCACCCTAACGCCAATGTTTTATAGGGAAATCATACTCAGATGTATGAATATGAGCGTGTTTCTTCAAACCGCTATGTTCATAAAACTAAGAACTTTTCTGCTTATTCATATCAGTATTATTCACCTCCTGCAAGGCTATTTGCTAGGGCTCCAAAGCCGAAGTTCTCAGATGCTGTACTTAGACTCATTGCTTCGAAGCCACCCCTGAAAATGTGGGTGGTTAAGAAAACTTAACTCTCTTTTGCAAGGAAAGGTCTCCAGCCAGAAATCAAAGGCGTCCGATGCTATTGCCGGGGACCTAAAACATCTTGTGGGGTACAAGATAAAATGCCCAAATGGTCTTACTATGTATTTTGTTCCTGAATTGCTTACCAATCATCCTATCAGTCCTAACCTTGATTTGAGCTTTGATAATCCTCTTGTCCGTCAAATGTTTATGCTTCACAATACTCTTGGTGAAGCCTATCCCCCTAACTGTACTGTAGGGTATGACACCACATGCTTCGTAATGGATTATGGACGGTGGATGCACTAATCATATGACTGGTGATCAAGTCTTCTCATGGACTCAACCTTACGTCTATCGACAAGAGCCACATCACATTTCTTGACCTTTGGTAAAAGCAAGGTATTGGGTCTAGGTAGAGTTGCAATCTCAAAGGATCAGCACATGGATAAAGTGATGCTTGTTGAATCCCTTGGTTTCATCTTAATGTCTGTCTCAAGGCTTTGTGACCTGAACATGATTGTGATATTTGGAAAATATCATTGCCTTGTTCTAATGGAATCTGATAAGTCTCTAGTCTTTGAAGGGTATCGGAAAGATGATTTGTACATGGTAGATTTCTCAGCAGGACCACAGCTAGCCGTATGTCTTCTAGCAAAAGCTTCAGAGTGCTGGCTGATAACCCACAAGTGTAGGGGATCACAACAGCTTTCGAGGGTAGAGTATTCAACCCAAATTTATTGATTCGACACAAGGGGAGCCAAAGAATATTCTCAAGTATTAGCAATTGAGTTGTCAATTCAACCACACCTGGATAACTTAATATCTGTAGCAAGGTATTTAGTAGCAAAGTAGTATGATAGTAGTGGTAACGGTAATAAAAGGTAACGACAACAAAAGTAATATTTTTGGTGTTTTGTAGTGATTGTAACAATAGCAACGGGAAAGTAAATAAGCAAGAACCAATATATGGAAAGCTCATAGGCATTGGATCGGTGATGGATAATTATGCCGAATGCGGTTCATCATGTAACGGTCATAACATAGGGTGACACAGAACTAGCTCCAATTCATCAATGTAATGTAGGCATGTATTCGAATATAGTCATACGTGCTTATGGAAAAGAACTTGCATGACATCTTTGTCCTACCCTCCCGTGGCAGCGGGTCCTAATGGAAACTAAGGGATATTAAGACCTCCTTTTAATAGAGAACCGGAACAAAGCATTAGCACTTAGTGAATACATGAACTCCTCAAACTATGGTCATCACCGGAGTGGTCCCGATTATTGTCACTTCGGGGTTGCGGATCATAACACATAGTAGGTGACTATAGACTTGCAAGATAGGATTAAGAACTCACATATATTCATGAAAACATAATAGGTTCAGATCTGAAATCATGGCACTTCGGGCCCTAGTGACAAGCATTAAGCATAGCAAAGTCATAGCAACATCAATCTCGTAACATAGTGGATACTAGGGATCAAACCCTAACAAAACTAACTCGATTACATGATAGATCTCATCCAACCCATCACCGTCCAGCAAGCCTACGATGGAATTACTCACGCATGCGGTGAGCATCATGAAATTGGTGATGGAGGATGGTTGATGATGACGACGGCGACGAATCCCGCCCCGAACGGACTCCAGATCAGCCCTCCCGAGAGGTTTTAGGGCTTGGCGGCGGCTCCGTATCGTAAAATGCGATGATTTCTTCTCCTTGATTTTTTTCTCCCCGAAAGCAAATATATAGAGTTGGAGTTGGCGTCGGAGGAGCTCCAGGGGGCCCACGAGGTAGGGGCGCGCCCTGGGGGGGGGGGGGCGCCCCCCACCCTCGTGGATAGGGTGTTGGCCCCCTGGTCTTCATCTTTGGCGAGGATTTTTTATTATTTTTAACTAGACGATCCATGGAGTTTCAGGTCATTCCGAGAACTTTTGTTTCTGCACATAAATAACACCATGGAAAGTGTGCTGAAAACAGCGTCAGTCCAGGGTAAGTTCCATTCAAATCATGCAAGTTAGTGTCCAAAACAAGGGCAAAAGTGTTTGGAAAAGTAGATACGACGGAGACATATCAACTCCCCCAAGCTTAAACCTTTGCTTGTCCTCAAGCAATTCAGTTGATAAACTGAAAGTGATAAAGAAAACTTTTACAAACTCTGTTTGCTCTTGTTGTTGTAAATATGTCAAGCCAGCATTCAAGTTTTCAGCAAAGATTATAAATAACAACATTTGCAATAATACTCAGGTCTCATGTTTACTCATATCAATGGCATAATCAACTAGCGAGTCGTAATAATAAATCTCGGATGACAACACTTTCTCAAAACAATCATAATATGATATAACAAGATGGTATCTCGCCCTTTCTGAGACTGCAAAACATAAATGCAGAGCACCTTTAAAGATCAATGACTGACTAGACATTGTAATTCATGGTAAAAGAGATCCAATCATAGTCATACCCAATATAAATTAATAGTAATGAATGAAAATGACAGTTGTGCCCTCCAGCTAGTGCTTTTAATAAGAGGGTGATGACTCAACATAAAAGTAATAGATAGGCCCTTCGCAGAGGGAAGCATGGATTTGTAGAGGTGCCAGAGCTCGGTTTTGAAATAGAGATAAATAATATTTTGAGCGGTATACTTTCATTGTCAACATAACAACTAAGAGATGGCGATATCTTCCATGCTACACACATTATAGGCGGTTCCCAAACAGAATGGTAAAGTTTATACTCCCCTTCCACCAACAAGCATCAATCCATGACTTGCTCGAAACAACGAGTGTCTCCAACTAGCAACAGTCCCAGGGGGAGTTTTGTTTGCAATTATTTTGATTTGGTTTGCATAAAGCATGGGACTGGGCATCCCAGAGACCAGCCATTTTCTTGTGAATGAGGAGCGGAGTCCACTCCTCTTGAGAATAACCCGCCTAACATGGAAGATAAGGGCAGCCTTAGTTGATACATTAGCTATTCGAGCATACAAAACATAATGTTTATTTGAAGGTTTAGAGTCTGGCACATACAAATTTACTTGGAACGGCAGGTAGATACCGCATATAGGAAGGTATAGTGGACTCATATGGCATAACTTTGGGGTTTAAGGGATTGGATGCACAAGGAGTATTCCCGCTTAGTACAAGTGAAGGCTAGCAAAAGACTGGGAAGCGACCAATTAGAGAGCGACAAAAGTCATGAAGATGCATTAAAATTGATAAACCTTGGATGCAAGCATGAGTAGGATATAATCCACCATGAACATAAATATCGTGAAGGCTATGTTGATTTTGTTTCAACTACATGTGTGAACATGTGCCACGTCAAGTCACTTAAATCGTTCAAAGGAGGATACGACCCCATCATACCACATCACAACCATTTTAATAGCATGTTGGCACGCAAGGTAAACCATTATAACTCATAGCTAATCAAGCATGGCATAAGCAACTATGATCTCTAATTGTCATTGCAAACATGTTTATTCATAATAAGCTGAATCAGGAACGATGAACTCATCATATTTACAAAAACAAGAGAGGTCGAGTTCATACCAGCTTTTCTCATCTCGTCAGTCCATCATATATCGTCATAATTTCCTTTCACTTGCATGACCGAACAATGTGAATAATAATATGAGTGCACGTGCATTGGACTAAGCTGGAATTCCCCCAAGCTTAGGCTTTTGGCCTAAGTTGGTTCATTGCCAGGGATGGCCTGGCGGATATCCGTAGGTGTAGCTGGGGTCATACTGAGATGCAGCGGCTATCGCTGCCTGAGCTGCAGCGTGGCGTCGGGCTGCCTCCACTCTCCTCCCGTACTCATCTGCCTCCTCTCTGGTAATAATATATCTTCGTTTTGCCTGCTAATCAAAGAAGGCAGGAGCAGGGAGAGTAATACGGACAACACGATGTTTGTCAAAGATTAGTCAATACAGGAGAGGTGATTCATTCCTCTCGACAAACTGGTGAGAGACCATAGAATTAAAATCTAAATAAGTAGGAGGCAACTTCATATCATCCTCATGAACATCTATTTCAAGAAAATTAGCTAAGCGGGTTGCATAAATTCCTCCAAAGAAATCTCCATTATATCTATTATGATGCAACCTTTCGTGCAAAAATGGCTCCCATATTATAAGATTGGTCTCCTAACACAACACTCCTAAGAATGCTGAGGTCAAGCACACACATATGACATGCTTCATCCTTACCATTTATGCACCTACCTATGAAGAGAGCGAAATAATGTATTGCAGGAAAATGAATGCTCCCTATGGTAGCTTGTGCAATATCTCTAGATTCCCCTACAGTTATACCAGCAAGAAAGTCTCTAAATTCCGATTTGCGAGGATCACTAGCACTACCCCATTGTGGAAGTTTGCAGGCAAAAGTGAAATCCTCTAAGTCCATGGTATAAGATTTGTCATAAAGATCAAACATGATGGTTGGAGAATTACGTGAAGATGAAAATTCAAACCTCCTCACAAATGAACTAGTGAGTTGATGGTACTGGGGCATTTATGCGCCTCAAAGCTCACAAGATCGGCGTTACGCAAATATGCGTAAAATTCCTCTTTGATTCCCGCTCGATCCATAAAATTTTCCGAAGGCCATTCACAGGGCCGCACTGGAGCGTCCCTCGGGGAAAATTATATTTGGGCCTCTGTGCTTCTTCATTTTTCTTTTCCTTTGAGCTTCGGCTCGATGAGCCCCTCAAAAGTCTCTTCATTATTTTCTAAAATATTCTGAAATTTTTAGTAACTTCAAACAAAAGTGAACCAAGCTCAACAAAATTGATAGAAACTACTTCTACAAGTGCCTTGAGCCTATAGCAAGCATTAGAACTACTTGGAACAATATAAATTTGACATGCAAGCTCAAGAACATGGTCACCTAGGCAGCACAAATTTGCAATGATTAGAGCACTAGAAAAAAAAACTAATTGGACCAATGGAGGAGTCACATACCAAGGAACAATCTTCCCGAGCAGTTTTGTGAGAGGTGCTTTGAGCAAGGAGATCGAAAATCACAGCAAAGTGGGCTAGAACTCATGCTTGAGCTAGATATTCGTGTTTGTGGGAGGAAGAAGAAGAGGATGGGTGCAGGAATAAGTGGAGGAGGGCCACCATGGGCCCACAAAGCAGGGGGGCGCACCCTCCACCCTCGTGGCCAGGTGGCAGCTCCCCACGCAGTGTTTTCAGTACCATAAATCCTCAAATATTCCAGAAAAAATCATATTAAATTGGCATGGCATTTGGAGGACTTTTATTTTCGGGGTATTTTTATATTGCACGGATAAATCAGAAAACAGACAGAAAAATACTATTTTTACTTTATTTCAACTAAATAACAGAAAGTATAAGGAGGGTACAGAAGGTTGTGCCTTCTAGTTTCATCCATCTCATGCTCATCGAAAGGAATCCACTAAGAAGGTTGAACAGGTCTTGTTAACAAACTCATTCCGAAAAACATGGAACCGGAGAAATTTCGAATAACACTATGTTACCTCAACGGGGATATGCACATCCCCAATAATGAGAATATCATATTTCTTCTTGACAGTAGGAAGCGGAAATTCAAAACCTCCAAATATAATCGATGGAATTTTTCCAATAGAGTTGATACTATAAACATGAGGTTGTTTCGTCGGAAAGTGTACCGTATGCTCATTACCATTAACATGAAAAGTGACATTGCCTTTGTTGCAATCAATAACAGCCCCTGCAGTATTCAAAAAGGTCTTCCAAGAATAATAGACATACTATCGTCCTCGGGAATATCAAGAATAACAAAGTCCGCTAAAATAGTAACGTTTGCAACTACAACAAAGCATCCTCACAAATACCGACAGGTATAGCAGTTGATTTATCGGCCATTTGAAAAGATATTTCAGTAGGTGTCAACTTATTCAAATCAAGTCTACGATATAAAGAGAGAGGCATAACACTAACACCGGCTCCAAGATCACATAAAGCAGTTTTAACATAGTTTCTTTTAATGGAGCATGGTATAGTGGGTACTCCTGGATCTCCAAGTTTCTTTGGTATTCCACCCTTAAAAGTATAATTAGCAAGCATGGTGGAAATTTCAGCTTCTGGTATCTTCCTTTTATTTGTAACAATATCCTTCGTATACTTAGCATAAGGATTCATTTTGAGCATATCAGTTAATCACATATGCAAAAAGATAGGTCTAATCATTTCAGCAAACGCTCAAAATCCTCATCATCCTTTTTCTTGGATGGTTTGGGAGGAAAAGGCATGGGTTTCTGAACCCATGGTTCTCTTTCTTTACCATGTTTCCTAGCAACAAAGTCTCTTATCATAACATTGATTCTTTGACTGTGGGTTATCAAGATCAACAGCAGGTTCAATTTCTATATCATTATCATTACTAGGTTGAGCATCATCATGAACATCATCATTAGCATTTTCACTAGGTTCATGTTCATTACCAGATTGTGTTTCAGCATCAGAAATAGAGATATCATTTTGATTCTCAGGTGGTTCAGCAATAGGTTCACTAGAAGTTTGCAAAGTCCTATCATTTTTCTTTTTCTTCCTTTTAGAAGAACTAGGAGCATCAATAATATTTCTCTGAGAATCTTGCTCAATTCTCTTAGGGTGGCCTTCAAGATACAAAGGTTCCTGAGTCATTCTGCCAGTTCTAGTAGCCACTCTAACAACATAATCATTTTTCTTACTATTCATTTCATTGAGCAAATCATTTTGAGCCATAAGTACTTGTTCTACTTGAGTGGTAACCATAGAAGCATGTTTGCTAACAAGTTTAAGTTCACCTCTAATATTAGCCATATAATCACCCAAGTGTTTAATCATATAAGCAATTTGTTTTAATTGTCTACCAAAATAAGCATTGAAATTTTCTTGTTTGACAATAAAATTATCAAACTCATCAAAGCATTGTCTAGCAATTTTAGTAGGAGGGACTTCGGCTTTATCATATCTATAGAGAGAATTTACCTTTACTACCTGTGCCGGGTTATCAAGACCTGGAGGTTCTTCAATAGGTAATGGATTACGATCATGTGTTTCTTCAACAGGCGGTAAATTAAGACCATGTATTTCTTCAATAGGAGGTAAAATTTTAACATCTTCAGCTTTACTACCTTTTTCTTTCATAGATTTCTTTGCCTCTTGCATATCTTCAGGACTGAGAAATAGAACACCTGTTTTCTTCAGAGTTGGTTTAGGAATAGGCTCAGTAATTGGAGCAGGAGCTGGCTCAGGAGATGCCCAATTATTTTCATTTGTCAACATATTATTCAATAGAATTTCAGCTTCATCCGGTGTTCTTTCCCTGAAAAGAGAACCAGCACAACTATCGAGGTAATCTCTGGAAGCATCGGTTAGTCCATTATAAAAGATATAAAGTATTTCATTTTTCTTAAGAGGATGATCGGTCAAAGCATTAAGTAAATTGAGAAGCCTCCCCCAAGCTTGTGGGAGACTCTCTTCTTCAATTTGCACAAAGTTGTATATTTCCTTCAAAGCAGCTTGTTTCTTATGAGCAGGGAAATATTTAGCAGAGAAGTAATAAATCATATCCTGGGGACTACGCACACAACCAGGATCAAGAGAATTAAACCATATCTTAGCATCACCCTTTAATGAGAACGGAAATATTTTAAGGATATAAAAGTAGCGAGATCTCTCATCATTAGTGAACAGGGTGGCTATATCATTTAATTTAGTAAGATGTGCCACAACAGTTTGAGATCCATAGCCATGAAAATGATCAGATTCAACCAAAGTAATTATATCAGGATCAATAGAGAATTCATAATCCTTATCGGCAACACAAATAGGTGAAGTAGCAAAATCAGGGTCAAGTTTCATTCTATCTCTAAGAGATTCCTTACTCCATTTAACTAATAGCCTTTTGAGCTCAGATCTACCTTTGCAGGCAAAAATAGCTGCAGAGGCTTCCATATCAAAAACATAACCCTCAGGAATAATAGGCATATCTTCACCATCACTTTCATCAATATAATCAGTTTCAATAATTTCTTTCTCTCTAGCCTAGCAATTTGTTCATCAAGAAATTCACTAAGGGGCACAGTAGTATCAAGCATAGAAATAGTTTCATCATAAGTATCATGCATAGCAGAAGTGGCATCATCAATAACATGCGACATATCAGAACGAATAGCAGAAGGAGGTTTAGGTGTCGCAAGCTTACTCAAAACAGAAGGTGAATCAAGTGCAGAGCTAGATGGCAGTTCCTTACCTCCCCTCGTAGTTGAGAGAAAAATTGTTGTCTTAGCGTCTTTCAAGTTCTTTATAGTGACTAGCAGATATAAATCCCAAGTGACCCAAATAATAGAGCTATGCTCCCCGACAACGGCGCCAGAAATTAGTCTTGATAACCCACAAGTGTAGGGGATCGCAACAACTTTCGAGGGTAGAGTATTAAACCCAAATTTATTGATTCGACACAAGGGGAGCCAAAGAATATTCTCAAGTATTAGCAGTTGAGTTGTCAATTCAACCACACCTGGATAACTTAATATCTGCAGCAAGGTATTTAGTAGCAAAGTAGTATGATAGTAGTGGTAACGGTAATAAAAGGTAACGGCAGCAAAAGTAATATTTTTGGTGTTTTGTAGTGATTGTAACAATAGCAACGGGAAAGTAAATAAGCAAGAACAAATATATGGAAAGCTCATAGGCATTGGATCGGTGATGGATAATTATGCCGGATGCGGTTGATCATGTAACAGTCATAACATAGGGTGACACAGAACTAGCTCCAATTCATCAATGTAATGTAGGCATGTATTCCGTATAGTCATACGTGATTATGGAAAAGAACTTGCATGACAAGGGCCAAGCATCCCTCGAAGACAATCATGACGACATCTCAACCCTTCGAGCTGCTACACATGGACTTATTTGGCCCTACTCACTACTCTACTCTCACTACCACTGCTTGTCTCTATGGCTTCTCATTGTTGATGATTATTCAAAATATGCTTGGGTGCATATAATCCTCTACAAGAATGAAGTGCAGGATGTCTTCACATGCTTTGCCAATCGTGCCATGACGAACTATGGCGTCAAGATCAAGCATATCCGAAGTGATAATGGCACAAAATTCAAGAACACCGGCCTCGACACTTATCTTGATACATTGGGCATCACTCATGAGTTCTCAGCTCCGTACACACCGCAGCAGAATGGCATCGTGGAGCGCAAGAACAGAACACTCATTGAGATGACTCAGACGATTCTTGATGAATACAAGACTACAAGAAAGTTCTGGACCAAAGCCATTGATACTGCATGCCATGTCATCAACCGTGTTTATCTTCACAAGCTTCTGAAGAAGACTTCCTATGAGCTCCTAACTAGTAAGAAGCCAAATGTCAGTTACTTCAGAGTATTTGGTGCTAGGTGCTGGATCAAGGATCCACATCACACGTCAAAATTTGCATCGAAAGCACATGAAGGTTTTATGCTTGGTTATGGAAAGGATTCACACTCCTACAGAGTCTTCAACCTCTTTCATTATAAAGTGGTTGAAACTGTAGATGTGTGGTTCGATGAGACTAACGGCTCGCAAAGAGAGCACCTGCCAAATGTGCTAGTTGAAGTTCCACCTAGTGAATCCATCAAGCTCATGGGAACTAGAGAAATCATACCGTCTGAAGCTCAGGCTGAAGAGGAACTTATCATTTCTGCATCTAATCAACCTGAAGACAATGCTCAGCCTGAAGAAAATCCTCCATATGATGACAATGATCAGCAAGAGCAAATCTTCGTCCAGTTCATCCTCGTGTTGCAAATGAAGTACATATTGAGAAGATAATTGATAGCATCAATGCACCAGGTCCACTCACTCATTCAAGAGCAACATAGCTAGCAAGTTTCTGTGGACACTTTGCATTTGTCTCAATATCAGAACCCAAGAAAGTTACTGAAGCCTTCATGGAACCTGAATGGATTCAAGCTATGCAAGAAGAGCTTCAACAGTTCAAGTTGAACAATGTGTGAGAATTAGTCAAGCGTCCTGACCCTCGCAAGCACAATATCATTGGCACCAAATGGATATATCGCAACAAACAAGATGAGCATGGTCAAGTTGTCAGAAACAAAGCTCGTCTTGTTGCTCAAGGATACACTCAAGTTGAGGAAATTGACTTCGATGAAACATTTGCTCCCGTGGCTAGGCTTGAAGCCATTCGCATACTGCTAGCCTATGAAAACCATCATAACATCCTTCTGTATCAAATGGATGTGAGGAGTGCCTTTCTCAATGGAAGACTGAAGAAGAAGTTTATGTTGCACAACCACCTGGCTTTGAAGATCCAAAACATCCTGATATGGTATACAAGCTCAACAAGGCATTGTATGGCCTCAAACAAGCCCCTCACGCTTGGTATGACACACTCAAAGACTTCCTGAAGAGCAAAGGCTTCAAACTTGGTTCCCTGGATCCCACACTCTTCACGAAGACATATGATGGTGAACTGTTTGTGTGCCAAATCTATGTGGATGACATTATCTTCGGCTGCACTAGAGATACAGTGATGAATTTGGACACATGATGCAAGAGCAATATCAGATGCCAATGATGGGTGAGCTAAAGTTCTTCCTAGGTCTTCAAATTCGTCAGCAAAGCAACGACATCTTTATATTTCAAGAGAAATACCTCAAAGACTGCATGAAGAAGTTTGGAATGCAAGACTGCAAAGGATACACGACGCCAATGCCAACCAAAAGTCATCTGAGTCCCGACGCCAATGGTAAAGAGTTCGATCAAAAGGTATACCGCTCCATGATTGGTTCTTTACTTTATTTATGTGCATCTAGGCCAGATATCATGCTTAGTGTTTGCATGTGTGCCCGATTTCAAGCGGCACCAAAGTAATCGCATCACTTAGGCGTGAAGTTTAATTCTTCGATTTTGGCTTGCACCCCAACACTAGGATTATGGTATCCAAAGGGCTCCGAGTTTGATCTAGTTGGATTCTCGGATGCTGATTATGCTGGTGACAAGGTGGATCGCAAGTCTACATCAGGAACATGTCACTTTCTGGGACGATCACCTGTCTGTTGGTCTTCAAAGAAGAAGAACTGTGTATCGCTCTCAACTGCTGAATCGGAATACATTGCTGCTGGATCTTGCTGCGCTCAGCTTCTATGGATGAAGCAAACACTCAAGGACTATGGCATCCATCTGAAGCAAGTACCAGTCTACTGCGATAATGAAAGCGCTATCAAGATTGCGAACAACCCAGTTCAGCACTCGAAGACAAAGCATATTGAAATTCGTCATCACTTTCTCAGGGATTATGTAATGAAGGAAGATATTGATATCATTCACGTCAACACTGAAGAGCAATTGGCAGCTATCTTCACAAAGCCCTTGGATGATAAAAGGTTTTGCAAGTTGCGGTGTGAGCTAAATTCTTGGAATCCTCAAATGTCTTGTGATTGGACACACATCCTAACACTTATGCATGTTGATGACTTAGATGCGCAACACACGAAGTAATGTATATCTTCAATCAATGAAGACATACACTCTAAGTGTGAATACATTAATGCGGAATTTGACTTCGGAGCGCCACGATAATTGTGCGCCGTGTTTGGGTCTAATACTTCCTATACGGTGGGTAACGCCACCACCAAACTTTTGTTTGAAGAGTTTCTCTTGGCGTTACAATTGCAAAGTCTACGCATTTGATTTATCTTCAACATTGATTTGTCTTCATGTTGATCTTCTCTTTGTTGATTTGGTCTTACTCAGATATATAGATAAATTTCGGTTCTGTCCTCTACAACATTCACTTATAGCTATGTCTTCTCGTTTGAATCTTTTGGACTGAGTGAATGTGATCGGACCCTAACCTCTTCTATGCTTCTATCTCAAATTCTATCTATCCAAATCATATGCATTCTATTGAAACAGTCGAATGTCTTCTGTGCGTCCTGTCAGGAGAAGACACAAGGACAAAAAATGAATCTGTTTTAAAAGCTTTATCCTTATTGCTTGACACCCGAAGAAGCCGGAACGACCACCCGACAGTCCAGGCGTGCGTGGGAACATGGAACAACTTCCAATGTGTTGCATGTTCTCCACGTGTCCCTTAGATGTGAACCGCCAAGGGCACCTGCATAATTGCGCCATGCTGTCCCTCTCCTCATAAATACACATCACATCACGGTCAAAATCTTTCTTCCACCTCGACAAACCCTAGCGCCACTGCTAGCTCTCGACGACGCCGGCGATGAAGCGCTTAGCTGCCGCGACCTCACCGACGCCGTCCTCACGCCGGCGCGGACCTCGTCTTCTCCGCCGCCGCCGTAGGTGTCCTTCGTCGCTAAGTTAGGGCACGGAAGATCGAATTGCTCGGCCTCCTCTCTACTACGTCTAGCAGTTCTTCGTGTGGTAATTAAAACTCACTTTTACCTCCTTTTTTGATCCGATAGATTCATCCTTCTTCACCAAAAGTGGTTTCTATCCCCACAAACTTGGATCTATACCGTTCTGGATCTCATAACATGCCTAGTATATTCACATATGCTTCACACATAGTTAGATTCCTCACTTGTACATATTCTTGGATTCGTACAAATCTGGAACCAACTCCCAACATATAAGTGAATGTCTTCGCGCTATGAGGTCAATGTCTTCAAAACTGATTTATCTTCAAAATCTTCTGAGAATGCATATGACCTCTTCCCCTTCCCTCGCATCTCTAATGCTGTCACGGGTACATGTCCGTGGGAGAATCCCTTGGTTCTCATAGTCTGCATTCATTTGCAGAATTCTTATAGCATCACATCAATTCTCCCGAAGCTAGTTCTTGTCTGACCTATACACGGAAGCCTTTGCAAGTTTTGAAGCCATTCAGTTTGAACTACATCGCCATAGAAAAGTCAGCAAGGAAGGGCGGTAGACAGCGCCGCGGGGGCACTTCAATGGATTTGCATGAAGATCTCTATGAGTTATACAAAACTGATACTGAAGAGAGCTATGGCCAACGCAAAACACGAATCCAATGGATTTGAAGGTATTGGGCCGAGCAATGGTTCAAGTACAGATTCGTCACCAAGGAATATGCTGAAAAGAATGCCATCAAGCGTCCTTGGGGAGATATTCTCTATAGAAATCTTTAACCCAAGACCAAATCTGAAGCTATTGCTCAGGTTTCTACCCTTGGATGGTCCGTGGACCATAGCCTGCACATGCCAACCCATCATCTCTGTTTTGGTGTCGCGAGGACAGTTTGTTCAAGCGCAACTACAAGTTTGCCAAGGACTCTGCAGTAAAGAACAAGAAGAGCCTCGGATGCAACTTCAATCCTGGTCCTTCTGCTCCTAGGGCTGATGGCACACGTGATGCCAATCCCAATGTCATCGGCCCCTTTGACAACTTTGATGGTTTTCTCTCCTACATCGCCGCTCAGAGGGCCACAGTGGATCAGTCTGGAGATGATGCTGATTCTGATGAAGCTCCTGCTCCGCCAAAGCCACAACATCAAAAGAAACCAAAGGCTTCGAAACCTGCTGCTGCACCAAGCGCTTCGCGTGCGAAGCCTCTGGCCACTGCTCCTCCTACACCAAATGTGCATTCTGAAGATCTTTCTCGTGTCTCCAAGAAGACAGAGAAACCCCAGAAGAAAATTATCAAGAGTTCTGGTCAAGCACTGACCCCAGCTGCCGTTCTGAGGAATGAGAACGAAGCCATTGATATGTCAAGTGACAAAGATCTTGGTGGTGATGCTCTCGAGCTGCTGATAAAGAGCAAGCAAGAGGCGGAAATCTTCAACAATTTGCCCCTCTTTAACGTGGACATATTGAATAACTTCATTGATGAGTGGTTTGAAAATCCGAACCTTAGCATCGATGATCTTCAGCTTCCAATTGGCATCCGTGTCTCCTTCCATGGAGCCATTGCAAATGAGCTGGCTCTGGCTCAGAAAATAGTTGAACTGAAGAACAAAATCGACTATGAGAAGGCTCAGTTCAAGAAGCACATGGCCAAGCTCAGCGTGGCTGATGTTCAAAACTTCAAGAAGATGCTACATGAACTCAAAGAGCAGTTTCAACAGAAACGCAAAGCAGCAAAAGGATCAAATAGAACGTATGAAGCTCTCCGCTGCCAAATGTGTTCAAGCTCATAATGAGGCTGAGAAGCGCAAGGCTCTTGGGCGTCCAGGCATTGACCCCAAGATGGCTGCCAAGAAGAAGAAGCCTGCTGTGGCCCTAGCTGAAGCATCCAGGTGGGAAGAACCTCACATTGTCTTCCCCACCAGCATGACAGGCGTGAAGCCTAAGGTCCCCACAGTAGCTTCGGAACTTAAGAAAACAAGGGCAGCCGAAGCCGAAGCCCGAAAGCGCAAGAACAAGAACGCCACTGATGATGATCCGCCGACCAAGAAGAGGAAGACAAAGAAGAAAGATCGGGCTGCTCCCACAGAGCCCCTTGTTGTCGAGCCCATCTCTGTTGCTCGTCCTGCATCTGCACACCAAGAGCGTCGTTTAATAGTTCACGAGTCTGCTACCATAGAGGCTCCTGAAGCAGAAGGAGATCCAACTGTTGACCACACCGCAGCTGAAGACATTGGTCCCTAAGACAATGTAAATGATGATGAAGTCCTTCCTCAGATTGAGCACCAAACGGTATCATCGCCTGTTCTCACGAACATCGAACTCATCAGCATTGGTCGTCCTTTGACGCCAATTGCTCAAGATGATTCATGGGCTGATAACCCTCAAGACTCCCCCCGTCAAGAAGAATCGCCACGTACTCCCCAAACCCAAGTCACCACTCCGGTGCTTGATGATGACGACTTTGTGGCCCAGCCAACTCCCTCTCCAAAAGTGTCGCCCCCATTTTGTAGGCTTCGCAAAGGACCAAGGCCACAAGTCACTCTGTCGAGCGTTTCAGAAGGAGATGAGCACCACAACTCAGTGGCACGACAGGTGTTTCCTGAAGCCACTCCAACTGTGAACGTCTCAGAATCTGAAGCCAAAGCTGCCGAAGATACACCGGTTGCATCAGCCGCAAAACAACAAGAAACCCGTGAAGAAGAAGAAGAACATGTTGCCACACCCCCTACCAACTAAGAAACTGTTCTTGATGAGAACGTGTCTGACACTCCAGCTACTCAAGTGGAGGTTGATCATACTGAGGCGGCCACCAACACCAATACTGAAGCCAATGAAGTTGTCATGGCTGAAGTTAATGTGGCACCTGAAGTGAATACGGTCCCTGAAGACAATGTTACACCGGAAGCCAATGTTGCACCTGAAACCATTGTGCAGCTTCAAGCCCATGTCAATGTCGACGCTCCAGTACCACCTCCATGGCCTCACACAATTGAGCTGGCATTTGATCGCGGGCAACCTATCATGGTTCGTTGCCCTATTCTGGTTCCTCCTCCTGCTCCCAGACCTCAATTTGACTATCATGTGGAGCACATGCCTCAGGTCCAGAAGCCAAAACCCAGGCTGCCTAGGTTTCCAGGTACAACAACTTCACCAGGATCGTTTAATGTGAATGGCTTCATTGCACACAATACCTTCTTTGACAGCGACAAGAACCCATACTCGAAGCCAAGAATTTCCTCTGATCGGTTCTGGAGCTATCAGCAACGCAATTACTATTCTTGTGTTCTTTACGATCAAGGTCGCATCTTTCCCCATATGCGTCTAGACTGCGAAGCTATTGCTGGCCTGCCCTGCTTGGAAGAAGCACTCGACTGCTTCAGAGATGCTGGCCTTCTCCAATTTGTGACTGATAAAGAGCACTGGAACGAAGAGCTTCTGCTACAATTCTATGCCACCCTCCACATTCGCGGCTACAACCGGGATCCAAAGACATGTATCCTTGAGTGGATGACAGGCAATGTACACCACGAAGCCAAAGCTCTTGATATTATTGAGCTCACTGCCTTGCCCACTCCAGGTGAACTATATGAACCTGGTTGTCAGCTTCACCGCAATGTTTTGGAGAGCATCTTCCAGAAGCCTGAGCCAAACATGAGCCAAATGCTGATCATGATGAAGCCACTGCCACGCGACGCTGAATATCCAAGGGAATTCTTTGTTGAAGACCTAGAGTATCTGCCCCGCACTATTTATCATATCATCAGGCGAACTCTATGGCCTATCAAGGGACATTCTCCTGCAGCGAAGCTTGAAGGAGCAATGAATACATTGGTTTTCTATATCTTCAGTGGCATCAGCTTCAATGCTCAAGACTTTTTCATCAGGCAATTGGCTGCATCTGGCTCTGATCTTTTTGCACTGAAGTTTTATGCTCCATGGGTAATGCGCCTTATCAAGCTTCATTCAGCTGTCAACTATCAGCCTTCTGCGTGCAATCATATCATATTCTTGCCAGAGGTTGATCTGTCTGTCGAAGCCATCTACCCAAAGCCTGCCAAGGAGCCAATTTATCTTCACAACGCCGATCACTAAAGCTTCACTCAACCCATTGAAGGAGTTCTGGCTGCTACCCGTGTTTATCCTTTGGCTGGCAATACACGTGCACCTCATCGTGCCCATATCGGCCACCGAAAGCACAATTGCTCAAAGGCCTCGGAAGCGTTCTCGTGTTCTCAACGACCGAGAGCTTCATCGCCTCGCATCAAAAGCAGGATAAGCATCACGACTAGTTTGAGCGTCTGATGCAAAGCCTCTTGGTGGATGTTAATCGCATTCGCAACCTTGCCACCAAGAATGCCTTTGTCACTCATGAAACCTGTCGGCGGTCGTGGAAGGGTCTGACATTGATGAGCTCTGAAGATGATCTTCAACAAGATGGCTTCACAGAGAGATTCAAATTTGATTCCACTCCTCCCAGGAACGTTGTCTTGCGTTGGACTCCCTCACTTGAAGACTCTGACTATTCTTCTTCAGCTGCAACTGTCAATGCCAGAGTCATTGATGATGAAGATGATGCTACTTCATGTGACGCCCGGATAGTTACACTACAGTAATCCTCCGCTAATGATGCCACGTCACCTCGATTATTGTTGATAATCTCGCGTTAGTTCAGAACCGATCCAAATTCAAATTTGAATTTAAGTCAAACAATAAAAGTTTTCAAACATTAAAATACAAATGTTTGGTTTGTACTAAATATTACAAAGGTAATTATGGTGCAACAAACCCATTTTTATAAAATGCCTAAGTAATTTAAAATGATTTAAAAACAGAAAAGAAAATAAATAAAAGAAAGAAAATACAAAAGATATAACAAACAACAAAAAGGAAAAGGACCCCCCGGGCCAGCCGACCCAACAGGCTGGCCCATTCGGCCACACCGATCGGCCCAACCCCTCCCCTCCATAACCCCCCACCAGGGGGAAAACCCTAACCCATCCACCCCGTCACCCCCACTCCCCACGCCTCTCCTCTCCCCTTCCCGATCCGATCTGGATCGGGGACGAGCCCGCTCCCCCCACCTCGCGACGCCAGCGCCCCAACCCAGTCGCCGGGCACCCCATCGCCTCGACCCCGCGTCGGCCCCCCTCCTCTCTCCCGATCTGGGTCGGGATCCAGAGGAGGCCACCGCCGCCCGGAACCCCCCTCGCCGGACCACCTCGCCGGCCTGCTCCTCCACGACGACGCTGTCCTCGTCCCCCTCCACGACGGCCCTCCCCGACCATCCCCGAGCACACTGCCCCGTTCCCTGCCCTCCCTTGTGAGCCCAGACCTCTCCTCTCTCCTCCTCCCTCGCACACCGCGCCGTGCCCGCGCCGTCCGCGCTCTGGCACGCCCGCGCCTCGCCGTCCGCTGTGCGTGATCAGCGCCCGGCCCCGCTTAGCGCCTCCCCCCACTTTGCTGCCCCTCGCCCCTGACGCCGACGCCGACACGGCGCCGGAGTTCCTCGCGGATTTGCCGCCCGAGCAGCCTCGTCTTGCCCGGACGGCGTCGCCTTCCACCCGGGTTGCCGTCGCCGCTTTTGCCTCGTCGTGCTCTGCGCCCGTCGCCGCCCGCCACGCCTACCTCCCGAACCGCGCCCATGCGCTGCCTCACTGGCTCGCCATTGCCACCACGACCGTCGCCCCGCGCCTTGTCCTCCTCGCCGCCGCGCCGGTCTGGGCCTCCTGCGCCCTGCTGACGCTAGTGCGGTGGCCGGTGGCGCCATGCGCCGGCGCCCCTCGGCGCCTGTTGGGGCGGTAACCACGCAAGACGCCGGCGCCCGTGCATACGCCCGATCCACTTTGCCCTATGGGCTTTATAACAAGTGGGGCCTCCAAATTGAACGAAAAAATAAAAAAAAGGATTTAAAAAATAATAATAAATAAGTAAAATAATTAAAATATTAATTAGTTAATTAATTAAAGAATTAATTAACTTAATTATTCTGTTTAGATTAACCTAATCACCTAGTTTAGTTAATTAATCATTAGGTTAATTAACAGTCAATGACATGCGGGACCCACACGTTAGTTGACCAGTCAACACCTCTGTTGACTGCTGACGTCAGCATGACATCATGCTGATGTCATTAATCCAATTTTCGACTTAATTTAAATAATTAATTAAATTCCAGAAATTAGTAAATCTTTAGAAAATCATATCTTTTAATCAGTAACTCGGATTAAATTATTTTCAACATGAAAGTTGCTCAGAATGACGAGACGAACCCGGATACGCAGCCCGTTCGTCCGCCACTAATCTCTAACCTATCGAACTCAGAATCTTTCCCCTCCGGCCTTCCGCCGAAAATGCGAAACACCGGGGATACTTTCCCGGATGATTCCCCCCTTCATCGGTATCACCTCCTACCGCGCTAGGGCATACCCAGCACCACGTATTGCCTCGTTATGTTTTGTGATGCTTTGTTTGCTCCGTATTTATCGCTTTCTTCCCCTCTTCCTCCCGTAGACCCGAGACTGATCTGCTTCTTTGGTACCCCGATCGACTACGGTGTTGTGACCCCTCCTTCTTGTCTCGAGCAACCAGGAAAGCCCCCTTTGATCACCAGATATCGCCTACTCTTCGCTATCGCTTACATTAGAGTAGTGTAGCATGTTACTGCTTTCAGTTAATCCTATACTGCTGCATAGCCTGTCCTTGCTACTACTGTTGTTACCTTTACCTGCTATCCTACTGCTTAGTATAGGATGCTAGTGTTCCATCATTGACCCTACACTCTTGTCCGTCTACCATGCTATACTACTGGGCTGTGATCACTTCGGGAGGTGATCACGGGCATATACTATATACTTTACACTATTTCATTACCTGTGATAATCTTGTTCGGAGATGGGGAAATTGAAAGGACGGTGGCTCCATCCCGGTAGAGGTGGGCCTGGGTTCCCGACGGCCCCGACTGTTACTTTAGGGCCGGAGCTGACAGGCAGGTTGAGACCACCTAGGAGAGAGTTGGGCCTGGCCCTGGTCGGTGTTCGCGGATACTTAACACGCTTAACGAGATCTTGGTATTTGATCTGAGTCTGGCCATTTGGTCTATACGCACTAACCAACTACGTGGGAACAGTTATGGGCACTCGACATCGTGGTATCGGTGAAGCACTTCGTGACGCCACGATCGAGCGGGCGCGGCCGATTGGACTGGAACGCCTGCTAGGCTAGGTCTGCTTCCGGCCGCCCACGCGACATGCAGGTGTGCTAAGGGCGATGGGCCCGGAACCCCCCTCGCCGGACCACCTCGCCGGCCTGCTCCTCCACGACGACGCTGTCCTCGTCCCCCTCCACGACGGCCCTCCCCGACCATCCCCGAGCACACTGCCCCGTTCCCTGCCCTCCCTTGTGAGCCCAGACCTCTCCTCTCTCCTCCTTCGCACACGCTGCTGCGTGCGCCGTTCAAGGCGCCCGCGCCTCGCCGTCCGCGCCCGGTGCGTGACCGCTCGGCCCCGCTGGCCGCCTCCCCACTTTGCCGCTCGCCAGACGCTGACGTCGGCCGGCGCCCGAGCTTTCACCGGACTGCTGCCTCGCCCGCTGCCTCGTCTTCCCGGACGGCGTCGCCTTCCACCCGGGCCGTCGCCTGCCTTGCCTCGCCGTGCTCCCGCGCCGTCCTGCCGCCACGCCTTACCTCCCGAATCAGCCCATCGCGCTGCCACATCGCCATTGCCGCCACTCCACGACCGCCGCGCCTTGTCCTCCTCGCCGCGCGCAGGCCTCCTGCGCCTCTGGCGCTTAGTGCGGTGGCCGGTGGCGCCATGCGCCTTGGCGCCCCCTCGGGCGCCTGTTGGGCCATTAACCACGCCAAGACGCCGGGCGCCCGTGCCTGCGCCCGATCCACTTTGCCCTATGGGTTTATGACAAGTGGGGCCTCCAGCCCGAGCGAAAAAATAAAAAAAGGGATTTAAAAAATAATAATAAATAAGTAAAATAATTAAAATATTAATTAGTTAATTAATTAAAGAATTAATTAACTTAATTATTCTGTTTAGATTAACCTAATCACCTAGTTTAGTTAATTAATCATTAGGTTAATTAACAGTCGATGACATGCGGGACCCACATGTCAGTTGACCAGTCAACACCTCTGTTGACTGCTGACGTCAGCATGACATCATGCTGATGTCATTAATCCAATTTTCGACTTAATTTAAATAATTAATTAAATTCAAGAAATTAGTAAATCTTTAGAAAATCATATCTTTTAATCAGTAACTCGGATTAAATTATTTTCAACATGAAAGTTGCTCAGAATGACGAGATGAACCCGGATACGCAACCCGTTCGTCCGCCACTCATCTCTAACCTATCGAACTCGCAACTTTCCCCCTCCGACTCCTCTGCCCGAAAATGCGAAACACCGGGGATACTTTCCCGGATGATTCCCCCCTTCGTCGGTATCACCTCCTACCGCGCTAGGGCATACCCAGCACCACGTATTGCCTCGTTATGTTTTGTGATGCTTTGTTTGCTCCGTATTTACTGTTTCTTCCCCCTCTTCCTCCCCGGTAGACCCCGAGACTGATGCTGCTGCTGGTACCCCGATCGACTACGGTGTTGACGACCCCTCCTTCTTGTTCGAGCAACCAGTGCAAGCCCCCTTTGATCACCAGATATCGCCTACTCTTCTCTATCTGCTTACATTAGAGTAGTGTAGCATATTACCGCTTTCGATTAATCCTATCTTCTTTGCATAGCTTCGTCCTTGCTACTCTGTTGTTACCTTTACCGCTATCCCATCGCTTAGTATAGGATGCTAGTGTTCCATCATTGACCCTACACTCTTGTCCGTCTACCATGCTATACTCTGGGCTGTGATCACTTCGGAGGTGATCACGGGCATATACTATATACTTTACACTATTTCATTACTCGTGATAATCTGCTCGGGAGATGGGGGCTGAAAGGACGGTGGCTCCATCCCGGTAGAGGTGGGCCTGGGTTCCCGACGGCCCCGATTTACTTTAATGGCGGAGCGACAGGCAGGTTGAGACCACCTAGGAGAGAGGTGGGCCTGGCCTGTTGGTGTTCGCGGATACTTAACACGCTTAACGAGATCTTGGTATTTGATCCGAGTCTCGCCATTTGGTCTATACGCACTAACCAACCACGCAGGAACAGTTATGGGCACTTTCGGCGTCGTGGTATCGGCTGAAGCACCGTGACGTCGGCTGGCGGGCGGCGGCCGGATTGGGCTGAACGCCTGCTAGGCTAGGATGCACTTCCGGCCGCCCCAGCGACATGCAGGTGTGCTAAGGGCGATGGGCGGAACCCTCGTGGACCACCTCGCCGGCTGCTCCTCCACGACGACGCTGTCCTCGTCCCCCTCCACGTCGGGCCTCCCCGACCATCCCCGAGCACTCTGCCCCGTTCCCTGCCCTCCCTTGTGAGGCCAGACCTCTCCTCTCTCCTCCTCCCTCGCTCACCGCGCCGTGCCCGCGCCGTCGCCTGCACGCCCGCGCCTCGCCGTCGCGCCCGGTCGTGGCGCGCCCGCCCGGCAGCGCCTCCCCCACTTTGCTGCCCCTCGCCCTGACGTCGGCGCGCGGCGCGCCTGAGCTTCCCCCGGACTGCCTGCCTCCGCGCTGCCTCGTCTTGCCCGGACGGCGTCGCCTTCCACCGGGCCGTCGCCTTGCCTCGCCGTGCTCGCGCCCGTCGCTGCCGCCTTACCTCCCGAACGCGCCCATGCGCTGCCACAACCTCGCTTCGCCATTGTCGCCACCCACGGCCGTCGCCCAGCGCCTTGTCCTCCTCGCCGCCAGCGGCTTCTGGCCTCTGCGCCTTGGCGCTAGTGCGGTGGCGGTGGCGCCATGCTCGCCGGCGCTTCGGGCGCCTGTTGGGGCGGTAACCACGCTGACGCGGCGCCCGTGCCTGCGCCCGATCCACTTTGCCCTATGGGTATGACAAGTGGGGCCTCCATTGAGCGAAAAATAAAAAAAAGGGATTTAAAAAATAATAATAAATAAGTAAAATAATTAAAATATTAATTAGTTAATTAATTAAAGAATTAATTAACTTAATTATTCTGTTTAGATTAACCTAATCACCTAGTTTAGTTAATTAATCATAGGGTTAATTAACGATCGATGACATGCGGACCCACATGTCGAGTTGACCAGTCAACACCTCTGTTGACTCGACGTCGACATGACATCATGTCGATGTCATTAATCCAATTTTCGACTTAATTTAAATAATTAATTAAATTCAAGAAATTAGTAAATCTTTAGAAAATCATATCTTTTAATCAGTAACTCGGATTAAATTATTTTCAACATGAAAGTTGCTCAGAATGACGAGATGAACCCGGATCACGCAGCCTGCTCGTCCGCCACTCATCTCTAACCTATCGAGACTCGCAACTTTCCCCCTCGCTCCTACCTTTAGAAAATGCGAAACACCGGGGATACTTTCCTGATGATTCCCCCTTCGTCGGTATCACCTCCTACTGCGCTTAGGGCATACCCGGCACCATGTATTGCCTCGTTATGTTTTGTGATGCTTTGTTTGCTCAGTATTCTTGCTTTCTTCCCCTCTTCCTCCCGGTAGACCCGAGATCGATCTGCTTCATTGGTACCCCGATCGACTACGGTGTTGACGACCCCTCCTTCTTGTCTGAGCAACCAGGCAAGCCCCCCCTTTGATCACCAGATATCGCCTACTCTTCTCTATACTGCTTACATTAGAGTAGTGTAGCATGTTATCGCTTTCGATTAATCCTATCTTCTTTGCATAGCTTTGTCCTTGCTACTCTTGTTGTTACCTTTACGCTATCCCTCTTCGCTTAGTATAGGATGCTAGTGTTCCATCATTGACCCTACACTCTTGTCCGTCTACCATGCTATACTACTGGGCTGTGATCACTTCGGGAGGTGATCACGGGCATATACTATATACTTTACACTATTTCATTACCTGTGATACTGTTCGGAGATGGGGAAATTTGAAAGGACGGTGGCTCCATCCCGTAGAGGTGGGCCTGGGTTCCCGACGGCCCCATTGTTACTTTAATGGCGGAGCGACAGGCAGGTTGAGACCACCTAGGAGAGAGGTGGGCCTGGCCTGTTGGTGTTCGCGGATACTTAACACGCTTTAACGAGATCTTGGTATTTGATCTGAGTCCGCCATTTGGTCTATACGCACTAACCAACTACGCGGAGCAGTTATGGCACTTTCGGCGTCGTGGTATCGGTGAAACGCCGTGACGTCGGCGGCCCGGCGGCCTTGGCGCGGATTGGACTGGAACGCCTGCTAGGCTAGGTCTGCTTCCGGCCGCCCACGCGACATGCAGGTGTGCTAAGGGCGATGGGCCCGGAACCCCCCTCGCCGGACCACCTCGCCGGCCTGCTCCTCCACGACGACGCTGTCCTCGTCCCCCTCCACGACGGCCCTCCCCGACCATCCCCGAGCATCGCCCGTTCCTGCCCTCCTTGTGAGCCCAGACCTCTCCTCTCTCCTCCTCCCTCGACAGCTGCCAGGTACGCGCCGTCGCGCTGCGCCAGCGCCTCGCCGTCCGCGCCCGGTGCGTGGCGCGCCCGGCCCGCAGCGCCTCCCCCACTTTGCTGCCCCTCGCCCCTGCGTCGACGCTGATGCGGCGCCCGAGTTTCCCCGGATCGCCGCCTCGCGCCGGCCTCGTCTTGCCCCGGACGTCGCCTTCCACCCGGTTGTCGCCTCGCTTTTGCCTCGCCGTGCTCCCGCGCTGCCGCCACGCCCTACCTCCCGAATCAGCGCCCATGCGCCACCAACCTCGCCATTGTCCGCCACCACGACCGTCGCCCGCTTGTTCCTCCTCGCCGCTGGGCCTCTGCGCCTGGCGCTTAGTGCGGTGGCCGGTGGCGCCATGCGCCTCGCCCGGCGCCCCCTCGGCGCCTGTTGAGGCAGTAACCACGCCAAGACGCCGGCGCCCGTGCCCGTTGCGCCCGATCCACTTTGCCCTATGGGCCTATGACAAGTGGGGCCTCCAGCCCCAGAACGAAAAATTAAAAAAAAAGGGATTTAAAAAAATAATAATAAATAAGTAAAATAATTAAAATATTAATTAGTTAATTAATTAAAGAATTAATTAACTTAATTATTCCTGTTTAGATTAACCTAATCACCTAGTTTAGTTAATTAATCTGTTAGGTTAATTAACAGTCAATGACATGCGGGACCCACATGTCAGTTGACCAGTCAACACCTCTGTTGACTGCTGACGTCAGCATGACATCATGCTGATGTCATTAATCCAATTTTCGACTTAATTTAAATAATTAATTAAATTCAAGAAATTAGTAAATCTTTAGAAAATCATATCTTTTAATCAGTAACTCGGATTAAATTATTTTCAACATGAAAGTTGCTCAGAATGACGAGACGAACCCGGATACGCAGCCCGTTCGTCCGCCACTCATCTCTAACCTATCGAACTCGTAACTTTCCCCCTCCGGCTCCTCTGCCCGAAAATGCGAAACACCGGGGATACTTTCCCGGATGATTCCCCCCTTCATCGGTATCACCTCCTACTGGCTTAGGGCATACCCAAAGACCACGTATTGCCTCGTTATGTTTTGTGATGCTTTGTTTGCTCAGATTTACTTGTTTCTTCCCCTCTTCCTCCCGGTAGACCCCGAGACTGATCTTCTTCTTTGGTACCCCGATCGACTACGGTGTTGACGACCCCTCCTTCTTGTCTCGAGCAACCAGCAAGCCCCCTTTGATCACCGGATATCGCCTACTCTTCTCTATCTTGCTTACATTAGAGTAGTGTAGCATGTTATCGCTTTCGATTAATCCTATATCGCTGCATAGCCTGTCCTTGCTACTACCGTTGTTACCTTTACTCGCTATCCCATCGCTTAGTATAGGATGCTAGTGTTCCATCATTGACCCTACACTCTTGTCCGTCTACCATGCTATACTCTTTGGGCTGTGATCACTTCGGGAGGTGATCACGGGCATATACTATATACTTTACACTATTACATTACCTGTGATACTGTTCGGAGATGGGGGCTGAAAGGACAAGTGGCTCCATCCCGGTAGAGGTGGGCCTGGGTTCCCGACGGCCCCCGACTGTTACTTTGTGGCGGAGCGACAGGGCAGGTTGAGACCACCTAGGAGAGAGGTGGGCCTGGCCCTGTTTGGTGTTCGCGGATACTTAACACGCTTAACGAGATCTTGGTATTTGATCTGAGTCTGGCCATTTGGTCTATACGCACTAACCAACTACGCGGGAACAGTTATGGGCACTCGACGTCGTGGTATCAGCTGAAGCACTTCGTGGCGTCGGCCCGAGCGGGCGCCGGATTGGACTGGAACGCCTGCTAGGCTAGGTCTGCTTCCGGCCGCCCACGCGACATGCAGGTGTGCTAAGGGCGATGGGCCCGGAACCCCCCTCGCCGGACCACCTCGCCGGCCTGCTCCTCCACGACGACGCTGTCCTCGTTCCCCTCCACGACAGCCCTCCCGACCATCCCCGAGCACCTTGCCCGTTCCTGCCCTCCCTTGTGAGCCCAGACCTCTCCTCTCCTCCTCCTCCTGCAGACAGTGCTGCGCCGCTGCTCAAGCCTGCACGCCAGCGCCTTTCGCCGTCCGCGCAGTGCGTGACGCGCCCGGCTGCGCGCCTCCCCCACTTTGCTCGCCCCTGCGTCGACGCTGACGCGGCGCCGAGTTTCCCCCACACGGATCGCTGCCTCGCCCGGCCTCGTCTTGCCCCGGACGGCGTCGCCTTCCACCCGGGCCGTTGCCGCCTTGCCTCGCCCGTGCTTTCGCGCCCGTCCGCTGCCGCCACGCCCTACCTCCCGAATCAGCGCCCATGCGCTGCCACAACCTCGCCATTGCCGCCACCACTGCCGCCCGCGCCTTGTCCTCCTCGCCGCGCTTTCTGGGCCTCCTGCGCCTGCTTGGCGCTAGTGCGGTGGCCGGTGGCGCCATGCGCCTGGCGCGCCCCCTCGGGCGCCTGTTAGCCGGTAACCACGCTCGCCGGGCGCCCGTGCTTGCGCCGATCCACTTTGCCCTATGGGCCTATGACAAGTGGGGCCTCCAAATTGAGCGAAAAAATTAAAAAAAGGGATTTAAAAAATAATAATAAATAAGTAAAATAATTAAAATATTAATTAGTTAATTAATTAAAGAATTAATTAACTTAATTATTCTGTTTAGATTAACCTAATCACCTAGTTTAGTTAATTAATCATTAGGTTAATTAACGATCAATGACATCTTGGGACCCACATGTCGATTGACGATCAACACCTCTCGTTGACTTGGCGTCGACATGACATCATGCTGATGTCATTAATCCAATTTTCGACTTAATTTAAATAATTAATTAAATTCAAGAAATTAGTAAATCTTTAGAAAATCATATCTTTTAATCAGTAACTCGGATTAAATTATTTTCAACATGAAAGTTGCTCAGAATGACGAGATGAACCCGGATACGCAACCCGTTCGTCCGCCACTCATCTCTAACCTATCGAACTCGCAACTTTCCCCCTCCGGCTCCTCTGCCCGAAAATGCGAAACACCGGGGATACTTTCCCGGATGATTCCCCCCTTCGTCGGTATCACCTCCTACCGCGCTAGGGCATACCCAGCACCACGTATTGCCTCGTTATGTTTTGTGATGCTTTGTTTGCTCAGATTTACTGTTTCTTCCCCTCTTCCTCCCCGGTAGACCCGAGATCGATGTCTTCTTTGGTACCCGATCGACTACGGTGTTGTGACCCCTCCTTCTTGTTCGAGCAACCAGGCAAGCCCCCCTTGATCACCAGATATCGCCTACTCTTCTCTATATCGCTTACATTAGAGTAGTGTAGCATGTTATCGCTTTCGCTTAATCCTATCTTCTTTGCATAGCTTTGTCCTTGCTACTACTTGTTGTTACCTTTACCGCTATCCCATCGCTTAGTATAGGATGCTAGTGTTCCATCATTGACCCTACACTCTTGTCCGTCTACCATGCTATACTACTGGGCTGTGATCACTTCGGGAGGTGATCACGGGCATATACTATATACTTTACACTATTTCATTACCTGTGATACTGTTCGGAGATGGGGGCTGAAAGGACAGGTGGCTCCATCCCGGTAGAGGTGGGCCTGGGTTCCCGACGGCCCCCGACTGTTACTTTGTGGCGAGCGACAGGGCAGGTTGAGACTACCTGGGTGAGAGGTGGGCTCGACCTCGCTTGGTGTTCGCGGATACTTAACACGCTTAACGAGATCTTGGTATTTGATCTGAGTCTGGCCATTTGGTCTATACGCACTAACCAACTACGCGGGAACAGTTATGGGCACTCGACGTCGTGGTATCAGCTGAAGCACTTCGTGACGTCAGCGACTGAGCGGCGCGCGCCGGATTGGACTGGAACGCCTGCTAGGCTAGGTCTGCTTCCGGCCGCCCACGCGACATGCAGGTGTGCTAAGGGCGATGGGCCCGGAACCCCCCTCGCCGGACCACCTCGCCGGCCTGCTCCTCCACGACGACGCTGTCCTCGTCCCCCTCCACGACGGCCCTCCCCGACCATCCCCGAGCACACTGCCCCGTTCCCTGCCCTCCCTTGTGAGCCCAGACCTCTCCTCTCTCCTCCTCCCTCGCACACCGCGCCCGTGCCCGTCCGCGCTCGCACGCCAGCGCCTCGCCGTCGCGCCGGTGCGTGATCGCGCCCGGCCCGCTGCCGCCTCCCCACTTTGCTGCCCCTCGCCCCTGCGACGTTGACGCCGGCGCCGGGCTTCCCCACACCGGACTGCCTCCGCCCGCGCCCGGCCTCGTCTTGCCCCGGACGGCGCCTTCCACCCGGTTGCCGCCTTGCCTCGCCGTGCTCCCCGCGCCCGTCCCGCCACGCCCTACCTCCCGAATCATGCGCCCATGCGCCACACTGCTCGCCATTGTCTCCACCCACGACCGTCGCCCCGCGCCTTGTCCTCCTCGCCGCCGCGCCGGTCTGGGCCTCCTGCGCCCTGCTGACGCTAGTGCGGTGGCCGGTGGCGCCATGCGCCTCGCCGGCGCCTCGGGCGCCTGTTGGGCCAGTAACCACGCCTTCGCCGGGCGCCTGCGTGCCTGCGCCCGATCCACTTTGCCCTATGGGTTTATGACAAGTGGGGCCTCCAAAGCGAAAAATTAAAAAAAAAGGATTTAAAAAAATAATAATAAATAAGTAAAATAATTAAAATATTAATTAGTTAATTAATTAAAGAATTAATTAACTTAATTATTCCTGTTTAGATTAACCTAATCACCTAGTTTAGTTAATTAATCTGTTAGGTTACTTAACGACCAATGACATGCGGGACCCACATGTCACCGACGATCAACACCTACATTGATCGCCGACGTCAAGATGACATCATCTTGATGTCATTAATCCAATTTTCGACTTAATCTAAATAATTAATTAAATTCAAGAAATTAGTAAATCTTTAGAAAATCATATCTTTTAATCAGTAACTCGGATTAAATTATTTTCAACATGAAAGTTGCTCAGAATGACGAGATGAACCCGGATACGCAACCCGTTCGTCCGCCACTCATCTCTAACCTATCGAACTCGCAACTTTCCCCCTCCGGCTCCTCTGCCCGAAAATGCGAAACACCGGGGATACTTTCCCGGATGATTCCCCCCTTCGTCGGTATCACCTCCTACCGCGCTAGGGCATACCCAGCACCACGTATTGCATCGTGATGTATTGTGTTGCTTTGTTTGCTCAGATTTATCGCTTTCTTCCCCCTCTTCCTCCCCGGTAGACCCCGAGACTGATGCTGCTGCTGGTACCCCGATCGACTACGGTGTTGACGACCCCTCCTTCTTGTCTGAGCAACCAGGCAAGCCCCCCCTTTGATCACCAGATATCGCCTACTCTTCTCTATACTGCTTACATTAGAGTAGTGTAGCATGTTCTCGCTTTCGATTAATCCTATCTTGCATAGCCTTTGTCCTTGCTACTCTTGTTGTTACCTTTACACCTTATCCTCTCGCTTAGTATAGGATGCTAGTGTTCCATCATTGACCCTACACTCTTGTCCGTCTGCCATGTTATACTACTGGGATGTGATCACTTCGGGAGGTGATCACGGGCATATACTATATACTTTACACTATTTCATTACCTGTGATACTTGTTAGGAGATGGGGGCTGAAAGGACAGTGGCTCCATCCCGGTAGAGGTGGGCCTGGGTTCCCGACGGCCCCCGACTGTTACTTTGTGGCGGAGCGACAGGGCAGGTTGAGACCACCTAGGAGAGAGGTGGGCCTGGCCCTGTTTGGTGTTCGCGGATACTTAACACGCTTAACGAGATCTTGGTATTTGATCCGAGTCCGGCCATTTGGTCTATACGCACTAACCAACTACGCTGGGAAATGCTTATGGGCACTCGACGTCGTGGTATCAGGTGAAGCACTTCGTGACGGCTGGCCCGAGCGGCGCGCCGGATTGGAACGCAGGCTGCTCTTGTATTAAGGGGCTAGTTACGCTTCGCCGCCCACGCAACGTGGTGTGTGCTAAGGGCGATGGGCCCGCACCCTTGTGCGCTTAGGTTTAGACCGGCGTCTTGACCTCTCTGTTGTGCCTAGGTGGGGCTGCGGCGTGTTGATCTTCAGCGGCGGGCATGACCCAGAAAGTGTGTCCGGCCAAATGGGATCAAGCGTGTTGGGTTATGTGGTGCACCCTGCAGGAAGTTAATCTATTCGAATAGCCGTGATCTTCGGTAACATGACGACTTGGAGTTGTACCTTGACCTTATGACAACTAGAACCGGATACTTAATAAAACACACCCTTCCAAGTGCCAGATACAACCCGGTGGTCGCTCTCTCTCAGGGTTACGAGGAGGGGATCGCCGGTTAGGATTATTGCTATGTGATGCTACTTGGAAGACTTCAGTCTACTCTCCGCTACATGCTGCAAGGCGGAGGCTTCCAGAAGCGTAGTCTTCGACAGGGTTAGCTATCTCCCTCTTATTCTAGCATTCTGCAGTTCAGTGCACTGATATGGCCCTTTACACATTTATCCATGCATATGTAGTGTAGCTCCTTCCTTGCGAGTACTTTGGATTAGTACTCACGGTTGCCTTGTTCCCCCTTTTCCCCCTATCTCTACTCGATTGATGCGACTGCACGATGGAGCCGGGAGCGACGCCACCGTCGATGGCGACTACTACCCGGAGGTGCCTACTACTACGTGCAGCCTGGCCGACGACGACTGTGAGTAGTTAAGAGGATCCTGTGCAGGGAGGCATGCTCCTCTTCGATCTGTATCCCGCTTTGTGCTAGCCATCTTATGGCAACTTGTTTTAACTTATATGCGTACTCAGATATTGTTGCTTCCGCTGACTCGTCTATGATCGAGCACTTGTATTCGAGCCCTCGAGGCCCCTGGCTTGTATTATGATGCTTGTATGACTTATTTATCTTTTAGAGTTGTGTTGTGATATCTTCCCGTGAGTCCCTGATTTTGATCATACACGTTTGCGTGTATGATTAGTGTATGATTGAATCGGGGGCGTCACACTTCACCACCTCCAACTTCGGCGCGTATCGACACTGCACCAAGTTCTTCTGCACCACCGAACCTCAACGACGACCCTGCTGCTTCACCTGCTCCTCATGGGAACGAGTAGAAGCTCTATGTCTTCAAACCTTTTTGGTCCTTCATCGACAAAAGGGGAGAAGCATATGAGTTGATAGTCTTCAAGCGGGTCCATATGGGTGGTTGCTATACTTTTGCCATGTTCTTACAACTCTCGCTTTTGATACATTTGGTTCTTTGAGTTGTAACACTTAAACTTGATGGTCGTATGCTACTTTTTTTTGCTATCCTGTGATGCGACGATAAATTCCGCATGTGCGATGATAAATCCCGCATGAAATCATTTCGCGGACGTCCTTTTTTCATTGTGCATGTCATTACCTTCGTTATATCCTTTCATGCATGATGCATTGTCTTCATTAGTTGAAGAGGATCTCCACAAGTACAACATGCCATGTGCATTTGCATTCAAAAGCAAAATACTTATATGCACATCTTCAGGGGGAGCCTTTTTGCTACTTATGAAGACAATATCTTAATCCTTTACAATGTCACATACTTTTATCCCCGTTGAAAACTTCAACAGTTTGTCATCAATCGCCAAAAAGGGGGAGATTGTAAGTGCATCTAGTTCCACCCCTAGTTGGTTTTGGAGTATTGACGACAAACCTGGTTGAGGGACTAATATGTTTGTGAGAACTGCAGGATAACACATGTAGTAGTCCCTCATTGATTCGGTTTACCTACCGGAGATGACCCCTAGAATGTGTGAAGACATTGAAGACAATGGTGGTATGTGAAGATATTCACAACGAAGATTATGACTCGAGAATACATTCATGTGAAGACTATGGAGTGCGAAGACATAGCTGTTTCGTAGTTTCCTTTTCTTCTTTGTTGAGTCATAGGAACCACCGCATCGTTAAGTGGGATCCAAGTGAACAAAGTCGAGGATCAAGTGATGCTCAACCAAATCCTATGTATTTGAGCGAAGACAATGAGAGCAAATCTTATCCAGAGCTGGATGAGTCAGCTTTACTTCTAGCCCAAGTTAAGCTGCCGCGTGTGTTTGAAATCTGACCGTTGGAACACATGTCAGTTCCTTAGTGACCCAGGGTCATTTCGGACAAATCAGGTCAAGTTGCCTAGTGGCTATAAATAGCCCACCCCCTACACCATAAATTGGTGGCTGGTCAGAGTTAGTACACGGCTTTTGTCATTTGAGAGCAACCCACCTCCGAAGTATTTGAGAGAGAGATCCTTGCAAGGACAAAGCCCAAAACACCCAGAGCCCAAAGAGTGTTAGGCATCACTGAAGTCTTTCTGTCCGCGTGACCTGAAGACGTATTACACTTGGGGACTGTGAATCCTCCAGCTGGTTAGGCGTCGCGTTCTGAGCATCCAAGAGTCATTGTGGATTGCCGGTGAACGAAGTCTGTGAAGGTTTGAAAGTCTACCTTGAAGACTTACCAGAGTGATTGGCCGAGGACTAAGTGTCCTTAGCTCAAGGGGAATAAGGTGAAGATGCGATCTTCTGAGTTGAATCTCAGCCTCCCTAACCAGACGTACAGTTGTGACAACAACTGGAACTGGTCCAACAAATTCTTGTCCTCACCAAGCGACTGGTTCTATCTTCTCCTTCTCTTTACTTACAGTTTGTCGTCGTGAATTCATTGCCTGCTTGAATTACCTGTTTGACTTCACTATGTGACGACTATTGTTGTTTGGCTTCATATTATCTTCCATCCTGATCCATACTACCTAGCTGCCATTAGTCTTTGTGATTTCACTTCATTGTATACTTGACTATGGCTTGCCTAGTGTAGTCTACCTTCCGTTGCATGTTAACAGGTTCATTTCTATCTTTTGTCTTCGAAACTTCCATGTTCTGAAGACTTTCATAAAAATCGCCTATTCACCCCCTCTAGTTGATAACTAGGACTTTCAGCAACATAACCTTCCCCCTTGCTGAACCACAAGGGGCTGATGGCCCCATAGGTGATCGTGTTCCACCAGGTCCCATGCAAGAAATGAGAATGAATGTCAAACACCTTGCCACCGTCGCTCAGCCGCAAACATTGAGATACATAGTTTTTAAATTCTAGTAAATTCAAAACTCATCTGAAATTCATGAAACTTGGCATGCTATCATGGAACGACATCAACATGGTGTGCTAAATTTTTATCCCATTTGGGACAGGTTTGGGTATAAGCTTCTCACATACAAGAGCTTCTGACAACAAGCCTCATGGTTCCGGTAGGGAATGTGCCTCCTTGGTGGATGAAACGATATTCATTGCCTCTTCCTGTTTTCAATTTTATTTCCTAGTGGCATCATAGAGTCACAAGAGTGTTGTGTTAAAATTTGCAATTTTGGGGTTAGTTTGGACATTTTTATACATTAACTGAGTTTTCTAGGCATTTTATGTGCATAATTCAAATTTGAACTACATGCACATGCTCAAGTGCAGAAAAATGGGTTGACATATCAAATGTGTGTCCTTGAGTGCATGCTTAGGTCCCATGCAAGAAATGAGAATGAATTTCAAACACCAGGGAACTGTTGATTGCCGGCAAAACATTGAGATACTTTGTTTTTAAATTCTAGTAAATCCAAAACTCATATGAAATTCATGAAACTTGGCATGTTATCATGGAATGGCACCCGACATGTTGTGGTATTTTTCGTGTCCATTTTGAGAGAAGGCGAATTCGAATAACAGCCAACGAAGGCATTTTGAAACAAATAGCTGCCACTTTAACATCTCAAACGTTTTGTATAATTTAAATCGTGTGTGTTCTGTTAACCATTCACGTGACGCCACACATCACTCTTTTAATGGCTAGGAGGTGCCCAGGGCCGGTCCTGAGATTTTGGGGGCCTGGGGCGAGACTAAAACTCGGGGCCCTTAATATGGAAGCCATAACAATAAAAATGAATATACGTATATATGAAATATTTATCGATAACACTAAAATTCATCTAAATCAGTATGCATATAAAATAATTTATTCATATTACCTTAAAATTTTCTTCTAACAATCCTCGATGCAAAGTCAAGTATGATGGGGTTGATGTCAATATCGTCCAATAATTTCTTCTCGATGCATAATGTTGCTAGATCATTTAACCTCTATGAACCATTGTTTACCTCAGATAGTTCTTCAGTAATTTCAATTTGTAAGCCAGTCATAGTCATAGTAAATAAGATGCCGTAGGCAATGAAGATATTAGGATAACAATCAACTTCTTGGACATGCTCGAAAATCTCCATTGCAAACATTGCACCATCCGACAAAGTTAATCTTATAATTTTTTATTCAAAAATAAGATAATATACCTCAACATCTCATGAACCATCAAGAGAGAAAGTTTCTGCAAATTTTGTGCAAGACTCTTCAAGTTCAAAATCATGCAATGACTTGAGGGTGCCCGAGCTCAATAATAGTCTGAATATATATATATATACATACATACATATATATATATATATATATATATATCTTTAATCACCATGAGTTCTTTAAGAGCAACTCTAGCAGACCCGCATCTACTTCGCCCGCCATAAAACAGCGTTTGCGGTTAAATGCAAAACCGCTTTTTCTTGGGCTGGCTCAGTTTATAGATGCAGATCCCCCAAACGGATAAGTAAAAAAGTATATTCGCGGAATATACCTTTTTACGGGTTGGCTTCTGCGGGCTCTGCTCGGACACCGCTGCGATGACCCGCAAACAGAAAACTGCATTTCTCGCATTTGGCATAGGTTTCGACATATAAGTTCAAATTCAAACGACATAACACAGTTTTACGCGCAAACAAAAGCAAAGTTCAACAGGACAAACACAAAAGAGGGCCCTGCAAAAGTTTGCACCCATGTCCGGCACCATCTTGGTCGATCTTCACTCCGCGGCACCACCGAATCCACCTCCGGCGCTTGTCCCAACTCCCGCACCGAAATCATCGACATTGCCACCATATGGAGCAGAGAAAACATCTCCGAAACTGTAACACGAACCGGCCGACGCTCTTCAAGATTCTATCCTTGCCATATCATGACATATTTTGGTGAGGTTGTCCATGTCATTGCGGTTCATTGACATGATCTTGTTTTCTTCGGCGAGCAACTCCCAACAATGCTCTAGTTTGAAGAATATGCCTTCCGAAGCTCCCATGTCCGCACTCCATGCTTTGATCAAAGCTTGATCTTCCAAGATCGTGTAGTTCTTCGATCTTTGGCTTTTCCCAGTTTTTGCCTGCGATTGCTCATACGCTTCCTCTTCGATCTCCTCCAATTCATCCGCACAACCATGATCATCCACGCCGCCCTCCGTTTCATTATAGTCGAATGGTTCGAAAGGGGCTTGATCAATGTCAACCGCGTTTGTGTCCAACAAGTTCACGATCCCGGTTGTTGCATTATTAGAACCACCGCTATAGTGAACGATAACAAGTCACGAGCTATCGAGAATAATTGCGGAAATGAAAGGAAATCGCCAAGACCGAAGAAGCATACCTTCCGGCCATTTCATCGAACACCTCGCTTGCGGGGGAGCGGCACCGTTGAATGGCATCGCCGGAGCACCTCATTGTGGGGGGATGGAGTGAGAGGATGAAAAAGGTGGCTTCTTTGTAGCCAGAAACTTCCTCCGCTTTACGCCCGCGACCTTGCCGACCTTCTCCGCTGCCGGCCGGGATCCGCTGCCACATTGGCGTACGGAGCACGGGCCATCGCGGCGGTGGCAGCCAGATTCCCGCCCTGCACGACCACGTTGACCTGCCGCTTGCGGGCAGGCGCGACGTTTGCTTGGGCGACGTTGGCGGGGCCAACATGACCGGTGACGAGATCCGCCTGAGGGGAAGGAGCGTGCGCGACCTCGACGGTGACGGGGGACAACATGGGGTCGTCCATGGTGGCAAGGGACGACCGGGGAGGAAGCACCGGAGCTTGCGGAGGCGGGGCAATGGTGGCGGATGGTGCGGGAAGCGGGAAAGGGCGCCCGGAAATGTCCCTCCCTCCAAATATCACTGCGGATAGGGGTTGAGCTCGGGTTGGCCTCCCAGCCCGTGAAGATAGAGGTTGGGGGAGAAGATTTGCCGCGCCCCGCAAAAATATTTGCGGGCTGGGGCGGGATGCGGGGTCTGATCGGGCAGGTTTTCTCGCCTGACCCGCAATTTGGCGGTTATTTTGCGGGCCAGGGCGGGATGCGGGGTCTGCTAGAGTTGCTCTAAATCTACCTTTCAAAGAGTGATCACCATATCAACCAAAACAAAAGAAATATTTAACTTGAAAATCCTTCTCAGCTTCTAGGGTTTCTTCATCATTTAACTATGATTGTACCAAGTCATCCACAACTTTCTTCCTTTTCCTTTTATCGCTACCAAATGGATACTTTCTTCCGGACAACATGATAAGACATAATGTTGAAAATAAATATAAAAAATACATCAATTGACAATTGTTGTACAGTGTTGATGTGTTGGCTGTTCATCTAGGAGACTAAGAAGTAGGAACCGCAATATGAATATAAGATATACCTTAGAGGGTCGAATTGTTGATGGATAGAAAGCAAAGCGAGGTTGCGCCGGCCGTTGGGGAATTGAAATCGGCGAATGACCTGACTGAATTAGGAATGAAAAATCGATTTAAGGGAAAAGGGAAAAGAAGCGCCATGCGCACAGTCGCGATTAGCCAAGAGACAAGCGTCGGCGGCCGCTGGGAAATTGGAAAGCAATGCCTGAATACGTGCGTGATTGAATGAAAAGGGATCAATCAGTCCCTTCTTTTTCTATGTGCATGTACTAACCTTAGGAAAGAATAGGAAGGGATCAATCAGTTCTTTTTTTTCTCCGTGCATGTACTGAATGGAACGAATCGATCTCTGGCTTATCCTCCGTAACACGCTGCATGATAACCCACAATCATAGGGGATCGCAACAGTTTTCGAGGGTAAAGTATTCAACCCAAATTTGTTGATTCGACACAAGGGGAGCCAAAGAATATTCTCAAGTATTAGCAGCTGAGTTGTCAATTCAACCACACCTGGAAACTTAGTATCTGCAGCAAAGTTTTTAGTAGCAAAGTAATATGATAGTGGTAACGGTAACAAAAATAAAGACATCAAAAGTAATGTTTTTGGTATTTTGTAGTGATTGTAATAGTAGCCACGGAAAAGTAAATAAGCGTAAACCAATATATGGAAAGCTCGTAGGCAACATCAATCTCAGAACATAGTGGATACTAGGGATCAAACCCTAACAAAACTAACTCGATTACATGATAAATCTCATCCAACCCATCACCGTCCAGCAAGCCTACGATGGAATTACTCACGCACGGGCTGAGCATCATGAAATTGGTGATGGAGGATGGTTGATGATAATGACGGCGACGAATCCCCTCTTTGGAGCCCCGAGCGGACTCCAGATCAGCCCTCCCGAGAGAGATTAGGGCTTGGCGGCTCCCTATCGTAAAACGCGATGATTTCTTCTCTCGACTTTTTCTCCCGAAAGCCAATAAATAGAGTTGGAGTTGGCGTTGGAGGGTGTCGAGGGGCCACGAGGTGAGGCGCGCCCGGGAGGCGCGCCCCCACCTCGTGGACAGAGTGTGGGCCCCTGGTCTTCATCTTTTACGAGGATTTATTATTATTTATTCTAAGATATTCCGTGTAGTTTCAGGTCATTCGAGAACTTTTGTTTACGCACATAAAACAACATCATGGCAATTCTGCTGAAAACAGCGTCGGTCCGGGTTAGTTCCATTCAAATCATACAAGTTAGAGTCCAAAACAAGGGCAAAAGTGTTTGGAAAAGTAGATATAGCGGATACGTATCAACTCCCCAAGCTTAAACCCTTGCTTGTCCTCAAGCAATTCAGTTGACAAACCGAAGAGAAAAGAAAAACTTTTAGAAACTCTGTTTACTCTTGTTGTTGTACCTATGTCAAGCCAGCATTCAGGTTTTCAGCAAAGATCATAACTAACCACATTTGCAACAACTCCTAGGTCTCATGTTTACTCATATCAATAACATAATCAGCTAGCAAGTCATAATAATAAATCTCGGATGACAACACTTTCTCAAAATAATCCTAATATGATATAACAAGATGGTATCTCGCTAGCCCTTTCCGAGACCGCAAAACATAAATGCAGAGCACCTTCAAAGATCAAGGACTGACTAGACATTGTAATTCATGGAAAAGAGATCCAATCATAGTCATACCCAATATAAATTAACAGTAATGAGTGCAAATGACAGCTGTGCTCTCCAGCTAGTGCTTTTTAATAAGAGGGTGATGACTCAACATAAAAGTAAATAGATAGGCCCTTCGCAGAGGAGAAGCGAGGATTTGTAGAGGTGCGAGCTCGGTTTTGAAATAGAGATAAATTATATTTTGAGCGGCATACTTTCATTGTCAACATAGCAACTAAGAGATGACGATATCTTCCATGCTAAACAAATTATAGGCGGTTCCCAAACAGAATGGTAAAGTTTATACTCCCCCTCCTCCACAAGCATCAATCCATGGCTTGCTCGAAACAACGAGTGCCTCCAACATTCAACGGGTCCCAGGGGAGTTTTGTTTGCAATTATTTGGATTTAGTTTGCATAAAGCATGGGACTGGGCTTCCTGGTGACCAGCCATTTTCTCATGAGTGAGGAGCGGAGTCCACTCCTCTTGAGAATAACCCCGCCTAACACGGAAGATAAGGGCATCCCTAGTTGATATATGAGCTATTCGAGCATGCAAAACAGAATGTTTATTTGAAGGTTTAGAGTTTGGCACATACAAATTTACTTGGAGCAGCGGTGAATCTGACATATAGGAAGGTATAGTGGACTCATATGGAATAACTTTGGGGTTTAAGGGATTGGATGCACAAGCGGTATTCTGCTTAGTACAAGTGAAGGCTAGCAAAAGGCGGGAAGCGACCAACTAGAGAGCGACAACAGTCATGAACATGCATTAAAATTAATAAACATTGATACAAGCATGAGTAGGATATAATTCACCATGAACGTAAATATCGTGAAGACTATGTTGATTTCTTTCAACTACATGCGTGAACATGTGCCAAGTCAAGTCACTTAAATCATTCAAAGGAGGATACCACCCCATCATACCACATCACAACCATTTTAATAGCATGTTGGCACGCAAGGTAAACCATTATAACTCATAGCTAATCAAGCATGGCACAAGAAACTATGATCTCTAATTGTCATTGCAAACATGTTTATTCATAATCAATTTGAATCAAGAACGATGAACTCATCATATTTACAAAAACAAAAGAGGTCGAGTTCATACCAACTTTTCCCATCTCGGTCAGTCCATCATATATGTCATCATAATTGCCTTTCACTTGCACGACCGAGCGATGTGAATAATAATAAGAGTGCACGTGCATTGGATTAAATTTGGAATCTGCGAGCATTCAATAAACAAGAGAAGACAAGGCAATATGGGCTCTTGGTTAAATCAACAATGATGCATATAAGAGCCACTTCAACAATTTAATCATGGTCTTCTCCTCATCGACCCCAAAGAAAAGAAAAGAAATAAAAACTATTTACACAGGAAAGCTCCCAACAAGCAAAAGAAGAACGGGAAATATTTTTGGGTTTTCTTTTTAATTACTACTACTACAGCAGGAAAAATAAATGTAACATCCCAAAATTCTAAATTTTTGAATGTTATAATAAAGAGATAGATTTGATTAATTGAGTGAATTGAGTGAAATTTGAAAGTTTTTGAAAGTTAAATGAGAGGGAATAAAAGGACTTTCCCAAACTTTCATTTTGCATGTTATGATCTCCGTGAATTCAAATTCTTTTCACCACAAAACCCTGGAGAGAAGATGACATGACTTCTTCCATTTATTTAAATGACAAGGCGTGTTGAAAATATTTGAATTTCATTTGAAGTTATTTCCAATTCATAAACTTCATGCAACTCAATGATTTTCATGAGAGAAGATAAAATGACTTCTTCAAAATATATGAAATATGAGTTGGGAGTTTAAAAGAAATCCAATTTAAATTCCCTTTTGAAAAATTATTTACAGTTTGGACTTATTTGGGTTTTATTCAAATTTATTTTTCTCCAAAAATAAAATATATTGAAATTAGGGTAAAATGATTCCCTACATCAGAAAATTGGAGAGAAATAAATTTGAATTAATTTTGGTATTTTTAAATTGACTTTTATTGGATTTTATTAGAGCAGAAGCACTCTTTGCTTTATTTGAATTTGTGTGTATTTTATTTAAAGCTAGAATAATGTTCATCTTGTAGGAAATCTTTTTCTGAAAATTTTGATATATTATATGCCTATAGTACATTTTAATTTATTTAGTTCTATTTCTTCTTAAATGTATTTAAAAAAAATCTTGTTCTCTCCGCCGAACTGGGCCGGCCCAGCTCCTGCCAGGCCAAGGCCCAGCCAGCCCTGCCGCGCTTCGCCCACGAGCTCGGGACGGAGTCCCGAGCGTAACCGACGCCGCCTCGACGTCCATGCGCTGCGCGGAGTGCTCCGCCGCCTTACCCCTCCTCCAAGGCTACCTCCTCCCCTCTCCTCCTATAAAGTCGCCGCCGCCTCTCCTTTCCTCCTCGCACTTCGCACCGCCGCCGCACTTCTCGCCGCGCTCGCTGAAAGCCGCCGCCGCCGGCGAGATCCACCGCCTCCGCCCCGCTCCGTCTAGTCGTCGTGGACCGCCTCCGATGCCGCCATCCTCCTCGCCTCGGCGCATCGACCCTCCCCGTCTACTCCGCCGCCGCCGACCACGAGTCGCCTACATGGCGCCGCCGTAACCGCTTCTTGCCGCCCGACCGCCCGGACCAATCTGCCCGAACGGCAAGCGAGCAAATATAAACCTCCGGTCCCATCCGGTTTTCCTTTAAGTTCGTTTAAAAAATCGTGAACTAGATCTGTTTTTTGTTTTATTAAACAATAACGTCCCTTTGTTTAGATCCTATAAACGAACATTCACTTTTTAGTCTTTTCTTTTTCTGTTTGTTTTTACGTCAGGGACCTATCCGTGAATATATTTATTTACAGATTGGCCCCTAGTTTTCAAACGGCCACAACTTTTCGCTGGTGTATCCAAATCCAACGAAACCAACGCCCACTTCTTCGTTATGATCCCCTCTATCCAGATAAACAACTTAAACATGTTTTTGACAATTTAAAAATTGAGTTTAGTTCAGATTAGTATTCGAACTTGTTTTAAATGCGTAATTTGAGTTTTATAACTCCGATTTGAGTGATTCTTTTTGCAAATCGAAGCTCTTGACCTAAACTTTCTGATAAGGCCAAATTCACATAGTTTTGGTACTGTTAGAAATTTTTTTATGCTGCAAGAGTTATTTGCTTGGTTTTGATGTTTTCCAAATTGTTTTCTTCGTTCTCTCTGATCTTTTGAGTGATGGCTTATGTGTGGTTACCATTGCTTGCTTGCGATAGATTGACCGGAGAGTGACGAGTAGAACTATCAGGAGTTTTGAGTGCGAATCATCTTCATCAACATTGCAGGCAAGTAACACTTTGATCATACCTCTTTACTACCCAGTTTTATTGCATTAGATCAATCCTCAAACATTGCATGATTAGGATCTAATTAAATTGTGGGATGGGAAGTAGATGAGGTAGTACCTATTACCTGTTTTTTTATCAAACCCCTAGGAGTTACTTCTACGTTTGCTTATGCCATGCTATGCCAGTAGACGTGGATTGGGTAAGTGTATCCATGACAGATGTTAGGTTATTAATTAATGGTTTATTTAAGGTGGCAACCTTAATACACATCTGGGTGGATTGAGGTACCTGGGTATTCCAGGATTGCCTGTTTTTCTTTATGGACCACCACCCAGGCTCAAAGGGATCATGAGATTTTTCATACTAGAAACTTCCGTGTGCAGCCACAAGCTATTATGGGCTCTAGCATAGTTGATTAAGTCGTGCGAACTCTTATAGGGTAGACTAGCAGATGTAGGGGAAAGTATGTGTAACGGTCTATCCATCGTAAGGTGCTAGCGCTTTTGAAAGACTGTGTCTCGGTCATCCGTTTCTCAAACACCATGTAGTGCGAGAAATCCAACGGATGTGATCGACTCTTGTGGGGAGAAGTGCGCAAACCTCTGCACAGTGTATAAACTAATCATGATTAGCCGTGTCCCCGGTTATGGATGTTTTGAGTATCTAGTACTTGGATTATCATGTGAATCTCATCATGTTACTTTAATTAATATTGTTGGGTTTTAATGATGATGCTTAATTGGGATTGAGAATGCTGTCAACCATTCTCAATTTTTAACAACCACCATGATAGTTAAATAAAATGTATTCCTTTGCAGTAGGGAAAAATTGGCTTTTCGCAAAAACATTATAACCATAGAGCCTCCATCGGCCAAATATGCATGTAGTGATAGCCTTTATTCATCATTGCTCTATGGTGTGAATTTGCCAGTACATTCAATGTACTGACCCTTTGTGGCTGCAACGTCTCATGTTGCAGGATCTTACGACGCGTAATTTATAAGTTAGGGTTACGATTTCTACACTCAACTTTGCCGTTGGTGTTGATGGGAATCCACAACCTTGTTACTTCCGCTATTTGGATTGAGGTAATAGTAATTACGTTACTTTATACATGTGATTTACCTCTGTTATAAATCCTCGAGTACTGTGTGTGTCAGCATACCGATCCAGGGATGACACTTAAGCACAAAGACTTGATCCATTCGGGTCGGGTCGCTACAATAAACTACTACTAATTTTTTGGGGTTTTTCTTAAGGTTTATTAAACACACAAGAAGAAAGCAGGAAAAAGAAAATAAACTAGCATGGATATTACAGTGAAAGAGTATGAGCACCGACATCTAGCAATGAGTGTGTGTGAAGATAAATGTAATGTCAGTGAGAAATACGTACTCCCCCAAGCTTAGGATTTTGGCCTAAGTTGGTCTCTTGCCGAGGATAGCTGGCGGATACCCGTAGGTGTATTTGAGGTCATCTTGCGAAGAAGAATAGTTGGGATCATAATGTGATGAAGAGGACTCACGGCGCCCTTTGGTAGCAACCGCCTCAGGATCCCAAGAATAAACAGACTGTCGTGGAGGCTCATCTTGTGGTTCTGGTTCCGGGGCTGGTGCAGGATTCCGATAGGCTTGAATGGCCGCCCACGGAACAATGTGAGTACCTGCAGACAAGTTAAGCAAAGAGGGAGCAGGAAAAGTAATAGTCTCAGCGTGATGTTTATCAAAGTACAATTTATATTTGAGCTCCCCTTCACGACTCTTAACAAGAAAGTCATGCGCTAGCATACTTTTATAATCTAAATAAGCACGGGGCAACGCTGTTTCTTCTTCCTCCTCATGCCTACTAGGTATTTCAAAATATCCAGCTAGGCGTGAAGCATAAATGCCTCCAAAGATGGGGCCCTTAGTACGGTTCAGACTTAACCGTATAGCAACAATTCCACCCATACTAACAGAGTTATTGCGGTATAAACCATGGAACAAAATGATAATATTAGGAACACTAAGGTTTCCACAGTTCCCGCGACCAATCAAGCAACGACTAGCAAATAAGGCAAGGTAGCGTAAAACAGGAAAATGTATGCTAGTAATTCTTGCATCAGAAACCTTCCTGGTTTCTCCCACAGTGATAGTGTTAATAAAAGCTTCCACTTCATTACAGTGTGGTTCATCTAAGGTACCTTCAAAGGGTATTTTGCAAACCTCGCAAAATTCAGCTAATGGCATTTCCTTTACAACGTCATATAAATGAAACTCTACTGTTGGAGGTGATTTCTTAGGGAAAAGTAGAAGTTCTGCACAAAAGTATTTGTGAGTAAGAGATCTTGATGACGTTGGTCATGGAGGAAGTCATTGAGGCCAGCATTCTCAATCAATAAATAGAAATCCTCATAAATCCGGATCTCCTCAAGAAGTCATCGGAAGGCCATTCACACGCCGGACCTCCATGATCTGAGGCAAATTAAATTTGGGCTTCGCTCTTCTTCCTTTTGTTTCTCCTTGAGCTTGACTCGACGAGGCCCCCTCAAAAGTCTCTTCATTATTTCTGAAATAATATGAAATTTTTAGTTACTTCAAACAAAAGTGAACCAACTTCAATAAAATTGATGGCAACTACTCCTACAAGTGCCTAGAGCATATATCATTAGAACTACTTGGAACCATATAGATTTGACATGCAAGCTCAAGAACATGGTCCTATGCAGCACAAATTTGCAAAGAATAAAGCACTAGAACAAAAACTAATTGGACCAATGGAGGAGTCACATACCAAGGAACAATCTCCCAAAGCAGTTTTGCGAAAGGTGCTTTGAGCAAGGAGATCGAAAATCACAGCAAAAGTGGCTGGAACACGAGCTTGAGTTGGTTTTTCGGGTTTGTGTGAGGCAGAGGAAGAAGATGGGTGCAGGGATAAGTGGAGGAGGGCCACCGTTGGCCCATGAGGCAGGGGGCGCGCCCAGGGGGGTAGGGCGCGCCCTCCACCCTCGTGGCCAGGTGGCAGCTCCCCCCTCGGTAATTTTTGCACAATAAATCCTCAAATATTCCCGAAAAAATCATATTAAATTGGCATGGCATTCTGAGGACTTTTATTTTTGGGATATTTTTATATTGCATGGATAAATCAGGAAACAGACAGAAAAATACTATTTTACTTTATTTCTACTAAATAACAGAAAATATAAAGAGGGTACAAAAGGTTGTGCTTCTAGTCTCATCCATCCCATGCTCATAAAAAAGAATCCACTAACAAGGTTGATCAAGTCTTGTTAACAAACTCATTCCGATAGTCATGGAACCGGAGAAATTTTGAATAACACTATGTTACCTCAACGGGGATATGGACATCCCCAATAATAAGTATATCATATTTCTTCTTGACAGTATGGAGAGGAAATTCAAAACCTCCAAATATAATCGATGGAATTTTTCCAATAGAGTTGATACTATGAACTTGAGGTTGTTTCCTCGGAAAGTGTACCGTGTGCTCAGTACCATTAACATGAAAAGTGACATTGCCTTTGTTGCAATCAATAACAGCCCCTGCAGTATTAAGGAAAGGTCTTCCAAGAATAATAGACATACTATCATCCTCGGGAATATCAAGAATAACAAAGTTCGTTAAAATAGTAACGTTTGCAACCACAACAGGCACATCCTCATAAATACCGAGAGGTATAGCAGTTGATTTATCAGCCATTTGTAAAGATATTTCAGTAGGTGTCAACTTATTCAAGTCAAGTCTATGATATAAAGAAAGATGCATAACACTAACACCGGCTCCAAGACCACATAAAGCAGTTTTAACATAGTTTCTCTTAATGGAGCATGGTATAGTAGGTACTCCTGGATCTCCAAGTTTCTTAGGTATTCCACCCTTAAAAGTATAATTAGCAAGCATGGTGGAAATTTCAGCTTCCGGTATCTTTCTTTTATTTGTAACAATATCTTTCATATATTTAGTATAAGGATTCATTTTGAGCATATCACTCAATCGCATATGCAAAAAGATGGGTCTAATCATTTCAGCAAAGCGCTCAAAATCCTCATCATCCTTTTTCTTGGATGGTTTCGGAGGAAAAGGCATGGGTTTCTAAACCCATGGTTCCCTTTCTTTACCATGTTTCCTAGCAACGAAGTCTCTTTTATCATAACGTTGATTCTTTGGTTGTGGGTTATCAAGATCAACAGCAAGTTCAACTTCTATATCATTATCATTACTAGGTTGAGCATCATGAACATCGTCATTAACATTTTCACTAGGTTCATGTTCATTACCAGATTGTGTTTCAGCATCAGACATAGAGATATCATTTGGATTCTTAGGTGATTCAGCAATAGGTTCACTAGAAGTTTGCAAAGTCCTATCATTTTTCTTTTTCTTCCTTTTAGAAGAACTAGGTACATCAATATTATTTCTCTGAGAATCTTGCTCGATTCTCTTAGGGTGGCCTTCGGGATACAAAGGTTCTGAGTCATTCTACCAGTTCTAGTAGCCACTCTAACAGCATAATCATTTTTCTTACTATTCATTTCATCAAGCACTTCTTTCTGAGCCTTAAGTACTTGTTCTACTTGAGTGGTAACCATAGAAGCATGTTTGCTAACAAGTTTAAATTCACCTCTAATATTAGCCATATAGTCACCCAAGCGTTTAATCATATAAGCATCTTGTTTTAACTGTCTACCAAAATAAGCATTAAAGTCATCTTGCTTAAACATAAAGTCATCAAACTCATCCAAGCACTGACTAGCAATTTTAGTAGGAGGGACTTCATCTTTATCATATCTGTAGAGAGAATTTACCTTTACTACCGTAGTCGGGATATCGGGATCGGGAGGTTCTTGATGAATAAAGAATTGAGATCATATACTTCTTCAACAAAGTGTAAATTAAGACCATGTATTTCTTCAATAGGAGGTAAATTATTAACATCTTAAACTTTAATACCTTTTTCTTTCATAGATTTCTTTGCCTCTTGCATATCTTCGGGACTGAGAAATAGAACACCTCTCTTCTTCGGAGTTGGTTTAGGAATAGGCTCGAATTGGCTCAGAGCTGGCTCGGGAGTTGGCTCGGAGGTGCCCAATTATTTTCATTTGTCAACATATTATTCAATAGAATTTCAGCTTCATCCGGTGTTCTTTCCTGAAAAGAGAACCAGCACAACTATCCGGGTAATCTCTGGAAGCATCGGTTAGTCCATTATAAAAGATATCAAGTATTTCAGGTTTCTTAAGAGGATGATCAGGCAAAGCATTAAGTAACTTGAGAAGCCTCCCCAAGCTTGTGGGAGGCTCTCTTCTTTAATTTGCACGAAATTGTATATTTCCCTCAAGGCAGCTTGCTTCTTATGAGCAGGGAAATATTTAGCAGAGAAGTAATAAATCATATCCTGGGGATTACGCACACAACCAGGATCAAGATAATTAAATCATATCTTAGCATCACCCTTTAATGAGAACGGAAATATTTTGAGTATATAGAAGTAGCGCGATCTCTACCCCTCACGTTCCAACTTCTGCCTCGAATACTGATACGCCCCCGTTCTGCTCTCTCACTCGACCACAGTCACCATCACCGCCCCCTCACCCACCCTCGCTCCCCCTCTCCAGCATGGCGAACTATCCTCTGAACCCGGTGCCGTTCCTGCCGCCGGGTTTTGCCGTCGAGCCAGGGCCCATTGATCGCATTGGCCGGAGCGGGATGGTGGTCGGGCCGATACCGCCGCTGAACCATGACTACCTTGCCATTGCTGAAGCCAGTCACTATGTCCCTCTACACCGCCGGGCCGCCATCCGCACTGCTATCAAAGGTTTGCTTCATGAAGCTCAACTATTCACCACTGAATCATGTGACCATCCTTTGGGTATTGGGATTTTTGGATTTGTGGATTCCTTCCTTAGAGATACTGCTGTTGCCACCCCTTTGGAATTAGAGGACGAAGATCTGCTCATAGCTTTTGTGCTGCATCATGAGGCTCTCAATAGGCGCACCACTACTTTCGGTCCTGAGATTTGGCTGATGTTTTTTGGCTTCCCATATGACTATCAGACAGACTACTACATTAGTAAGTCTCGGGGATTTGGATCTTTGGTGTCTTGGTATAACCCACGTCGAGGATAGAAGGTTTATGTTGATCAAAGCCAGAGTCATCAGTCTGAGGCTTGTCCCTAAAAGTTTTGTGGTGTGGCAACTGGGTGGTGCTCGCGACTGCTGGACAGTTCAAATCACCATCTTGCGCAGCTCTGACTGGAATGCGCTCCTCCCTGAAGTTCCACCTGCAGGCGAGGAACCACCTCCTCCAGACGGCAATCCACATCCTCAGTTTGGTCCAGAGCTAACCGCAGAGCAACTTCATCAACAACAGGTGCATAACTGGCTTGTTCAGAATGCAGCGCCGGCCAATGGTGGACAGCCAGGCAACAATGGTTGGGGTGAATGGCCGGCAGCACCAGCTCCGCCACGCCCCATCGCCACCGTGCACGATGAACTTTCAGGCCTGGTTGGCTGCGCAGGGTCTGACAGTGCAACATGGTTTAGTTCGTGAACACAATCTTGAAGACAGTGCTGCTCAAGCTTGGAACGACTCGATCACTGTTTCGGAAGAGGACAGCTCGGCTCGCTCTGACTCTGCTTTTGCGTTGGTGATTGTCGAAGAACCAGCACACCAGGATCTGTCGCCCATGCCGTCTGCTGAAACTCTTTCTGTCACTGTCGAAATGCACAATGCAGGGTTACGCTTTGGTCTCTCTGCCCATGGCGATATGCTCATGAACCTGTTACTTGCTGATCCAACTCCTCGCCAGATGCTCAATCATACTCTGTTCTCTGCAATCCGTCCGGTTTTGGCCACGTGGGGCCCTTGGAGCAGTGGATACGGTCTGCGATCCAACTTACAGGTAGAACTTCAGGTCTCTGTCATCGAGGGTGAGCTGCAGTTCAGGCAAGTACCCATTGCAACTTCTGGTTCTTCTATGGTCCTCACAGAAATCTTCGAGCCCCTGGCCCCTCCTGAGACTATGCTTTTACCGGCACCTGGTGAGATTCAGTCAATCGACTATGCAACAACTGTCGCTGCCGTACCTGCTGTTGAGTAGTCTGAAAGTGCTCAAATAACTGAAACTGTTGTTCCTGCTGCTGCTCTGTCTGAGATTCAGTTTTCCTCTGATAGTTCTGAAGTGCTCTCTGATTCCTTCTCTTCTGATTTGGACACTTTTAGCAGTGCAATGTCTGAGACCAGCCTGATTTCCGACAGCTCCAACACCAATGCCACCACTCAGAAGCACCGCAAAGGGAAGATGGATGTGCCCATTGATACTGCCAACCTTCATCGCATCAACAGATCCATCAAGTATGATGGTTTCAGGGTCCCGCAGCCTTCTGATTCTCGGCAGCAGAAGTCCAAGGTCAAACCTCGTCTGACCCCTTCAGCTGCAATTGACACCACCCAGCACACTTCTGCAATGCATGCCCTTGAAGACCAAGCTCTTGGTGTCCCTCCTCCAACTCCTGTTGCAACTATGCAAGCAGTAGGTACCCAATTGTGCGCCATCCCACCTGAGGAGCTGATTGTTGCAGCTCTCAACAAGGAGCCTGAGGATTCCACCTCCTCTGCCTAATCTAACTGCTACTTTTCTTTTTGTTTCCTTAGTCGATGGTACTTTTGCAGAGTTGGAATGTGCTCTGTTGGAATATCCGCGGTCTTAATTCCCCCGACAAACATTTAGCTCTTTCCAATGCGATCAATGCTAGTGGTTGTGCCGTTATTTGTCTCCAGGAGTCGAAAATGCCCTCTTTTGATGCTGATTCGCTCAAAGCTCTATGCCCTAGACGATTTGATAAATTTGCTTTCATACCTTCACAAGGGGCCTCGGGCGGCATAATAACGATCTGGAATAGTAGCATGTTTTCTGGCACTGTTTTTCTCTCAGAACCCTTTGCTCTGGGCATCGAATTCGTTTCCACTCAGTCTGCGCATCGGTGGAAACTGATAAACGTTTACGTACCGTGCCAGGGGGAACAACGTGACAAATTTACTCAGTGGCTCTTTGACATTGGCATCCCACCTGCTGAAGATTGGCTCCTTCTCGGTGATTTCAATTACATTCGCTCACCTGATAATCGTAGTAAACCTGGTGGTAATGTCCATGATATGTTCACTTTTAATGATTTCATTCGGCAACAAATGCTCACGGAAATTCCTATCAAAGGAAGAAGTTATACATGGTCAAACATGCAACAAAACCCACTGCTTGAACATCTCGATTGGGTCTTCACCTCTCTCAATTGGACTGCATCATTCCCTAATATGATTGTCAACCCACTGGGCAGGCCGGTTTCTGATCATACCCCTTGCTCAGTGGTTATTCAGACCACAATCCCCAAAAGCAAAATCTTTAGGTTTGAAACTTACTGGATCGCGCACCCGGGGTTTATGGACGTTGTTGAGAAGGCCTGGCACAAACCTATCCGCCATGGGAAAAATTCGAATGCTGCATCCATCTTATGTCAGAAACTTAAGTCTGTTCGTCATGCGCTCTCCCACTGGAGTAAAAAGATCTCCCGCCTCAAAGTTGCCATTGACAACACCAACAAAGCCATTCTTGAATTGGACTCCATTGCGGACCGTCGTAGTCTCACTACTCCTGAAAATATGGTTATTCTTAAAAATCACCTTATCGGACTCTTGCAGTACCAGAAGGAATACTGGAAAAAACGTTGCACTATCAGATGGATTAAGTTTGGTGATGAAAACTCGAAGTTCTTCCAGGCGGTGGCTACTGAAAGTTACAGAAGAAACTGTATCTCCACCCTAAAAATGACCAGACTGACGCGTCGGTTGCCGATCATGTGGGCAAGGAGGCAATCCTTTTTGAGGCTTTCAAAGATCGCCTTGGCAAAGCTAACCCTAAACCCATGCGCTTCAACCTGTCCAAGCTTCTTCGATCACAGGTTGATTTTGATAGCCTCACCACTCCTTTCACGCATGCGTAAATTGATCTTTGTGATCAAGGACATGCCGCCGGATCGTGCCCCTGGGCCTGATGGCTTCAACGGGGCATTCTTAAAAGCATGTTGGCTGATCATCAAATATGATTTTTATCAGCTTTGTGAAGAGTTTCATTCAGGCAATCTGAACTTGGAAATCCTCAACTATGGATTTATCACACTGATACCAAAGAAAAATGCCCCTGAGACAGTCAATGATTATCGACCCATCACGCTCCTTAACTGCTGTCTCAAGATGATCACTAAAATTTTGGCTAACCGGCTTCAGAAAATCATCCTTCAAATTGTCCATCGCAATCAATATGGTTTTCTTCGTGGTAGATCCATACATGACTGTCTGGCCTGGGCTTTCGAGTATATACACCAATGCCATGCCTCCAAAAGGGAAATTATCTTTCTGAAGTTAGACTTTGCTAAGGCCTTCGACACTATAGAGCACTCGGCCATGTTGCAAATTATGAAGAACATGGGATTTAACAAACAATGGCTGCAGTGGATTGATTGCATATTTGCCTCTGGGAAATCCTCAGTTCTTATCAATGGGAACCCCGGGCGCCAATTCCAATGCAGGTGTGGAGTCCGACAAGGGGATCCCTTGTTGCCCTTGATCTTTGTGTTGGCAGCCGACTTGCTTCAAATGGCCATAAATGAGGCTCTGGATAACAATCTCTTGCACCACCCGAACCCACCCGCACCTGGCGAGGACTATCCGGTCATTCAATATGCGGACGACACCATAATTGTTCTGACGGCATGCCAGGTACAGGTCTCTCGCATGAAACAAATTCTGACAGATTATGCTGCCTCGATCGGACTAAAAATCAACTTCCATAAGTCAACCATGATTGCGATCAACACATCCCAAGACAAGTGCCAATCGTTAGCGGATCTTTTTGGTTGTGCCACGGCCAGCATGCCCTTTACCTATCTTGGCCTGCCTCTGGCACGACCAAGCCAACGGTGCTTGATATGGCTCCGATGGTTTGCAAAGCTGAACGCAGAATTACTGCTGCTATGTCCCTTATGTCTTATGCTGGGAAGCTGGCTCTTGTGAACTCCCTCATCACGGCTCTTGCAATCTATCCCATGGGGACACTAAAGCTCCCCCCTAAGATTTTGGATCAACTGGATAAAATCAGAAGGCATTGCTTGTGGAAAAAGAAGACCGAAGCTGGGGAGAAATGCACACCACTGGTGGCTTGGGACATGATCTGCTGACCCAAAAAATGTGGTGGTCTTGGTGTGCTAAACCTGTGTATCCAAAATGATGCCATACTTCTCAAAATGCTGCACAAGTTCTACAATTGCCACGACACTCCATGGGTTAAACTAGTCTGGCACACCTACTATAATGGCATTGTCTCGCATGCAGCGGATCCCTCCGGATCATTTTGGTGGAAAGACCTAGTCAAGCTCATGCCAACTTACCGCGGGGTCACAAACGTTCAAATCCACTCCGGCTCTCTGGCTCATTGCGGAAGGACATGTGGAACAATTCTATCTACACCTCATCCTTCCCCAGAGCATTCTTCTTTGCCATCAATGCTGATATCTCAGTTCGGGAGTTCTTGTCAACCACGGATCTGGCTACAATCTTTCGCCTTCCGCTCTCCATGCAAGCCCATGACGAGCTACGTCAAATCCAGCGGGAGGTCTCTCATGTTGTTCTATCTGGCTCTACAGATCAATGGATTTGTGCTTGGGGAGCCCAGTCTTTCAAGACCTCTGCCTATTACACTTTTGTCTTCCGTGACGTGCTGGCCCATGAGGGGTTCAAATGGCTTTGGAAGGCCAAAACGATCCCTAAGATCAAAGTGTTTGGCTGGTTTTTGCTCTCTGACAGACTCAATACTGGCAACATGCTCGATGGCGACACTACAATATTGGCGATAACCTGGATTGTCTTCTTTGCAACCAACACGTTGAGGAGACTGTGGAACATCTGTTCTTTCGCTGCACTTTTAGTTCAACATGTTGGCAATACTTGGGGATTCGTTGGCCAACACAGGGCAACAGGTTGGATTTGATATCACATCTGAAGATGAGACACGGGCGCAAGATTATCATGGACATCTTCCTCGTTGCTTCTTGGAGCCTCTAGAAGGAATGTAACAATAATTACTTTCGACATATTACCCCCACGGTCACCTCCTAGAGGACACGTTTCAAGAAAGACTTCTCTGATATTAGCCATAGGCTACCACCACATAAGAAACATTTAGTGGACACTTTTATTGCTGATCTTGCCTAACCACCTCCCCCCACCACCCCACCCTCTCCCTTGTAACCCCATCACTCCCCCCCTCCATGTAAATATCATGTAACACCACCAATTATATATATATATATATATATATATATATATATATATATATATATATGCAGTAGGAAGCTCTCCTACTGTCTCAATTTTCAAAAAAAAAGGTGAAGAACATGAGAATCACGTTTCTTTCTCTCAAATTAATCTAAGTGAAGCAAGAGAGGATTTCTTCAAAGATAACAAAGCACACCGTGCTTAGAAAGATATAAGTGAAGCACTAGAGCAATTCCAAGGCTCTAAAAGTTTAAGTGAAGCATAGGAGCAATTCTAACAAGTCAAAGCATAATTTGGCTCTCTCAAGTAGGTGTGTCCACCAAGGATTCATGACTTCAAATTAAAAGCAAAACAAGAAAAGACTCATATCATACAAGACGCTCCAAGAAAAACTCATAATATGTGACGAATAAAAATATAGTTCCAAGTAAAATACTGATGGTTGTTAGAAGAAAGAGGGAATGCCACTCGGGGGCATCCCCAAGCTTAGTTGGTTGATACTTCTTGAATATTATCTTGGGGTGCCTCACGCATCCCCAAGCTTATCCTTTTGCTAATCCTTATTCCTTGATCCATCGTAATATCACCCAAAACTTGAAAACTTCAGTCACACAAAACTCAACAAAACCTTCGTGAGACCCGTTAGTATAAGAAAACAAATCACTACTACAAGTATTGTTGCAAACCCATTCATATTTTATTTTTGAATTATATCTACTGTATTCCAACTTTTCTATGGCAAAAACTCTTCAAAGGAAACCATAGAGTCATCGAAACAAACACACAACACAAAGAAAACAGAATCTGTAAAAAACAGAACAGTCTGTAGCCATTAGGGAACTTAGTATACTTCCGTAACTCCAAAAATTCTAAAAAATTAGGACAATGTGGCAATTCATATATAAATCTTGTGTAAAAAATTCAGAGCAAAAGCATGTTTCTGTGATTTATGAAGATTATTTTCTGAGCGCAAATGTTTCTGTTTTTCAACAAGATCAAATCAACTATCACCCAACATGATCCCAAAGGCTTTGCTTGGCACAAACACTAATTAAAACAAAAAAACACAATAATAACAGTAGCATAATTGTGCAAACAATCAATAAAAGAAAGGAAAAGTCAAAATAATATTCATTGGGTTGCCTCCGAACAAGCGCCATCGTTTTGTGCCCCTAGCTAGGCATAATGATTTCAACGATGCTCACACGGAAGATTATAATTGAAACAAAAGAGAGCATCATGAAACATGTGAGGAACACATTTAAGTCTAACATACTTCCTATGCATAGGAATTTTATAGGCAAATAAATTATCAAGATAAGAAACAACTAACATATGCAAAGAAGAGGAATAAAACATTGACGATCTCAACATAATGAGAGGTAATTTAGTAACATGAAAATTTCTACAACAATACTTTCCTCTCTCGTAATAATTACATGTGAGATCATACTCAAATTCAACAATATAGCAATCATATAAAAATTTATTTTCATGATCCACATGCATGCAAAGTTGACACTTGTAACACCCCAAAAATTTTGACCTTGATTTATGAAATTAAATTTTTCCTTGGTAAATTAAATTTTTATTCTCTGGATTTTTCTTTTATTTCAGAACCACTCTTTCTCCTAAATTGTGAAGTTTTCACCCCAAGTGAAAACTTTTCAAAGGTATTGTTGGACTTATGTACCCACTCAAGAAACATTTCTGTTATCAGTGGAATTATTTATATGATTATTTTTCCCTGAGCTTTATTCCTTTTGAAAATGATTTTTCACCAGCTTTAGAGCCTCTTTTGCACTACAACCCTTTGATAAACTTATTTAAAAATCCCACCAAAATTTGGGGATGACATGTGATGTTCCTAAGTTTCACCCCAAGTTTTGAGCCTCTTTATGCAAAAATATACTTTAGTCATTTGGAGATTTTGAGCTTTACCCCAAGTTTTCAAATCTGGTCCAGTTTGCAATTTTGCACTACAACCTATTTAAATATCCTTTTAATACTTCCACAAAATTAGGGGAGGTCAGTAGGAGTATATAATTCAACTTTGTGCAAAAACCCACTGATGTTCTTTGAACAATTTGAGCAAATCATCCTCTTTTGCTCCATGGTCCAGTTTGGCATTTTCTACTGCAACCATATTTTAACTTGCCCTTTTACCCATGACTCTTTTTCCTACATATAGACCACCCTGCAAAACCCTTAAGCCCAGGAGAGTGGACCCATTGGAGTATGTTTGGTCCATGAAATGATAGCCTTTAGTTTCTGTCCAGAATTGGTTTTCACAAAAACTTGCACTAACTAGTTTCTGGTTTTGCCAAACTAACCTTGCCACCATCACCTACATCTAAAGAGACTATGATCTGGAGTTTTTGGCCACCTCAAGAGTTGCCTAGATGCCCTTGGCATTCTGTCAAGCACCTTGTGTGCATGGTTAGTTTTGACATACTTTCTAGTTTGCACATTGGACCTGCTTGCTTTGAATAACCAGCATGTCTCATGGCTCTACCATAGTCTATAGCCCCACCCTCCTAAAGCTCATGTGATTTGGAGCCCCCTGGCATGCCTTGGCATTTTGCCGAACTGTGGCGTGTGTGCTCTGGCGCCAGGCGCATGTTTTGCTGCCACAAGACCGAGTCGCCACGTCCTGGCCGCCTCCCGCGCCGTTCTGGCCCCTCCCCACTCACAGCCAGCGCGCCCTGACTCCTCCCTCGCCGCAGAGCCGCCCTGGCCCCTCCTGGTGCCGTACAGCACCACCACCGCAAGCCGCCAGTGCCGCCCGGCCGGCCCCTGCCATGGACGGCGCCGCCCAAGCCATACGCGTGCGCCAGCTGCCCTCTGGAGCAGCTCGAGCTCATTCGCAAGCTCGTCCACTAGCGCACGTCGCTGCCACGTCGCCCTGCAACTACAGAACGGCGGTTCGCCGTTCCTATCCACGGCCGCCGTCAGAACCAACCTAGTCACGCTATAAATAGGGATCCCCGAGCCCATCTGGACACTCAGGCAACCTGGTACCATCCCCCTAGTGCCCCCACACCCAGCTATCGGCGGAGGGAGGCCGTCTTCCCCGTCTCTGGCCAGTTCGACCGCCGCCACGCTCCGGTGCCGTGCATCGTAAACAGAGCCTTCCCCGCCCATCCAGTGCCACCATCCAACTCCCCTCGACTGTGCGGAGCCGCCCAGCTTCTTAGCGTCGATCGGGAGCCACCGTAGCGCGAAGCCCCAATTCTCCCGAAGCCGCCGTCCGCCGCGGAGCTCGCCGCCGGCGACTCCCTCCGTCCCTGCCACCCTTTCGACCACCGGGAGGACCACCCGGGACTGGCGGATCCATCCCTGCCCTCGGAGTCCCGTGGGGAGCCACCGTTCGCCGGCGTTGATCGCTGGAGCCCCGCCTCCGCTCGGGCAGAGGAGAAAGGAGGGGCAGCGACTGGTCAAACCTGACCAGTGGGCCCAAGGGACCCACTGTCAGTGACCTCGAGCCGGTCCACGCTGGCATAAGTGAAAGCGTAAAGCCCAGAGTACGCTTCCCCCCCCCCCTCCCCGAACCGTTTTTCTTTTTCTGTTTCTTTTATTTCTTTTCTAAAAACAGAACTTTGACTAAACTTTGACTGGACATATCTTTTAAAATAAAACTCCAAATGAGTTGATTCTTTTTCCTACCTTTTCAAATTTCACCTAGTTTATTTTAAGATATATTTAAAAAATTATTAGGAAAACTTTTTGTGCTGTTTTTAAAGTTTGTGTTAATTTGAATATTTTCAAAAATAGGATTTTGGAGAGAGAAGAAAACTTTCAAAAGTTTTGGAATGCACCCTGCCTCTCCACAACTTGAAGGCAAGCATTTTGAACCCTGGCATAATATTTTTGTGTGTTGTTTGATACGGTTACAACACCACCTTGACATGGAGCATTCGTTATTTTATGTGATGATACGATCATACGCATGAGTGCATAATGAAGATTCATTGCTCTTGGTAATGGATATGCTTGTGATAGTAATCATCCTCGTATGCCTTTCATGCCTATCGGAAGGGAGCCGGGAAAGTCTCTGTATTGGTAGACACGAGCTTGTCTCTAGTTCCTCGTCGAGACGATTGTGTCCGGTATGGTATGATGAGGTATGATGAGTGGCGATTCTGTCTGCTGGTTGAAATATATTTGCTATGCTAATCATGCAGGGAATACTTAAACCTCCTGAGTCGACCATAGATCGAGTCTTGTTCCAGTAACCCCCATACTTGTTTCGTACTACCACTGTCCCTGCCGCAGGTAGGGTACAATTCAGTAAGTTGTCAACCCCTTTCTTGGCACACACCGTACAGAGAGGCCATGGTGGAAGATACCGGCTGCATCCGGTAGGCATGCCACCTGGTCCGAGGGCATGGGTGTTTCCGGTTGGGAGCGAGAGGGGGCACCCCTTAGTAGCGCGCGATATAAATTTGATCCCATGCTAATCGAGGTTGTAGCCTCCCCACTTAGAGTTTTGCTTGACAGGTGTCATGGGTGATTCCAGACACCGGTAAGTTAAGCTGGTGTGTGCGGGTCAGGTGTGTTTTCAATTAAAAGAACATAAATGGAATTAGTCCCGATGGACTAAAGGAATCCGTTACTCGTGGGTAAAGAGTACACCCTCTGCAGAGGTTAAATCTATTCGAATAGCCGTGTCCATGGTTAAGGACTAGAGTCTGGGATGGGTCAAGTGTCGGTCTTAGTGTCGGTCTTCGGAGTAGAAACTGCTAAACCAGAATATGGATCATGACTTGTGACTTATGATGATTATGATTATTATTATTATGAACTAACCATTTACATTATTTGAATTATTGAGTATCCGTGGGACGGTTCTACCTCCTGGATATTCACTGTGATTATTTTCTTATAAACCCTTTATGTGGTGTCGCACAGACGCCCGACTGTGGCCTGCTTGTTATTCTTATAAGCCCTTTATGTGGTGTCTCTGAGACGCCCGACTGTGGCATGCTTGTTCCTTCTTTCATTTATAAGCCCTTTATGTGGTGTCGCACAGACGCCCGACTGTGGCATGCTTGTTCCTTCTTTCATTTGTAAGCCCTTTATGTGGTGTCGCACATACGCCCGACTGTGGCATGCTTGTTCCTTCTTTCATTTATAAGCCCTTTATGTGGTATCACTTAGACGCCCGACTGTGGAAAGCGTGTTATTTTTATTATTTATAAGCCCTTTATGTGGTGTCGCTCAGACGCCCGACTGAGGCATGCTTTAAATTATTATCCTTTCGAGGCGTCGCTTCAGACACCCGATCGGTGCATTTTATTTCTACTCTGTTATTGCATATTCATGTTGTATATGAATAACCTGCTTGCGTGCATCAGGGATTTTATTTTATGACTGACGTTGTGATCATAGAATATTTCAGAGCAGGAATTATCGTTTGTTATATTATACCTGTGTTCACAATGTTTGCGAGTACATTCAAAAGTACTCACTGGCTTGTCCCTGACTATTGTCTTGGCCAGATTTCTTGCTTGGAGAGGAGGGTTGTGATGACAACCCCGGAACCCACGCAATGGTGGTAGTAGCCTCGCGAAGATAGGAGTTACCCTGGTCAGCTATTCCTATGGGAAATGGAGTCCCATAGACGCTGAAAGACCCCAAACCGCTTCTGCCATCAGCCACTAGAAACCATTTCTTGTACTCATAGGCCAGAATGGTCTTGTACTACATATTTTGTATTTTGCTTGGAATTTCTATGTCAAGTTGGTGCCTCATCAGCTAACGGTGATCCTGGGGCTGGTGAGCACAAGGACCATTTTCTGGGAAATTAATATCCCGAAAATCCGGTCCTGACAACCTTGGTATCAGAGCCAGGCTGACCATTGGCTAATCCTATCTTAGCTAGGTCAATAAACCTAGATTAACCAATCCACCAGACCTTAATCTGACCCCGGCAAAGCTTCTCGTGTAAGATAGCCACACAGTGACCCCGACACCTTTTGGTAGTCGGTGCCCAACCTACCAGCCTAGCCTGTCGATCGAGCGCTAGTGACCGACACCTAAATTGTCTCATTCGCAAGCTTGCGAAGGAAGACTCCATCCCCTTTTTCTATAAAATGGGGACGCTAGCCTCAACCCAGCATAACACAGCCTCTTCCTCAAACCGAGCTATAATGCCGGGCCCCGTCATGCACAATGAGACCACAGCGACCAACCTTGGAGGTTTTGTGACCGTGCTAGCAAACCTCACCCGCCGTGCCTTTGCATTAGAAGAGCCCCCAGAATATGTTGTGTACCAAGGACCCATGAGCGGTGAGAGCCGTCAATTCCGAACAGCATGCACATCTATGGTAGGGTCTATCGCGAAACGCCTCTGAGGTTCACCGGAAGGACAACTTCCTTTGAGCCACAAGCCATCGAACTAGCTGCCCGAGAGGCTGTAGTTCAAATCCGGCACTTGTCGCCCAAAGTTAACTGTCGCTCGTTCTACTACTACCCCAGCCGTGAAGGGTACGGTAGGCCACCCCAGGTTGCCAACGGAGATCACGAGACGGATCCTGCATTGTTGCATCTGGTGCGCTATGTAAGCGCACTAGAAGAACTGTTCGATCAAATCACCCTTGATCTGATCGAAGCTCGCGGAGAACTGATTCGCCGAGCCACGGCAAGAGGAGAAGATGAGCCCGACGCCGACAACCCAGTCGTGCTGTTCGGACAACCGATCGAGTCCTTGAGGTCTGCCCTAGCCATCAACCAAAATACCTTGATGTCCCCAGAAGTGCTTCGTCGCCTTTTGGGAACACGCTCCAACGGGATTGTGGCCAACAACCCCCGCGATGGTCATCGTCGCTACCCCGACCCTGCAGCCCCTCAACCCCCTCCAGCTAACCCCGATGGTGAAACCCGTGGAGAAGCCTCGACGTCCACAAGGCATGCCCACCTAGATATTAACGAAGTAGATTAAAGTCACTCGAGTAGTACCGAGTCTTAGTATGTCCATGCCCTGTAATTGTGTGACCCTGTATCGCCATAATTAAATGCTGTTTGCTTGTGCGCCCCTATTTTTAAATGGTAGCCATGCATAAGTATGTTGGTGTATGATTGCATTTTTAATTCCGGGCGTAGCTACCAAAAACCAACCCCGACAACACCCACAGTAATACATCACTTCTATGTTTATTGTCCCAGCATTTATTCATGGGTTGCAGCTCATGCGTTGTACCCTAAGTTTGTGCTATGAGTAAACTGCTTGATCTCAGCTAATAGGAGTAATATTTTCAAAAACAACCCTTAGCAAATCTCGAGGACGAGATTTTTCTTAAGGGGGGTAGTGTTGTAACACCCCAAAAATTTTGACCTTGATTTATGAAATTAAAAATTTTCCTTGGTAAATTAAATTTTTATTCTCTGGATTTTTCTTTTGTTTCAGAACCACTCTTTCTCGTAAATTGTGAAGTTTTCACCCCAAGTGAAAACTTTTCAAAGGTATTGTTGGACTTATGTACCCACTCAAGAAACATTTCTGTTATCAATGAATTATTTATATGATTATTTTTCCCCTGAGCTTTATTTCTTTTGAAAATGATTTTTCACCAGCTTTAGAGCCTCTTTTGCACTACAACCCTTTGATAAACTCATTTAAAAATCCCACCAAAATTTGGGGATGACATGTGATGTTCCTAAATCACTTTTATGCAAAAATATCCTTTAGTCATTTGGAGATTTTGAGATTTACCCCAAGTTTTCAAATCTGGTCCAGTTTGCACTTTTGCACTACAACCTATTTAAATATCCTTTCAATACTTCCACCAAAATTAGAGGAGGTTAGTAGGAGTATATAATTCAACTTGGCTATTGTCGTTTGTTATATTATACCTGTGTTCCTAATGTTTGCGAGTACATTCAAAAGTACTCACTGGCTTGTCCCTGGCTATTGTCTTGGCCAGATTTCTTGCTTGGAGAGGAGCGTTGCGATGACAACCCCGGAACCCACGCAATGGTGATAGCAGTCTCGCGAAGATAGGAGTTATCCTGGTCAGCTGTTCCTGTGGGAAATGGAGTCCCATAGACGCTGAAAGACCCCAAACCGCTTCCGCCATCAGCCACTAGAAACCATTTGTTGTACTCATAGGCCAGAATGGTCTTGTACTACATATTTTGTATTTTGCTTGGAATTTCTGTATCAAGTTGGTGCCTCATCAGCTAACAGTGATCCTGGGGCTGGTGAGCACAAGGACCATTTTCTGGGAAATTAATATCCCGAAAATCCGATCCTGACAACACTCTTCCAAAATAGTGGGATTAACATCAAATAAAGTAATGACCTCTCCAAGCCCACTTTTATCAAAAATTTCATAAGGTTGATCATTCTCCAAAGTAGTGGGATCATTATTACCTAAAGTTGACACTCTTACAAACCCACTTTTAATATTATTTCATACATTATTATCAATATCATATTTATCATGAGGCTTAAATAAAATTTTCAAGATCATAAGAAGAATCACCCCAATCATGATCATTGCAATAAGTAGTGGTCATAGCAAAATTAGCATCTCCAAGCTTGGGGTTTTGCATATTATTAGCACAATTGACATTAATAGAATTTATAATAACATCATTGAAATCATGCTTTTTCATTTAAGGAGCTATCATGAATCACTTCATCAATTTCTTCTTTTAACAGTTCATCACAATTTTCAGATTCATAAATCTCAAGCAAAACTTCATAAAGATAATCTAGTGCACTTGATTCACTAGCAATTGGTTCATCATAATTGGATATTTTGAAAATATTAGCAAGTAGATGAGGATCCATATAAATAGATTTTTAGGAAGTAAAAATGCAAGCAAATAGAAGACACATGGCAACACAAGCAAATAAAGATCATATGAGAAAAAAGACGAACGAGGCGAATAAAACGGAAATTTTTTGTGAAGTGGTGGAGATGAAAACGAGAGGCAAATGGCAAATACTTGTAAATTGCAAGGAGATGAGATTTGTGATTAGGAACCTAGTAGATGTTGATGATGTCACCCCGGCAACGGTGCCAGAAATTCCTTTTGATGTTGGCTTGAACTACATCAGTATTTCCCCAAAGAGGAAGGGATGATGCAGCACAGCAATAGTAGGTATTTCCCTCAGTGATGAGATGAAGGTTATCGAACCCGTAGTAGAACCATGCAACACCACATAAACAACTCCTGCACACAAAGATCAAATACTTGCAACCTACACACAAAGAACAAATACTTGCAACCCGACGTAAGAGAGGGGTTGTCAATCCCTCACGGGTAAAAATAGGTAAAATTGTAGTAGATTGGATAAATGGATCTCACGAGAACACGAGATAAAATAAATAAATAAAAATTGCAGCAAGGTATTTTTGTATTTTTGGATTAATAGATATGAAAATAAAAGGAAATAAAAATATATCGTGAAGGCAAATATAATAAAGAAGAGACTCGGGGGCCGTAGATTTCACTAGTGGCTTCTCTCGAGAAAAATAGCAAACGATGGGTAAACAAATTACTGTTGGGCAATTGATAGAACTTCAAATAATCATGATGATATCCAGGCAATGATCATTATATAGGCATCACGTCCAAGATTATTAGACCGACTCCTGCCTGCATCTACTACCATTACTCGACACATTGACCGCTATCCAGCATGCATCTAGTGTATTAAGTTCATGTAAAAACGGAGTTATGCAATAAGAACGATGACATGATGTAGACAAGATCTATTTATGTAGAAATAGATCCCATCTTGTTATCCTTAATAGCAACGATACATACGTGTCGGTTCCCCTTCTGTCACTGGGATCAAGCACCGTTAGATCAAACCCATCACAAAGCACCTCTTCCCATCGCAAGATAAATAGATTGAGTTGTCCAAACAAAACCCAAATATCAGAGAAGAAACACGAAGCTATAAGTAATCATGCATATAAGAGATCAAAAGACTCAAATAACTTTCATGGATAGAAAACATTGATCTGATCATAAACTCAAAGTTCATCGGATCCCAACAAACACAGCGCAAAAAGAGTTACATCAAATAGATCTCCAAGAGACCATTGTATTGAGAATCAAAAGAGAGAGAGGAAGCCATGTAGCTACTAACTACGGACCCGTAGGTCTACAATGAACTACTCCCGCATCATCGGAGGGGCACCAATGAGGATGAGGAACCCCTCCGTGATGGTGTCTAGATTGGATCTGGTGGTTCTGGAACTTGCGGCGGCTGGAATTGATTTTCGTCGACTCCCCTAGGGTTTCTCGAATATTGGGGTATTTATAGAGCAAAGAGGCGGCGCGAGAGGCCACCGAGGTAGGCATAACCCACTTGGGCGCGCCTGGGCCCCCAGGCGCACCCTGGTGGGTTGTGCCCCCCTTGGGGCACTCCTCTGGTACTTCTTCGGCCCATCTTGTGTCTTCTGGCCCAGAAAAAATCCATAAAACGTTTCGCTATGTTAGGACTCCGTTTGGGATTGATTTCCTGTGATGTAAAAAACAAGCAGAAAACAGCAACTGGCACTAGGCACTATGTCAATAGGTTAGTCCCAAAAATAATATAAAGTTGCTATAAAATGATTGTAAAACATCCAAGAATGATAATATAACAGCATGGAACAATAAAAAATTATAGATACATTGGAGACGTATCAGCCACTGCTAGCGCCCGTGCCCGTGCATGTGCCCCCTTAGCGGCATAGGACGCCGTCGCCGACCTCTTCCTCTGTAGCGACCCGACCTCAGACGGTCAAGCCTCTGTGTATCCGTGCCATTCCTGGATCAGTATGCTGGCACACACAGTACATCAATGTATATATCAAAGTGCAATCACATGTATAAATAACGTAAAACTGATATATATACCACATAAGCCTCAGCGGAAACAAGTAATCGGGTGTGGAGTCCCATCAACGCCATCGGCAGGTTGAGTGTAGACCGTAACCCTGTATCGTAACTCTTACTCGTCGAGGAAATATCTGCAACATGATACGTTGCAGCCGTGTAGGTCGATTACATTGAATGTACCGGCAAGATCACGAAGAGAAAGCAGATGATAAACTATACTATATGCGGTATGGCTTTGTGGCTCTGTATCGAGTTTTGTTTGCATAAAACTGGTTTTATTTTTCCCTACAACAAAGGAATATCGAGTCTGTACTATGGAGTTTTCTATCATGACATGGTTCCGCCAACCGATGTCTCATAGCCCAAATCATTATAAGTTGCCCACAATTAAGTTATCGATCCGGTGTTGAGAGTTAGAGATAGATCCAAGTCCGGATGCTCAAATTGTCCGTAGCAGGGACACGGCTAATCGATTAGGTTTTAACCCTCAAGAGGTTTGTACACTTTACCCACAAGATTCGATCCCTCTCTTTACGTTCTCGCACTTCAGGGTGTTTGAGAACAAGACAACGAAACATGGTCTTCAAGAGTTCCCACGACCGTCCGGGTGCTCATCCAATCCTACCGTAGTTCTACATCTGCTAGCACCGTCCCGGCCAGAGTCACCACTCGGTCAACCAAGCGAGCCCATAGTGACTTGCGGTTTGCACAGCTTAAGCTTAGGGCATGAAGTATTCTCCCGTCTCTTTGAGTCTGGGTGAAGCTTTCCGCAAGATGTCATGGCGCTTCTCCATGCATCCCGGCCATCCACTGGTTTCTCCAGGGTGCCCGTCAACCATCCTTCATCCAGTAGTGTGTATTGAATTCTTGTCTCGAGTCTTTATGTCTTGAGGCCTTGAAGATGCAGTCCTTGCATATGCCATCATTGAGTTATCGTCATTGACGTAGAGTCCTCCATTCTCACACCACTCCCGAGCACTCATACCAAACCTCGTCTACTATAGCGTAGCACTAAAATAAGTAACGTCCCGGGCTTGTAACAGGGTGATGGTTTCCTATCTCATGCATACTACTCAACTACAAGAATTCAATATCACTACTGGAGGGTTATTGCAAAGATGCCACTAAATGCAATAAAACATAGGTATGAAAACATGGTCAAAGTGAACTTGCCTGGTAAGTTGATGAAGATAATAGCGCTCTCGGAATAATGACTTGGTATAACTATTCGTCACTCCGTTGAAAATCTATATAGTCAAATATAGCATTCATATAAGAAAACATACAAGCAAACAATTCCAACACTCATAAAAAAACCCAACACATAAATTGCAAAACAACAAGGGACACCAAATAAGAACAACAAAGGAAAACTACACAACAAAACTACTAAAGAAAACTCTAAGACATAACAAAAAAAAACAGTTTTGTCCTAAGTAAAAACTTAACAACAATTAAAACACTAAGGCAAAAAGTTAATAGAAAATAAAATGTAAACCAACTAAGTTAACCGAAAGTATTTTTCATAAAATTTTATTTGCAGAAAGAAACAAATAAAAAGCTTTTATAAAACACTAACTATGACCTAAACAAGTTTTCATACGAAACTAACAAAATAAAATTTTAAAAACAAAATAAATTTTTAAAATAGGAATAAAATTGTCTACAGTTAAATAACAGAAACAAAACTAAATTTGTCAAAAGAGACAAAAATAAATAAATTAAACACAATTAACACTATAAGTAAAAGGTTAAAACAAAATTAAAACTAAACCAGTACTGGCTTGACTAAAACTCTAATTTAAAGTAAACTAAAAATAAATCACTATATGCTACTGGATAGATAAAACAATAACAAAACCTTAGCAAAAGGAATCAATCAAAAAGCTATTTTAGAATAAAAGTTATTAGCAATCTAGTGTTTGTAACAAATCTGTTTGAAATCGAAATTTAAAAATTTCAAAAGTATTTTTTGTTGGTTTCTCTGGATAGATGGGATTTTTCTGAAACTACAGAAAAAAGAATCACTCAATTTGGATTAAAACCCTAAAAGATATAGAATATCTAAGATTGAAACTTTTCTGTTTAAAAAAAACAGAAACGAAAATAAGAAAAAAAAACAACGTGGCCTATTGCTACTGGGCTAAGCGATGGGCGATCAGTAGTTATACTACGCTAGGCCGAAGACTAGCAGAAAATGTGCGCGTACATTTTTTACAGAAGACCGACGAACCGATTTAAATCTAAACCGAAACAAAACCATAAACTAAAAACTGATCTAATGAAAACAAACGACTTACTAAACCGATCTAATCTAACACAACGATTCGATCTAAAGAAAGAAAAAAATCAAAGAGGAGGAGCGCTCGCTTACAGAGAAGAAACGGCGGTGGCACAGAAGCAGGGCGCCGACGGGGTGGTGGCCCCGGTGACCGGCGGCGTAGACGGCGATGTCCAGTGAATGGAGAACTCCGAGAGGGTCCGATTTTGTGTTGTAGGTGGAGGTCGGAGATGTCGAGGCGAGCGGGGCGACTCGAGAAGCTCCTGTGAACCGGGAGCTCCGGTGATGGCGGACGACGTTGAGGACGAGGTTCCAGTGTTCCTGGGCGTGGTTATGTCAAATAGATGCACAATCGAGGGTAAGTATAGTATGGAAGGTGGTGTACCGGAAAGCAGACCGGCGGTCGGAGTCGAGCGATGAACTCTGCTTGGCCGGCCTAGATTGGAACAACGAGAGTGTCGTCTAGAGGTGGTGTTGGGCGTGGGTTTTCAAAGGGAAACGGGAGAGGACGACCTCGGGTATTTATAGGACATGAGGCTTGGGGAAGGGGTGAACTCGGGGTAGGGTTCCCGTGAAGATCGGGCGCGGCGGCAGCGTCGGGAGCGATACACGTAGGAGTTTGTTGTGTACGCGTATGTGGAGAAGAAGAAAGAAAAGGGTGGGGTCCAGGAGCCAGAGATGTAGAGAAGTCAACGAGAGAGAGAGAGAGAGGGAGAGATTTTGGCGAGCGAGGTGGCGGCGGCTCACAGGAGTTGGGAGCGCTTCGCTAGGGCAGCTCCGTCTTGACTGAGCCTCTTTGGGCGGCTGGCCTGGCGGGCTTCATTTTTTTTGAAAAAACAGCGAGGAAAAAAACAGAAACAAAATTTATATCGGTATATTATATATCAAAGAATTCAGAAAAGATTTCCTAAAACATGAACATATCTTCATGGCGAAATAAAATACACAAAAATTGACAAAAGTCAAACAATGCTGTTGTTGCATTAAAACCCAACAAAAATCATTTTTTAAATACCAAAATTATTTCAAATTTATTTTCTCCCAATTTTCCATGGAAGGGAATCATTTTACCCTTATTTCAATATATTTTATTTTTGGAGAAAAATAATTTCAATAAAAACCCAAATAACTCCAAATTGAAAGGGGGTTTCAAAATAATTCCAAATGACTTTCAATTTGATTCTTTTTAACTTCCAACTCATATTTCATATAATCTGAAGAAGTCATTTTATCTTCCCTCATGAAAATCATTGAGTTGCATAAAGTTTCTGAATTTGAAATATTTCCAACGAATTCAAATCTTTTCAAAACCCTTTTAATTTATTTAAATGGAAGAAGTCATATCATCTTCTCTCTAGGGTTTTGTGTTTGAATTGAATTTGAATTCATGGATATCAAAAGGCAAAGTGAAAGTCGGGAAAGTCATTTCATTCCCTCTCATTCAACTTTCAAAAAAGTTTCAAATTCCACTCAATTTCACTCAATCAATCACACAACAAACAATCAATCAATCAAAACTATTTATTTATTATAACATTCCAAAATTTAGAATTTTGGGATGTTACATCCTCGCAGCGCTGCGAGTTGTCGTCCTCCCGCGCCCTGCCCGTTGATCGCGCGGCGACATGAGGTTCGATTTACAAGTGAAGAACATTATGTGCTGCCTTGAAGACTTGAACAACGGCATCCTGTAGGACGACAATGACAACGCCGGTGCGGCATGCCGCCTCCGCCGCCGGAATTAGTTATTTTGGGTTTAATACTCTGTCTCGATCATATGAATAGAAATTCACAGTGTGACTGAATGAAAGATATGGTTTGAGTGAACTTGTGTTTTTCTCTCTGAATGTACAGACTTATCAAATGATTTTCTTAAAAAAAGGTCAGTGGTTTTTTAATATAAAACAATCACTGCAAAAGTTTTAGATAGAACACCTGTATGCAAAACGATAGCTTCCCCAGTAAGCCAAGGGAAAATGTGCTGAGCAGGATTTGTGCAGCTCTTGATCACAAACGTTTTAGATAGAACACACGTATGCAAACCGACTGTAGCGACCCGACCTCAGACGGTCAAGCCTCTGTGTTGCGGTGCCATCCCTGGATCAGTATGCTGGCACACACAGTACATCAATGTATATATCAAAGTGCAATCACATGTATAATTAACGTAAAACTGATATATACCTCATAGGTCACAGCGGAAACAAATAGTCGGGTGTGGAGTCCCATCAACGCCATCGGCAGGTTCAATGTAGACCGTAACCCTGTATCGTAACTCTTACTCGTCGAGGAAATATCTGCAACATGATATGTTGCAGCCGTGTAGGTCAGTACATTGAATGTACCGGCAAGATCACAACATGAGAAAACATATGATAAAAACTATACTATATGCAATATGGCTTTGTGGCTCGTATGCGAGTTTTGTTTGTGTAAAAGCTGATTTATTTTCCCTACATCAAAGGAATAACTCGGAGTCTGTACTATGGAGTTTTCTATCATGACATGGTTCCGCCAACCGATGTCTCATAGCCCAAATCATCATAAGTGGCCCACAATTAAGTTATCAATCCGGTGTTGAGAGTTCCGAGATAGATCCAAGTCCGGATGCTCAAATTGTCCGTAACCGGGGACACGGCTAATCGATTAGGTTTTAACCCTCTGCAGAGGCTTGTACACTTTACCCGCAAGATTTGATCCCTCTTTTACGTTCTCGCACTTGAGGTGTTTGAGAACAAGATGACCGAAACATGGTCTTAGAAGAGTTCCTCGACCACCGTCCGGTGCTCATCCAATCCTACCGTAGTTCTACATCCGCTAGCACCTTCCTAGCCGAGTCACCACTAAGGTCAACCAAGCGAGCCCATATTGACGTGGGGTTGCACTGGTTTGCTTCCGGTCATGATGTATTGTTCCGTGTCTTTGAGTCTGGGTGAAGCTTTCCGCAAGATGTCATGGCGCTTCTCCATGCATCCGGCCATCCACTGGTTTCTCCAGGGTGCCCGTCAACCATCCTTCACCCAGTAGTGTGTATTGAATTCTTGTCTCGAGTCTTGAAGTCTTGAGGCCTTGAAGATGCAGTCCTTGCAGATTCCATCATGGAGTTGTCGTCATTGACGTAGATCCTCCATTCTCATACCACTCCCAAGCACTCATACCAACCCCGTCTACTATAGCGTAGCATTAAAATAAATAACGTCCCGGGCTTGGTAACAGGGTGATGGGTTCCTACCTCATGCATACTACTCAACTACAAGGATTCAATATCACTCTTTGGAGGGATTGTTGCGAAGATGACACTAGATGCAATAAAACACATAGGTATGAAAAACATGGTCAAAGTGAACTTGCTCGGTATTACTTGATGAAGATAATAACGCCCTCGAATAAAGACTTGGTAGAACTATTCGTCACTCCGTTGAAAATCTATATTAAACAGACAATCATATAAGCAATCATCCTAGCAATCAATTCTATCAATCATAACAATACTCAATCAAAATAAAAGTAACAAAGAAAACCAAGTCGAAAACCAAAGGAAAAACTTCGAAAGAAAAATTCGAAAAACTAGTGGTGACCAACTCACACAAATCTTAACATAACATCACTAAATTACTCTAACATTTTTTTCTACAGCAAAGAAAATATAAATCTAATAAAATAACAGAAAATAAATTACTAATTTAATAACTAACAAAAAGAACTAATATAAAACTACTATAACCATCTAGTTAATACTAGAACAAATATAGCAACTAGCAAAACACTAAGACAACTATAACAGCAAATCATTTATTAAAACATTAATAAACGATACTAAATAAATATAACAACAAATGTGTTCACAAATAACAGAAACAAAAACAATATAACTTGAAGTGGAAAAAGAATTACTTTTAAAACTAATAAAACTATTTTTATCCACTATCACTATGAACTAAACAAGCAATTACAAAAACAGTAGCTAAACACTAATAAATAACTACAAAAATTTATCTACTGTAGCTAAACATAAACATATAACAACAAGGGAAAATCTACAAAAGGAATGAACTAAAAATAATTAAAAACAATAATTACATAACTAAAACAACTATATAAGCAAAACAGTACTGTTTTTTGTAAAAATCTAATTTAAAATACTCCAAAATTACCAAACTAAATCCTACAGCTAAAAAAATATCACAAGTGACCAGGAGCAAAAAGAATTAATTAAAAACCTATTTTTAAACTCAAGTTATGGCCAAAATACTAATCTGAACAAAATTTATCAAATTAAAATTTAAACTACTCAAATTTGAAATCCAGAGACACTAACAGAAACATCAGCAAATTTGTGACACATAGCAATTGGAATCACTCAAAAATACTAAAAACTCTAAAAGATATGAATTTTCTAAGATTGCTATTTTCTGAAAAAAAATGAATTACGGGATTTCGTGGATCTCACCGGAGTAGTCGTCGGAGTTGGGGAAGAAGATCGGATCCGATGTTGCGGTTGATCCTAGAGGAAAGGAGATCACGGGACGGTGGAGAGGAGATCATATAAACCTCGGGAGAGGTCGAGGACGCCTTGGCGGCACTTGGCGGCGGCGGTGGTCTTGCTTCTTCTTCTGCGGAGAGGAGAGGAGAGGTGTTGGTTTGATGTGTTGGAGGGGGGGGGGTGCTGGGGTATTTATATTGGGGAGGGGAGGGTTTTGCTTGGGGTAGGGGCAAGAAATAGACTAGGATTAGGAAAAAGAAAACGAAACAAGAGAAGAGATAGCCTAGAATCCTAAAAGGATTCGGCTAAGGGCAAGAGGCGAGGCGGCGGCCTGGCAAGGCCTGCGCTGGGCGCACTCAAGACTGGCGCACGCAGGGAGCTGGGGCGGTGGCTGGCCTGGGCCTTTGGCCCGGCTGGCCGGGGAGGCTCCTTTTTTTTTTAATAGTTTCCGCTCGCAGAAAAAACACAGAAAAGAAAATCTAAACGAGCTCCAAAAATTCTAAAGTAAATTTTCCCCGACTCCTAAAAATGAGCCGAACAAAATGAACTTTTCTCCGGACCGAAAAATGCAATTTTCGAAAACGCGCATTTTTCCCTATCCAAATAAAAATAAACAACACCGGAAAACGAAATTTGATCTATTTATTAAATCTTCATTTTTCCTATATTTTGGGAAAGTCATATTATTCCCTCTCTCATATTTTTGATATCGGAAAATAATTGAAGATGAAATGAATAAATCAAATGATCCTCTTTTCAAATTCGAGAAAACTCTCAAATATGAAAATAACGAAATCTCCAACTCTCTCCGAAGGTCCTTGAGTTGCGTGAAATTTCTAGGATCGACCAAAATGCAAGAAAAAGATATGCATGATGATCTAATGTATAACATTCCAAATTGAAAATAAATTCAAAAGAGCTTTGAATTTAATTCTTTGAAACTCCCAACTCATATTTCATATAATTTGAAGAAGTCATTTTATCTTCGCTCGTGAAAATCATTGAGTTGCATAAAGTTTCAGAATCGGAAATATTCTCCAAATGAAATTCAAATATTTTCAACACCCTTGTCATTTAAATAAATGGAAGGAGTCATGTCATCTTCTCTCCGTGGTTTTGTGATGAAAAGAATTTGAATTCTCAAGATCATAAAGGCAAAATGAAAGTTTGGGAAAGTCCTTGTATTCCCTCTCATCTAACTTTCAAAAAGTTTCGAATTCACTCACTTTCACACAAGCAATCACTCAACAATCAAACAAACAATCAGAATTATTTATTTAATATAACATTCCAAAATTTAAAATTTTGGGATGTTACAAATCTACCACACTTAAAATGAATCTCGTCCTCGAGATTCGAAGAGGCTAGCAAGAAAAGGTCAGGGTTTGGGGGTCTTCTAGCAAATCCATTGATCTGTATGGTCTAGTGCGCTACCACACTTAGAAGCATGGTTACGGTTCCGACAAAATTCATGTACTCCATCCTTTGGGTTGATGGTGTCGGTCTTCTCATATTCTCTGGAATAACTCCTTCCCACTGAGGCTCTTCCGATAGGGTCACAAACTTTGCCTCAAACACGTGTCCTTTAATCCCGGTGAGGTTCTTCCGAGATTGGGTCTTCAGATCTGATAGGTGTGTCGTCATTACTAAACAACTATCGAAAATCTCGTGGCGGTCAACCATGTATGGTTTCTTCTACAGGAAATGGGTCTGGGTTGAATCTCACCGTATATCCTACGATTGGCAATGGATGCCTTGTACAAGGGGAAAAATTCTTATACCATTCTAAGGTTCAAACAAGGTTTTGATCGTCGTCTCCCTACTATAGGTAAGTCACTCAGATTTACCATCCCATATAGCAACGCGAAGAATAAGAGTAAGTCGGTATGGTGATCAATCCATCCCGCACCCAAATCATTACCGTGTACATGGTTTAGCGAATCTCGCATTCTAACACTTGGTCATCCTCACAAGCATTGCAGAATTTCTCTTGTCGACGAACCAAGTTCGGAAAATCCATTTATTCTGCAAGCCAAACAAACATCTATCGTTCCTTAACAACTCTCAGGTTTTGCGTAATCTCCTATGAAACGTTTGCTGACGAAATCACAGCTTCTTCCAGAATTTCTTCCTCCAGGGAGTACTTGATCCTTTTTAGTTCCTGGGCCTATGGGTTGTGGGCCCACTTCAATACTTGCATAGCTTTAACTCATCATTGGAGTTACAATTGTTCCATATTTAAACATTACATCTCATTTAAATCCAATATTACTTCATTCCTTCATACTCCTGAGGTAACCAAAATATTAGAATACAACTCATACTTATTTTATCCAAACTCCAATCTTTGGGACACATTTCCCTTTCCATAAATTAAATGTTCTCATAGGGTACTACCACCCTTAAGGTGAAATGCACAATTTTACCCATATAACCATATTTATCATATCCTCGAAAATGGTCAACATCTGTGTTCATAGCGTAACAACTCATACAATTCAACATATGGAATTAGGACACTTTAACTTTATTGATTTTATGAATCCATTACAAACTCTGAGCACCCATTACATAACTCAACTCATCGAACTCATGAAAATGAAATTGCTTTCTACTACTCTTGTTTCCAATATCAAAATTCCAACTACTCAACTCCAGCTTTCATCTTGTCGGGACATTTAGTAGCATAATGTCCTGCTTCCTTGCAATGAAAACAAATAAATTTCGATAAGTCTTTGGGCTTCTTGGAGATGGTGCTCGCTCCTTGAGTTCCTTGATTCCTTTCGAGACTATGTTTTGCATTATGCCCGTCGTCCTTACATTCAAAACAGGTAATATGACTCTTGTCCCTCTTTGCAGAAATTGGGTTGTTACGAGGGTGTCTTTGTTTTCTCTTCCCAGGTTTCTTCGTTCTGATCAAACCTTCTATTTCACGTGGATCAAACTCTATTGCTTCCGTCGGGAAGTATCCCGAGATACTCTTTTCTTTCCTTGGTGCAATATTGTGAAAAATGTCCTTCTTCTCCACATGAATAGCAGGCATTGGAGTAAAATCTGTTGAGGCCTTCTCCATCAGGGTCTTCAACACATTCCTTCATCACAGGTTCTTTCATAACTTCTCGGAGGGCTTCTTTCATTCCTTCTTCCTGCTCTTGAATAGTTTGTTGCACCATGGGGTAAATGTGACCTTGAGTCGGGTAGTGGGTGGTTCCTTCACACAAGAAACAAGTCACCGACTAGTTAGGCATTCCTCACCGGGTGTTTCTCCTCACAATGAGGGCATCCATCCTTGTGTTCCCCACAGGTGTGTCCTATTTCTCCGCAAATCTTGCAGGCACAAGGTTTATTTCTTGGTGTATCATGGTGCTTCCGGATAAGACGAGATCTTGTCAGAGTCTTCTTGAATTCTTTCCAAGTCTTTGCTCCATTCCATCCCTGTATAGTTTGATGCATCTGCCACCATGTTGCAGCACTTCCTTCAAAATCTTGAAGAGCGTAAGATACTTCATTCTTCCTTGAAACCAAATTGCTCCTCAAGTGATTCTCCATGTTACGAATCCATAGCTACGCCTCATTTGGGTTTTCGGTCCAGAGAATACCAGTCCAACTTCATTCATCATCTATGGGGTCCAAAAGTTTTGGGATGAGATATGAGAGAGGTGGGGAGGGATATACACACAATACAAACAATAGTTTTTAAAGAAACGGGTTTTACTTTGTGGCTGTCGGAAAATATCAAACAAATGACAGCTCACAAATCGCCGCATCTAACGTAAGTGTGTAACAGGGGTTTGGTCTTCTAAAGGTCAAATAATTCTTCAGATTCTTCAAATTCTTCTAGTCTTCGGAGTCTTCAATTGTTGCAGCTGCAATTCTTCCAACGCATGGTGAAATCCTATTTACTCTGAAATGGCCATCAGTTGTCCAATAACTTTAATTCTTGGAGTGACTCATCAGTCAAATCTTCGAGTGGTCAAAAGGGAAAAGGGGTTTGGTCTCACTAAAAAGGAATATTTGAATAAGCTCAGAAGAGAAGAGAGGTAAAAGATCTTTTCGAAAAAGAAAGTTGTAGAGAAAAATCTTTCCTATGGGCTTGCCATTTTCTTGGGTCACGTCCCCATACCAACATGTGCTCGATACCATATACATGGCGACCCGACCTCGACGGTCAAGCCTACGTGTTCTTGTGCCATCCTCGGATCAGTATCTTTGCACACACAGTACATCAATGTATATATCAAAGTGCAATCACATGTATAATTAACGTAAAACTGATATATACCTCATAGGTCACAATGAAACAAATAGTCGGGTGTGGAGTCCCATCAACGCCATCGCCAGGTTGAGTGTAGACCGTAACCCTGTATCGTAACTCTTACTCATCGAGGAAATATCTCGCAACATGATATGTTGCAGCCGTAGGTCAATACATTGAATGTACCGGCAAGATCACAACATGAGAAAACATATGATAAAAACTATACTATATGCAATATGGCTTTGTGGCTCGTGGTCTCGAGTTTTGTTTGCGTAAAAGCTGATTTATTTTCCCTACATCAAAGGAATAACTGGAGTCTGTACTATGGAGTTTTCTATCATGACATGGTTCCGCCAACCGATGTCTCATAGCCCAAATCATCATAAGTGGCCCACAATTAAGTTATCAATCCGGTGTTGAGAGTTCCGAGATAGATCCAAGTCCAGATGCTCAAATTGTCCAGAATCGGGACACGGCTAATCGATTAGGTTTTAACCCTCTGCAGAGGCTTGTACACTTTACCCGCAAGATTTGATCCCTCTTTTACGTTCTCGCACTTCGTGGTGTTTGAGAACAAGATAACCAAACATGGTCTTAGAAGAGTTCCTCGACCACCGTCCGGTGCTCATCCAATCCTATCGTAGTTCTACATCTGCTAGCACCGCCCTAGCCAGAGTCACCACTAAGGTCAACCAAGCGAGCCCATATTGACTTGCGGTTGCACGGTAAGCTTCCGGGCATGAAGTATTCTTCCGTCTCTTTGAGTCTGGGTGAAGCTTTCCGCAAGATGTCATGGCGCTTCTCCATGCATCCCGGCCATCCACTTTGGTTTCTCCAGGTGCCCGTCAACCATCCTTCACCCAAGAGTGTGTATTGAATTCTTGTCTCGAGTCTTGAAGTCTTGAGGCCTTGAAGATGCAGATCCTTGCAGATTCCATCATGGAGTTGTCGTCATTGACGTAGATCCTCCATTCTCACACCACTCCCGAGCACTCATACCAACCCGTCTACTATAGCGTAGCATTAAAATAAATAACGTCCCGGGCTTGGTAACAGGGTGATGGGTTCCTACCTCATGCATACTACTCAACTACAAGGATTCAATAACACTACTAAGTGATTGTTGCGAAGATGACACTAGATGCAATAAAACACATCGGTATGAAAAACATGGTCAAAGTGAACTTGCTCGGTATTACTTGATGAAGATAATAACGCCTCGAATAAAGACTTGGTAGAACTATTCGTCACTCCGTTGAAAATCTATATTAAAGACAATCATATAAGCAATCATCCTAGCAATCAATTCTATCAATCATAACAATACTCAATCAAAATAAAAGCAACAAAGAAAACCAAGTCGAAAACCAAAGGAAAAACTTCGAAAGAAAAATTCGAAAAACTAGTGGTGACCAACTCACACAAATCTTAACATAACATCACTAAATTACTCTAAAAAAATTTTCTACAGCAAAGAAAATATAAATCTAATAAAATAACAGAAAATAAATTACTAATTTAATAACTAACAAAAAGAACTAATATAAAACTACTATAACCATCTAGTTAATACTAAAACAAATATAGCAACTAGCAAAACACTAAGAAAACTATAACAGCAAATCATTTATTAAAACATTAATAAACGATACTAAATAAATATAACAACTAATGTATTCACAAATAACAGAAACAAAAACAATATAACTTGAAGTGGAAAAAGAATTACTTTTAAAACTAATAAAACTATTTTTATCCACTATCACTATGAACTAAACAAGCAATTACAAAAACAGTAGCTAAACACTAATAAATAACTACAAAAATTTATCTACTATAGATAAACATAAACATATAACAACAAGTGAAAATCTACAAAAGGAATGAACTAAAAATAATTAAAAACAATAATTACATAACTAAAACAATTATATAAGCAAAACAGTACTGTTTTTACTAAAAATCTAATTTAAAATACTCCAAAATTACCAAACTAAATCCTACAGCTAAAAATATCACAATTGACCAGGAGCATAAAGAATTAATTAAAAACCTATTTTTAAACTCAAGTTATGGCCAAAATACTAATCTGAACAAAATTTATCAAATTCAAATTTAAACTACTCAAATTTGAAATCCAGAGACACTAACAAAAACTTCAGCAAATTTGTGACACATAGCAATTGGAATCACTCAAAAATACTAAAAACTCTAAAAGATATGAATTTTCTAATATTGCTATTTTCTGAAATAAAAAAGACTTACGGGATTTCGTGGATCTCACAGGAGTAGTCGTAGGAGTGGGGGAAAAAGATAGGATCCGATGTTGCGGTTGATCCTAGAGGAAAGGAGATCACGGGACGGTGGAGAGGAGATCATATAAACCTCGGGAGAGGTCGAGGGCCTTGGCGGCACTTGGCGGCGGCGGTGGCAAGCGGCGGCGGTGGTCTTGCTGCTAACTGCTGCTGCGGAGAGGAGAGGAGAGGTGTTGGTTTGATGTGTTGGAAGGGGGGGTGCTTGGGTATTTATATTGGGGAGGGGAGGGTTTTGCTTGGGGTAGGGGGCAAGAAATAGACTAGGATTAGGAAAAGAAAAGCGAAACAAGGAAGAGATAGCCTAGAATCCTAAAAGGATTCGGCTAAGGGCAAGAGGCGAGGCGGCTCTGGCTGGCCTCCTGGCCGGGCCAAGACAGGAGCTGGGCGGTGGCTGGCCTGGGCCTTTGGCCCGGCTGGCCGGGGAGGCTCCTTTTTTTAATAGTTTCCGCGCGCAGAAAAACACAAAAAAGAAAATCTAAACGAGCTCCAAAAATTCTAAAGTAAATTTTCCCGACTCCTAAAAATGAGCGAACAAAATGAACTTTTCTCCGGACCGAAAAATGCAATTTTCGAAAACGCCAAGATTTTTCCCTATCCAAATAAAATAAACAACACCGGAAAAAGAAATTTGATCTATTTATTAAATCTTCATTTTTCCTATATTTTGGGAAAGTCATATTATTCCCTCTCTCATATTTTTGATATCGGAAAATAATTGAAGATGAAATGAATAAATCAAATGATCCTCTTTTCAAATTCGAGAAAACTCTCAAATATGAAAATAACGAAATCTCCAACTCTCTCCGAAGGTCCTTGAGTTGCGTGAAATTTCTAGGATCGACCAAAATGCAAGAAAAAGATATGCATGATGATCTAATGTATAACATTCCAAATTGAAAATAAATTCAAAAGAGCTTTGAATTTAATTCTTTGAAACTCCCAACTCATATTTCATATAATTTGAAGAAGTCATTTTATCTTCGCTCGTGAAAATCATTGAGTTGCATAAAGTTTCAGAATCGGAAATATTCTCCAAATGAAATTCAAATATTTTCAACACCCCTTGTCATTTAAATAAATGGAAGGAGTCATGTCATCTTCTCTCCAGGGTTTTGTGATGAAAATAATTTGAATTCCTGAAGATCATAAAAGCAAAATGAAAGTTTGGGAAAGTCCTTGTATTCCCTCTCATCTAACTTTCAAAAAGTTTCGAATTCACTCACTTTCACACAAGCAATCACTCAACAATCAAACAAACAATCAGAATTATTTATTTAATATAACATTCCAAAATTTAAAATTTTGGGATGTTACACCGACAGCTTCCCCGGTAAGCCAAGGGAAAATGTGTCGAGCAGGATTTGTGCAGCTCTTCATCGCAAACGTTTTAGATAGAACACCCGTATGCAAAGTGAGAGCTATGGTCTTCCCTAGTAAGCCAAGGGAAGATTCTCTGCGCAGGATTTGTGCATCTCTTCAACATAAACAATTCAGATTGAACACGGTATGCAAAGCGAGACTTCACCGCTAAGCCAAGAGAAAATTTGGCACGCATGATTTGTACACCCCTTCAATGCAAACGATTTTTTGGATGATCCTTGTGCAACCACGTACAGACAATTTGACAGATTTGCAACTGCCATATTGGGTATGTTGCCATTTGTCAAACTGGAATGATTGACATTTGTTGATCTAGTAACATTGCCCTTTGTCAACCTTGTACCCCTGCCATTTGTCAAAATATGCAGCTAAAAATAACTAGTGCTATCTAATTTTGCAACTGAAATTCAGTAAGCATAGATTTCATTCATAGATTAAGCAGGCGTTCTTTATACAAAGAGTTCAACTTGACAGCTGAACCGACCAAACTTTTCCCCAATTGTTGTCAACCACGTCCTAAAATAGCTAGTTCAACTATATATACTAGCTAATTTTAAGTACGTAGTACAGTTCAACCACATCTATAGTCAGATGAACTGAATAAAATAGCCACTGAATACTACTACTACTACTACTACAGAGGGGCTTTGTACTACTTCTGGCAGCCTCTCCTCTGCCGAGCATGCTCAGTAAGAGGTAGAGGAGGAGGAGCCTACCAACGAGCTGGATAACTGCAATACGATGCCTACCGCTGCTGCACCTTCAGCGACGCTCACCTCGAACACCCTCTAACGCTCCAGACGGCCCCTCTCGAAGCGGCGGGGATCCTCGTAGATCTCCTGATTCCTCTCCTCTGTGGTGGCGTGTGTTGCAGCCACGACGGCGGTAAGGCTCTTTGCATGCTCGACGAGACGCTCCTCCTCCTCCCATAGGAACTTGATGTAGCACGCAAGGTCGTTGACGCACGTGCGGGCCTCCACCTCCGCCTCCCGCCTTCGGGCGGCAGTGGCGGAGCGGGTGATGACCCCGACGGTCGACGGGGGGCTGGCGGCCATGGCGTCCGACGATGGGGTGGCAGGCACGACCACCACCTCCCGCCTCCGGGCCGCGGTGGCGGAGCAGGTGATGGCCACGGTGGCAGACAGTGGGGTGGCGGCCACGACAGCCACCTCCCGCCTTCGGGCCACGGTGGCGAAGCGGACGATGGCCCTGGCTTTCGATGGTGGTGTGGCGGCCACGACGGCAGACGATGGGGTGGCGGCAACAGCGGCCGGCAAGAGCTGCCGACGGGCATCGGCGGTGGAGCGTGTGGTGGGTGTTCTACGCACACCCAACATGGATGCCATGCACACTACACTACGTTAGGGACTGCGCCGCCGCCGCGGTGTAGCCTCCCAGCTGGAGCTGTCCTTTGATGACAGCGGAGTGACTGAGCGACGACGACAGACCGGTGCTGATACGTCCATTTTGTATCATGTTTTCTTACTGTTATTTATGATGTTTTTATCCATAATAATGATTTTTGGAGAAATTCTAATGCCTTTTCTCTCATAATTTGCAAGGTACACACAAAGAGGGAGAATGCCGGCAGCTGGAAATCTGGACAAGGAAAAGCTACGTCAAGCTACCTATTCTGCACAACTCCAAACAAGATGAAACTTCACGGAGATTTTTTATCAAATATATAATGAATATTGGAGGAAATAACTACCAGAGGGGGCCCACCAGGTGGGCACAACCCACCTGGGCGCGCTAGGAAGCCCAGGCGCGCCCTGGTGGGTTGTGCTCACCCAGGCCCACCTCCCGTGCCCATCTTCTGGTATATAGGTCATTTTGACCTAGAAAAAATAAGGAGAAGACTTCTGGGACGGAGCACCGCCGTCTCGAGGCGAAACTTGGGCATGAGCACTTTTGCCCTCCGGTGGAGCGATTCCGCCGGGGGAACTTCCCTCCCGGAGAGTGAAATCATCGTCATCATCATCACCAACAACTCTCCCATCTTGGGGAGGGCTATCTCCATCAACATCTTCAACAACACCATCTCATCTCAAACCCTAGTTCATCTCTTGTGTTCAATCTTGTTACCGGAACTATAGATTGGTGCTTGTGGGTGAGTAGTATTGTTGGTTACATCATGTAGTTGAATACTATATGGTTTATTTGGTGGAACATTATATGTTAAGATCCATTATGCTATTTAATACCCCTCTGATCTTGAGCATGATTATCATTTGTGAGTAGTTACTTTTGTTCTTGAGTTCACGGGAGAAATAATGTTGCAAGTAATCATGTGAACTTGATATGTGTTCGATATTTTGATAGTATGTATGTTGTGATTCCCTTAGTGGTGTCATGTGAACATCGACTACATGACATTTCACCATATTTGAGCCTAAGGGAATGCATTGTGGAGTAGTAATTAGATGATGCGTTGCGAGAGTGACAGAAGCTTAAACCCCAGTTTATATGCTATTCCATAAGGGACCGATTGAATCCAAAAGTTTAATGCTAAGGTTAGAATTTATTCTTAATACTTTTCACGTAGATGCAGATGCTTGCGGGAGGGTTAATCATAAGTAGGAGGTTTGTTCAAGTAAGAACAACACTGATACGTCTCCAACGTATCTATAATTTTTTATTGTTACATGCTATTATATTATCTGTTTTGGATGTTTTATATGCATTAATATGCTATTTTATAGGATTTTTGGGACTAACCTATTAACCTAGAGCCAGTGCCAGTTTCTATTTTTTTCCTTGTATTAGAGTTTTGCAGAAAAGGAATACCAAACAGTGCCCAAATGGAATAAAACTTCCGCCATGATTTTTCTTGGACCAGAAGACACCCAGGAGACTTGGAGTATAGGTCAGAAGAGCCGGAAGGCGGTCACAAGGGTGGAGGGCGCGCCCCCAACCTTGTGGGCCCCCCGTAGCTCTCTTGGCCTAATTATTTCACCTATATATATACTCTTATACCCCAAAAACATCCAGGGGAGCCACGAAACCACTTTTCCACCACCGCAACCTTCCATACCCGTGAGATCCCATCTTGGGGCCTTTTCCGGCAACCTGCCGGAGGGGGAATCTATCACGGAGGGCTTCTACATCAACACCATTGCCTCTCCGATGAAGCTTGAGTAGTTTACTTCAGACCTACGGGTCCATAGCTAGTAGCTAGATGGCTTCTTCTCTCTCTTTGATTCTCAATACAAAGTTCTCCTCGATGTTCTTGGAGATCTATTCAATGTAATACTCTTTTATGGTGTGTTTGCTGCGATCCGATGAATTGTGGATTTATGATTAAGTTTATCTATGAATATTATTCAAATCTTCTCTGAATTCTTATATGCATGATTTCATATCTTTGCAAGTCTCTTCGAACTATCAATTTGGTTTGGCCAACTAGATTGGTTTTTCTTGCAATGGGAGAAGTGCTTAGTTTTGGGTTCAATCTTGTGGCGTCCTTTCCCAGTGACAGCAGGGGCAGCAAGACATGTATTGTATTGTTGTCGTCAAGGATAAAAAGATGGGGTTTTCATCATATTGCTTGAGTTAATTCCTCTACATCATGTCATCTTACCTAATGTGTTTCTCCATTCTTTATGAACTTAATACTCTAGATGCATGCTGGATAGCGGTCGATGTGTGGACTAATAGTACTAGATATAGAATCGTTTCAGTCTACTTAACACGGACATGATTCCTATATTCACGATCATTGCCTTAGATATCGTCATAACTTTGCGCTTTTCTATCAATTGCTCGGGAGTAATTTGTTCACCCACCGTAATAATTCCTATCTTGAGAGAAGCCTCTAGTGAAACCTATTGCCCCCAGGTCTATTTTACATCATATAAGTTTTCGATCTATATTTTCAGTTTCCTATTTCCTTTACTTTGCAATCTTTACTTTCCGTTCCATAAATCAAAAATACCAAAAATATTACTTTACCGTTTATCCATCTCTATCAGATCTCACTTTGCGAATAACCGTGAAGGGATTGACAACCCCTTTGTCGCATTGGTTGCAAGTTGGTGTTTGTTTGTGCAGGTATTTGGTTGCTTGTTGCGTTGTCTCCTACTGGATTGATACCTTGGTTCTCAAAACTGAGGGAAATACTTATGGTCCTTTGCTGCATCACCATTTCCTCTTCAAGGGAAAAACCAACACAAGCTCAAGAGGTAGCAAGCACCTAAGCACCGATCCACCCCCATATCAAATTATCAAAGTAGCGAACACGAATCAAACCACATGGTGAAAGTGACTAGATGAAATTCCCGTGTACCCTCAAGAACGCTTTGCTTATCATAAGAGACCGTTTTGGCCTGTCCTTTGCCTCAAAAGGATTGGGCTACCTTGCTGCACTTTTGTTACTACTATTGTTATTTGCTCGTTACAAATTATATTGCTATCAAACTACTCTACTACTTACAATTTCAGCACTTGCAGACATTACCTAGCTGAAAACCACATGTCATTTCCTTCTTCTCCTTGTTGGGTTCGACACTCTTACTTAACGAAAAGAGATACAATTGATCCCCTATACTTGTGGGTCATCAAGGCTATTCTCTGGCGCCGTTGCCGGGGAGTGAAGCTCCTTTGGTAAGTGGAATTTGGTAAGGAAACATTTATATAGTGTGCTGAAATTTATTGTCACTTGTTACTACGAAGAACAATCCTTTGAGGGGTTTGTTCGGGGTATCTTCACCTCGAACGGAACCACAATTAGCTACCCCTCAACCTATTGAAAATATTGAATATGAAATTCCTTCGTGTATGATAGAACAAGTGCTAGCTAATCCTTATGCAGGAGATGGAACAGAACATCCTGATATGCACTTGATATATGTGGAACAAATTTGTGGATTGTTTAAGCTTGCAGGTTTACCTGGAGATGAAGTTATGAAAAAGGTTTTCCCTTTATCTTTGAAGGGAAAAGCATTGGCATGGTATAGGCTATGCGATGATATTGGATCATGGAATCGGAATAGATTGAAATTGGAGTTTCACCAAAAAAATTATCTTATGCATCTAGTTCATCGTGATCGGAATTATATATATAATTTTTGGCCTCGTGAAGGAGAAAGTATCACTCTAGCTTGGGGGAGGGTTAAGTCAATGTTATATTTATGACCCAATCATGAGCTCTCAAGAGAAATTATTATTCAGAATTTTTATGCTCGGCTTTCTCGTGATGATCAATCCATGTTTGATACTTCTTATGTTGGTTCCTGTATGAAGAAGACTATTGAATTCCGGTGGGATATTTTGGAAAGAATTAAACGCAACTCTGAAGATTGAGAACTCGAGAAGGTAAAGAGTCAGGTATTAAGCTCAAGTATGATTGTGTTAAATCTTTTATGAATACCGATGCTTTTCAAAAGTTTAGCACTAAATATGGACTTGACTCTGAGATAGTAGCCTCCTTTTGTGAATCATTTGCTACTCATGTTGATCTCCGTAAAGAGAAGTGGTTTAAATATCACCCACCTATTGAAGAAGAAACTAAAGAACCGATAATAGCTAAGGAAGAAACTATAATTTATAGTGTTGATCCACTTGTTCCTACTGCTTATATTGAAAAACCACCTTTCCTTGTTAGGATAAAGGAACATGCTAAAGTTTCAACTGTGGTTAACAAAAGTTATATTAGAACACCTAAACCAGATGAACAAATTAAATTAGAACCTAGTATTGCTATGATTAAGGATCTCTTGGAAGAAAATGTAGACGGGCATTTTATTTATTTCTGTGAAGAAGCTACTAGAATTGCCGAACCTGATAAAAAGGATAAACACAGACCTGTTGTTGGCATGCACGTTGTCTCCAGTTAAAATAGGAGATCACTGTTATCATGGTTTATGTGACATAGGTGCTAGCATGAGTGCTATTCCCTACTCCTTATACCAAGAAATTACGAATGACATAGCACCCGCAGAGATAGAAGACATAGATGTTACTATTAAACTTGCTAATAGAAATACTGTATCACCAATTGGGATTGTTAGAGATGTTGAAGTCTTGTGTGGGAAAATGAAATACCCTACTTATTTTCTTGTTCTTTGTTCCCCACAAGATGACTTCTGTCCCACTATCTTTGGTAGACCTTTCTTGAACACCGTTAATGCTAAAATAGATTGTGAGAAACAAATAGTCGGTGTTAGTTTTGGTGATGAGTCTCATGAGTTTAATTTTTCCAAGTTTAGTAGAAAGCTTCATGAAAAAGAATTGCCTAGTAAGGATGGAATAATTGGTCTTGCTTCTATTGTTGTGCCTCCTACTGATCCTCTAGAACAATATTTGCTAGACCATGAAAATGATTTACATATGCATGAAAGAAATGAAATAGATGATATTTTCTTTGAACGACGTCCTCTGCTTAAACAGAATTTGCCTATTGAAACTCTAGGAGGTCCTCCTCCACCTAAAGGTGATCCTATGTTTGAGTTAAAACAATTGCCAGACACTTTGAAATAAGCTTATCTTGATGAAAGAAGATATATCCTGTTATTATTAGTGCTAACCTTTCAAAACATAAAGAAGAAAGATTATTGAAAGTTCTAAGGAAGCACCGAGCTGCTATTGGATATACTCTTGATGATTTAAAGGGCATTAGTCCCACTCTATGTTAGGACAAGATTAATATGGAACCTGATGCTAAACCCGTTGTTGATCACCAACGTCAGTTAAATCCGAAGATGAAAGAGGTGTTAAGAACGGAAATATTAAAACTTCTAGAAGCATGTATAATCTATCCTAGCTGATAGTAGATGGGTAAGTCTTGTTCATTGTGTTCCTAAGAAAGGAGGTATTACTGTTGTTCCTAATGATAAGAATGAACTTATTCCACAAAGAATTGTTACAAGCTATAGAATGGTAATTGATTTTAGAAAATTAAATAAAGCAACTAGAAAAGATCATTACCCTCTGTCTTTTGTTGATCAAAAGTTAGAAAGATTATCTAAGCACACACACTTTTGCTTCCTTGATGGATATATACTCTAGTTTTTCACAAATAACTATTTCTCAACCTGATCAAGAAAAGACCACTTTTATTTGTCCCTTTGGAACATATGCTTATAGACGCATGCCTTTTGGTTTATGCAATGCACCTGCTACCACTACAAAAAATACACTTCCGTGATGATACATGTTTGTCACAGTAGGTCACGTTTTCTGTCATGCATGTACATCCATGACGATTTTATGACAGAATCAAGATAGTCATACCTGTGCTGTTGTAGAAGTGTTCCATGACATTACCAAAATTATCATCACGGAAGTGTCCACTTCCATGACGATAAATCACGCATCATAGAAGTGCTTTCGTCAAGGGTGACTGACACGTGGCATCCACCGTAACGGGTCGCCGTTAAGCTACCGGGTTCCAGTTTGGATCCGATAACCCATTAACAGCGCAGACCAATGGGGATTTTCCATGTGTAAAATTCTCATTGGCTGACAGATCCACGTGTCGGTCTGGCGTTCGGACTGTTGTCATCCAGCGAATGGATGGAGCACGCCTATGATACGTCAACACGTGTCTCGGCGCAACAGTGGCTCATTCAGGTTAAAAGGCTGGGCCTGTCAAAATAAGCGGGCCGGCCCATTAGGAGCCTACTTGAGTCAGGCCCATTTACAAGTACGGCCCATACAAGTTACACAAAATCGGCCCATCAAAGGTCCATTCTAGATTTGACAATTTCCAGCCCATCGTTAGTTTAAGCCCGTTAAAAGCCCGCTACGTCTTTAGGCCCAATTGCGGCCCGAGCTTCTTTCGGCCTGTTAGCAGCCCAGCGTCTGTTCCAGCACGTTACCGGCTCGGAACATCTTTTGGCCTTTTCTCGGCCCATTCTGTAGTTGGGCTAATTCTAGCCCGCTGTGACTTTAGGCCTGTCCTCGGCCCATTCGGTAAATGGGCCAACTCTTAGCCCATTTTGCTCTCGGCCTGTTAATGGCCCGCTGTGATTGGGCCTTTGACTTTTGGTCCATTAGGGGCCCACGTTCCGCAGGGCATCATTTCAGCCCAACGCAACTTTCGGCCTGTTAAAAGCCTAGTTTGCAAATTGGGCCTCCTCTGGCCCATAACACTTTCGGCCTCTTACTGGCCCATAAAGTAAAAGGGCAAGACAAAATTGACATTTATTTCAGCCTGCTAGAGGCCCGCGGGCCATTTCCATTTATACGGCCCTATCGAGCTTTTGGCCTGTTAACAGCCTGCTAAGAGCCGTTGTTACGGTGGGCCACATCATTTGGAATCCACTTAATATTATTTTGACCAACTTGGTTAAGGCCCGCTTTAACTACACATGTTTGTTCGTTTGTATGGCGTCCAGGAAATGTTTGGGCGTGTTGGCCCCCGTTTCAACGATAGAGCATATTCAAGAATTATCCTACTCTATACTATCGCCTATAAAAACATACACTATACAATAAAAAGAATAAGGCATAGAAACATAGAATAATCCTACACTATACAATTAAGAAATTACAGCCGAATATACCCACTGGGCATTATAGTTCGGCACCAGTGATAATAAAGCGTACACAAACAACAAATTACAAACACTGGACAAATAAAGCTTATACATCATGGGCACGCATCAACATAACTTACCATTTGAACTATAATCCTTCAGAAAATAGGATTGGCCGGATTCAGATAACACAAATTTCAGTCTGCAAAATCTCCAATTCCTTCGTGGTTACCTTAGTGTCTTGTTTCATTTTTTTGACTCCTGCATCTAATACCTGCATGTCCAGTGTCAACTTGTTGATTGTACGTTGAGAATCATGTACACATTGTCTTGCCACCTCTAGTTGATGCTCGAGAACATCAGCACATTCCAATTCCAATCCATAATAATTTAGTAATGGCCATGCCAAGACCTTTGCTCATGAGATCTTTGTGTTGATGTCACTTCATCCTGAAATGTTTCTGTAAGTACACATGACTAGGGCAAAAATATAGTTACAACAGTGAAGCGAGCAAGACAGACTATTTTGTACATGGCAAAACATGACTAACAATAATGTTACACGTCATGAAGCATAAGTAGGTGATATTTTTAGAAATTATAAAAATGGTAGTCTGTGCAGCCTGCATACAGAAATCTCTCTTAGCTCACCAGACGAGCATGATGTTGGGGCCAAATCCAAAACACAGACAAGTTACAAATTTAGACAACATGTTGCGTATAAGTAAGCAAGCAGTTGGCCATTCTGTAGCTCAGTTAAAGTCTTAGGGAGCATAATGAACAACAGAGGGATTCCTACAAACCTACTACAGCAAGCAAAACTATGCAATCATTAGCCTAGTATAAACTAGATTGTGAGCCTCATGCAGTAATAGGTTGTTAGTAGACTTCAAAGCTTCAGGCACACTTCGCCAGAGTAATTAAATGGTAAGGCCTTTAATTATGTGAACTAATAGTGATACAAGTACCCAACACCAGGCATCATTGTTTGGACATCTCATTAACTGAGGACAAATAAAACAATTGAAAAGAGCAAATTAACTATGCCTGAAACAACAAGGAATTGAACTGCTGAGTTGGATACAGTGACTTACCTTAACTGGTTGAATAAGCTCATCACTGCTCCTACTTCTCTTGCAATGCTCCTTCCTAACATCTTGTACTTGTAAATCCTCAATCTTATCTTCATTGCACCCCCTCTGCAAGGTGACACAAATTAGTTACTCGTCTCCTTGGAAGATAAATATGCATACTTTCCATTCTGTGAACAACACAAAAGGATGAGATTATAACAAAACAACACCACATAATGAAACATGCCACATCTCTTGCACTTGCACACAATGAAATGAGCATTTACTATGTGTGCACTATGTAAAAACTAGGCTTAACTTATTTCGCTTTGGAGGGGGGTGTTTCGGGTAGAAGCTCACTAAAAATTGAAGGGAAGGGGAATAATGAAATGACTCTATTGTCTACCTATATTACACTCAAAATGCAACTGCTCACGCCCGCGTTATACCTGGCCCTCAACTAAAAACAAACATGCAAGCATTCATTGCCCTGCCCGCTTGCATCTCCTCTCCCCTTTCCCTCTACCTCGATCCCCTGCCTGCAGCGCTAGGGTTCCTCCTGCGAGCCGTCGCCTCTGGTCCCATCTGGCCTGGTCCTCGATGATGCTCTGTCTAGCTAGGCTACATGCGGGTAGGACCAAATTTCCCCGGCTGCTCCTCCCTCTGGTGCTGCCCCTCATTCTCATGGTCTCCAGCAGCTGCTCCACTATGGTCCATCCAACGCACTACTCCGGCGGGCGTCGCACAACTATGGCTGACGCCACACTGCGGCAGAAGCACCTTATTCCCCCTCCCCTCCTCCCAGGCCATGGCCTTGAGGGGTTGTTGAAGGATGAGCTCATCCAACAAGATGAGGATCTCCTCTATTTTTTCCAAAATTTCATTCTGATCCACTATACGATGAATTGATATGAGCTGCTTCTGCTACTGCTATATGATGCATTGCTATGAGCTGCTCCTGTTGCTGCTATATGATGAATTGCTATGAGCTGTTGCTGCTATATCATGAATTACTATGAGCTGCTGCTGCTATTTGATGAATTGCTATGAGCTGCTGCTGCTATATGATGAGTTGCTATAAGCTGCTCCTGCTGCTGCTATATGATGAATTGCTATGAGCTGCTCCTGCTGCTGCTATATGATGAATTTCTATGAGCTACTGTTAGGATATGATGAATTGCACACTGCTGCTGCTATATGATGAGTTGCTATGAGCTGCTGCTGCTATATGATACTTTCAGGTGGTGCTGCTATATGATAGTAACCAGCCACTTGGACCATCGAATTTCAATAAATAATTTTTCTTCATTTAAATGTGGGTCATGCGTTCTTCGTTTAAATTAGGCAATGGGATCTCTATGGAAAACATTAACCAAAGTAGATTGTGCCAAGTAGATGGTATCTTTGTATTTGCATTTTGAGCAAATAGTGATGGTCTATTTTCCTATCATATAAATTACTGCACTGGGTTCAATTTGTGATGTTTGCAAGTCAAATTAATTTTCATATGGGCAGAAAAATGAAAAAAATATAATGCAATCTAGACTTTTCACTGATCATACCAAAGATAAGCTGAAAACGCAATGAAAAGAACTGGTTGGCTTATTACATGGAGCTTATATTCGTAGGTGCTTATTTTCTTAGGATAAGTCGTAATAACTGTCCCTAAGAAACTTGGCCAATAGAACTGACATACAAATAACATGTCACGATGATTGCAATGGAGGAGTAACATAACATAGCACACTGTATAGGCTCACCGCTGCCTCTTCTTTTTTCGCGATGTTCCATGAAATTGCCACATACATCTTGTACTTTTTCATTGTGTAACCCTATCTGCAAGTTGACACGGCTAATTTCAGACATCTCTACATGATAATACATTGCATATCCCTTAGCATATTTAAACCACCAACTAATGATTGTGTGCGTAGCATAAACTAGCCATGACTACGTATGTCTTTGGACTAGCAGGCACTCTAAGGGAGCCTAATGTAGTGCACTAGAATTCCTACATGCCACCTACGATTTTGTGTAATGTAGTGCCTCTATTCCTAAATATATGTCTTTGTAGAGATTCCAGTATGGACCACATACAGATGTATATAGATGCATTTTCGAGTGTAGATTCACTCATTTTTCTCCGTATGTAGCCTATAGTGGAATCTCAAGAAAGACTTTTATTTAGGAACGGAGGTATGAGGTAGTATCATGTATGACATCTACATATCTAATTTAGCAGCCATTAGTAGAAATTATTGTCTGCACAAAGGGATTACTGGTCAAAAATCCTAGCAAAGCATTTGGCGAGCCGCGAACAATACAACAGAGAGAGAGACGCGCTTACAAGATCATAGCGATGCCTCGGTCCAGGATCTTGGTTGGACAAGTTGTTAGATCCAGAAGAAACATCGTCCTTATAGTTTTTGCCAGCTGCATAACAGGTAACAGCGACCTGTTAGTATATTTGAAGTACATCGGGCAGGTGATGCTGGACGGGTTTAAAGGTGACAAGTACCTAGGCCGTGGCAGGTGCTTGGCATCTTGCCAGACGGTGGGAATCAGGTTAGAAACGTCGAGGGTGATAATGCTGCGCTGGCTGTCGGGGTCTGGTAAGGAGATCTAGAACCGTCGAGTAGGGTGTTTGTGGAGCGGCTCCGGTAGGGTGGACTACGGTGTGGGCCAAGCGGATCTGTTGATTGTGCCAAGTAGATGGTATCTTTGTATTTACATTTTTAACAAATAGTGATGGTCTGTTTTACTATCATATTAATTACTGCACTGGGTTCAATTTGTGATGTTTGCAAGTCAAATTAATTTTCATATGGGTAGCAAAATGAAAAAATATAATGCAATCTAGACTTTTCACTGATCATACCAAAGATAAGCAGAAAAGGATGGCAATGAAAAGAACTGGTTGACTTATTACCTAGAGCTTATATTCACAGGTGCTTATTTTCTTAGGATAACTCATAAAAACTGTCCCTAAGAAACTTCGCAAATAGAACTGACATACAAATCACATGTCATGATGATTGCAATGGAGGAGTGACCTACCATAGCACACTGTATAGGCTCACGCTGCCTCTCCTTTTTTTGCGATGTTCCATGAAATTGCCACATACATCTTCTACTTTTTCATTGTGTAACCCCATCTCCAAGTTGACACGGCTAATTTCAGACATCTCTACATGATAATACATTGCATATCCCTTCCGCATATTTAAACCACCAATTAATGATTGTGTGCGTAGAATAAAATAGCCATGACTCTGTGTGCTGGACTAGCAGGCACTCTAATGGAGCCTAATGTAATGCACTGGGATTCCTACATGCCACCTACGATTTTGTGTAATGTACTACCTCTGTTCCTAAATATATGTCTTTGTAGAGATTCCAGTATGGACCACATACAGATGTATATAGATGCATTTTCGAGTGTGCATTCACTCATTTTGCTCCGTATGTAGCCTATAGTGGAATCTCTAGAAAGACTTATATTTAGGAGCAGGTGCGAGGTAGTATCATGTATGACATCTACATATCTAATTTAGCAGCCAGTAGTAGAAATATTGTCTGCACAAAGGGATTACTGGTCGAAAATCCTAGCAAAGCATGCTGGCAGGCACAAAACAATACAAGAGAGAGATACGCACTTACAAGATCATAGCAATGCCTCAGTCCAGGATCTTGGTTAGCCAAGCTGTTAGATCCAGAAGAAACATCGTCCTTGTAGTTTTTCCCAACTGCATGATACATATCCAACGTATCTATAATTTTTTATTGTTCCATGCTATTATATTATCCGTTTTGGATGTTTAATGGGCTTTATTATGGACTTTTATATTATTTTTGGGACTAACCTATTAACCGAAGGCCCAGTGCAAATTGTTGTTTTTTGCCCATTTCAGTGTTTCGCAGAAAAGGAATATCAAACGGAATACAAACGGAATGAAACCTTCGCGAGGATCGTTTTTGGAACAAACGCAATCCAGGAGACTTGGAGTGGACGTCAAGGAAGCAACGAGGCGGCCACGAGGCAGGGAGGCACGCCCAGGGGGGTAGGCGCGCCCCCCACCCTCATGGGCCCCTAGTAGCTCCACCGATCTACTTCTTTCGCCTATATATACTCTTATACCCTGAAAACATCAAGGGGAGCCATGAAACCTATTTTGCACCGCCGAAACCTTTTGTACCCGTGAGATCCCATCTTGGGGCCTTTTCCGGCGCTCCACCGGAGGGGGAATCGATCACGGAGGGCTTCTACATCAACACCATGGCCTCTCCAATGATGTGTGAGTAGTTTACCACAGACCTTCGGGTCCATAGTTATTAGCTAGATGGCTTCTTCTCTCTCTTTGGATCTCAATACAAAGTTCTCCTCGATCTTCTTGGAGATCTATTCGATGTAATTATTTTTGTGGTGTGTTTGTCGAGATCCGATGAATTGTGGGTTTATGGTCAAGATTATCTATGAACAATATTTGATTCTTCTCTCAATCCTTATATGCATGATTTGATATCTTTGCAAGTCTCTTCGAATTATCAGTTTGGTTTGGCCTACTAGATTGATCTTTCTTGCAATGGGAGAAGTGCTTAGCTTTGGGTTCAATCTTGCGGTGTCCTTTCCCAGTGATAGCAGGGACAGCAAGGCACGTATTGTATTGTTGCCATCGAGGATAAAAATATGGGGTTTATATCATATTGCTTGAGTATATCCCTCTACATCATGTCATCTTTCCTAATGCGTTACTCAGTTCTTATGAACTTAATACTCTAGATGCATGCTGGATAGCGGTCGATGTGTGGAGTAATAGTAGTAGATGCAGAATCGTGTCGGTCTACTTGTCACGGGCGTGATGCCTATACATGATCATGCCTAGATATTCTCATAATTATATGCTTTTCTATCAATTGCTCGACAGTAATTTGTTCACCCACCGTAGAATTTTCTATCTTGAGAGAAGCCACTAGTGAAACCTATGGCCCCGGGGTCTATTTTGCATCATATTAATCTGCCGTCAACTAGCTATTTCTGTCGCTGTTTCTTTTGCTTCTTTACTTTTCAATCTATACAACAAAAATACCAAAAATATTTATCTTATTATCTCTATCAGATCTCACTTTTGCAAGTGGCCGTGAAGGGATTGACAACCCCTTTATTGCGTTGGTTGCAAGGTTCTTGATTGTTTGTGCAGGTACTAGGAGACTTGCGTGTAATCTCCTACTGGATTGATACCTTGGTTCTCAAAAACTGATGGAAATACTTACGCTACTTTGCTGCATCACCCTTTCCTCTTCAAGGGAAAACCAATGCATGCTCAAGAGGTAGGAAGAAGAATTTCTGGCGCCGTTGCCGGGGAGGTTTACGCCAAGTCAAGTCAAGATTTGTTCTCCCGTCAACTCGCCAATTTATAGCGCTGTTGCCGGGGAGATCTACGCTCAAGTCAAGACATACCAAGTACCCATCACAAACTCTTCTCCCTCGCATTACATTATTTGCCATTTGCCTCTTGTTTTCCTCTCCCCCACTTCACCATTGCCATTTTCTTCGCCCTCCTTCCGTTCGATCTTGTGTTACCATGTGCCTTCTTTTTGCTTGCATCTTCTCTTGCTAAAAGTTTATGGATCCTCTCATCCCCTTGCTAATATTTTTAAGAGATCCAATTATGATGAACCTATTTCTAGTGATTTGAGTGCACTAGATTATCTTTATGAGGTTTTTCTTGAAATTCATGAATCTGAAAATTGTGATGAAGAAATTTATGAAGAGATTCACGATAGCTCCTTGAATAAAAAGCATGATTGCAATGATTTTACTATAAATTATCTTGATATCAATTGTGCTAATAATATGCAAAACCCTAAGCTTGGGGATGCTAATTTTGCTATGTCTATTACTTGTTGCAATGACCATGATTGCGGTGATTCTTCTTATGATCTTGAAAATTTATTTAAGCCCCATGATGAATATGAGATTGAAAATAGTGTTTGCAATAATATTGAAAGTGGGTTTGGAAGAGTGTCAACTTTAGATCCCACATATTTGGAGAATGTTCAATCTTATGGTAATTTTTATAAAAGAGGGTTTGGAGAGGTCATGACTTTACTTAATGATAATCCCACTATTTTGGAAGAGTGTCAACTTCGCATGCATGTGGATCGTGTTGAGAAAATTGTATGTGATATTTATATTGTTGAAATTGATTATGATCCTACATGTAATTATTATGAGAGAGGGAAATATGGTTGTAGAAATTTTCATGTTGCTAAATTACCTCTCGTTATGTTGAGATTGCTGTCGTCTCTTTCTTCTTCCTTGCATATGCTAAATTTTGCTTGCTATGATAATTTGTTTGCTTATAAAATGCCTATGCATAGGAAGTATGTTAGACTTAGATGTGTTTATCACGTGTTCTATGATGCTCTCTTTGTGCTTTAATTCTTGTCTTTGATGTGAGCGTCATTAAAATTATCAATGCCTAGCTAGGGGCGTTAAACGATAGCGCTTGTTGGGAGGTAACCCAATTTTATTTTTGTTCCTTGCTTTTTGTTCCTGTTTCGTAATAAATAATTAATCTAGCCTCTGGATAGATGTGGTTTTATGTTTTAATCAGTTTTTGTGCCAAGTAAGACCTATAGGATCTTCTTGGATGATAATTATTTGATCTTGCTGAATAAGACAGAAACTTTCTGCTCACGAAAACAATTGTTAAAAATCACCAGAAAGTGATTAATTACGGATTCCAATTGCAGTAGATCAATAATCAAATTATCTAGGTATTCCTATTTTGGCAGATTTTTCTGAGTTACAGAACTTTGCATTTGATACAGATTACTACAGACTGTTCTATTTTTTCAAAAGATTCTGTTTTTCGTGTGTTGTTTGCTTATTTTGATGAATCTATGGCTAGTATCGGGGGGTATGAACCATAGAGAATTTGGAATACAGTTGGTTTAACACCAATATAAATAAAGAATGACTTCATTGCAGCACATTAATGTGGTGGTTTATTTTCTTACACTAACGGAGCTCATGAGATTTTCTGTTGAGTTTTGTGTTGTGAAGTTTTCAATTTTTTGGTAAAGATTTGATGGATTATGGAATAAGGAGAGGCAAGAGCCTAAGCTCGGGGATGCCCAAGGCACCCCAAGGTAAAATTCAAGGACAACCAAAATCCTAAGCTTGGGGATGCCCCGGAAGGCATCCCCTCTTTCGTCTTTGATGACCCACAAGTGTAGGGGATCTATCGTAGTCCTTTCAATAAGTAAGAGTGTCAAACCCAACAAGGAGCAGAAGGAAATGACAAGCGGTTTTCAGTAAGGTATTCTCTGCAAGAACTGAAATTATCGGTAACAGATAGTTTTATGATAAGGTAATTTGTAACGGGTAACAAGTAACAAAAGTAAATAAGGTGCAGCAAGATGGCCAAATCCTTTTTGTAGCAAAGGACAAGCCTGGACAAACTCTTATATGAAGGAAAACGCTCCCGAGGACACATGGGAATTATCGTCAAGCTAGTTTTCATCATGCTCATAGGATTCGCGTTCGTTACTTTGATAATTTGATATGTGGGTGGACCGGTGCTTGCGTGCTGCCTTTCCTTGGACAAGCATCCCACTTATGATTAACCTCTATTGCAAGCATCCGCAACTACAAAAGAAGTATTAAGGTAAAACTAACTATGGCATGAAACATATGGATCCAAATCAGCCCCTTAAGAAGCAACGCATAAACTAGGGTTTAAGCTTTTGTCACTCTAGCAACCCATCATCTACTTATTACTTCCCAATGCCTTCCTCTAGGCCCAAACAATGGTGAACTGTCATGTAGTCGACGTTCATATAACACCACTAGAGGAAAGACAACATACATCTCATCAAAATATTGAACGAATACCAAATTCACATGACTACTTATAGCAAGACTTCTCCCATGTCCTCAGGAACAAACGTAACTACTCACAAGTCATATTCATGTTCATAATCAGAGGGGTATTAATATGCATAAAGGATCTGAACATATGATCTTCCACCAAATAAACCAACTAGCATCAACTACAAGGAGTAATCAACACTACCAAAGAACCCACGGTACCAACCTGAGGTTTTGATACAAAGATTGGATACAAGAGATGAACTAGGGTTTGAGAGGAGATGGTGCTGGTGAAGATGTTGATGGAGATTGACCCCCTCCCGATGAGAGGATCGTTGGTGATGATGATGGCGATGATTTCCCCCTCCCGGAGGGATGTTTCCTCGGAAGAACAACTCCGCCGGAGCCCTAGATTGGTTCCGCCAAGGTTCCACCTCGTGGCGGCGGTGTTTCGTCCCGAAAGCTTGCTTATGATTTTTTTCCAGGGTAAAAGACTTCATATAGCAGAAGATGGGCACCGGAGGCCTGCCAGGGGGCCCACGAGGCAGGGGGCGCGCCCCCCACCCTCATGGATGGTGGGTGGCCCCCCTCTGGTACTTTCTTCACTCAGTATTTTTTATTAATTCCCAAAACTGCTTCCGTGAAGTTTCAGGACTTTTGGAGCTGTGCAGAATAGGTCTCTAATATTTGCTCCTTTTCCAGCCCAGAATTCCAGCTGCCGTTATTCCCCCGCTTCATGTAAACCTTATAAAATAAGAGATAATAGGCATAAATATTATGACATAATGTGTAATAACAGCCCTTTATTCAATAAATATCGATATAAAAGCATGATGCAAAATGGACGTATCAACTCCCCAAGCTTAGACCTTGCTTGTCCTCAAGCGGAAACCGATAACGATAAATATGTCCACATGTTTAGAGATAGAGGTGTTTATATATATATATATATATATATATATATATATTGTCATATGACTCCTTATGTTAAAGTAACAATCTATTCACAATGTCAAGTATGAATCAGAAACTTCATTAAGAACGAACAAACTATGATCCCGGTCATTAAAGCAATTGCAATTTATCATAACATCGGAAAAAGTCAATATAAGAGATTTTCAGCAAGTCCACATACTCAACTATCATTTAGTCTTCCATAATTGCTAACACTCACGCAATACTTGTGGTTATGGACTTTTAATCGGACACAGAGAAAGACTGGGGCTTATAGTGTTGCCTCCCAACCTTTTACCTCAAGGGTAATGTCAACAATAATACTTCATGATAACATACATCCAATTGGATATATATATCAGGATGTTTCCAACACAATGTGCTTGCCAAAGGATAAAACGTAAAAAGGAAAGGTGAAGTTCACCAAGAATCTCGTAAAAAGTATGAGATAAGAATAAAAGATAGGCCCTTCGAAGAGGGAAGCAGAGGTTGTCATGTGCTTTTATGGTTGGATGCACAAAATCTTATTGCGAAAGAACGTCACTTTATATTGCCACTTGTGATATGGACCTTTATTATGCAGTCCGTTACTTTTATTTCTTCCACATCACAAGATCGTATAAAGCTTATTTTCTCCACACTAATAAATCATACATATTTAGAGAGCAATTTTTATTGCATGCAACAATGACAACTTACTTGAAGGATCTTACTCAATCCATAGGTAGATATGGTGGACTCTCATGACAAAACTGGGTTTAAGGATATTTGGAAGCACAAGTAGGATCTTTAGTTGGTGCAAAGAGTTTGGCTAGCATGAGGGAGAAAGGCAAGCTCAACATGTTGGATGATCCATGACAATATACTTTATTTCGGATATAAGAAAACATAACCCATTACGCTGTCTTCCTTGTCCAACATCAACTCTTTAGCATGTCATATTTTAATGAGTGCTCACAATCATAAAAGATGTCCAAGATACTATATTTATATGTGAGAACCTCTCTTTCTTTATTACTTCCTATTAATTGCAACGATGGCCAAAACTATGTTTGTCAACTCTCAACAACTTTTATTCATCATACTCTTTATATGTGAAGTCATTACTCTCCTTAAGATCAATATGATCTCTTTGATTCTTTTTATTCTTTCTTTTTCTTTTATTCCCTCAAGATCATAGTAGGATAATCAAGCCCTTGACTCCACACTAATCTTTATTATATATAGCTCATGGACTCGATTACATAGAAGGATCATAAAGCAACGCCCAAAACTAGATCATACTAAAACTTTATTCTACTAGATCAAAATATTACTAAAAGGATCGAACTAAGAAAAAAGGGTAAAGATAGAAGTGTGATGGTGATACGATACCGGGGCACCTCCCCCAAGCTTGGCAGTTGCCAAGGGGAGTGCCCATACCCATGTGTTTATGTCTCCTTCCGCGGAGGTGGTGATGATGGAGTTGTTGATGATGTAGGCTCACCATCATAGAAGGATGATCGAGTCTTCGGGATCCTCAAATCTGCAGCTAAACTGATCCTCTTGAATCTATACTCATACTCACAGTTTTTGTTTTGCAGGTCATAGATCTGGGCTTGGAGGCACTCGATTTTCTCGTGAAGCTTGAAGATGGCCTCCCCAATGTTCTTGACATCTAGCTTGTGGTTGTTGGTGAACTCCGTGATCATTATGTGGTTGGTGTCGATTCTACGTTCCACCATCTCCTGGCACTTGAAAACTTGTTGCTCCATTGCTTCGAGCCTTATCTCCGCGCTTCCGGTCCTCCTTGGTCCCTCAACATCACAGATGTGCAGCAACCCCTCACGCATCTCAATGGTTTGAGGATGTTGCAGCACCTCCGCGAGGTAGGGATTGATGACCTTCTCGAAGAACTTGTCCTTGGGGGCGCTTGGAGACGTCATGGTGATCTAGATCTGTCAGAAAAACAGCTCAAAATGAAAACAGAGGATATTTGCATGGTACGGTGGTCAAAACCTTCGGGAGATTATATAATGATTTTTTATCAACCAAAAGAAGTATTGTGCAAGAAAATGGAGTCCGGAGAGCACACGGGGTGCCCACGAGGCAGGGGGCGCGCCCAGGGGGGTAGGGCGTGCCCTCCACCCTCGTGGACGCCTCGTGTCCTTCTCGGACTGCTTCTTATTTTCCTATTTTCTTAAATATTCCAAAATGGAGAAATTTACCATTAGAACTGTTTTGGAGTCGGTTTACTTACCGTACCACATACCTATTCCTTTTCGGAGTCTGAAACGTTCTAGAAAGTGTCCCTTATGTACTCCTCCGGGGTTACGGTTTCAATAACATTAGTTTCAACATTTATAGGATTACCTGAGATATAATGTTTGATTGTTTGACCATTCACCACCTTCGGATTTGTGCCTTCGAAGTTGTTGATTTTTATGGCACCGGAATGATAGACCTCCTCGATAACGTAAGGACCTTCCCATTTAGAAAGAAGCTTTCCTGCAAAAAATCTTAAACGAGAGTTGAATAGGAACACATAATCACCTACATTAAACTCACGCTTTTGTATCCTTTTGTTATGCCATCTTTTAACCTTTTCTTTAAATAGTTTGGCATTCTCATAGGCTTGAGTTCTCCATTCATCAAGTGAGCTAATATCAAATGGCCTCTTCTCACCGGCAAGTTTGAAATCATAGTTGAGCTCTTTAATGGCCCAATATGCCTTATGTTCTAGTTCGAGAGGTAAGTGACATGATTTTCCATAAATCATTTTATACGCAGACATACCCATAGGATTTTTATATGCAGTTCTATAGGCCCATAGTGCATCATCAAGTTTCTTGGACCAATTCTTTCTAGATCTATTAACAGTATTTTGCAAAATTAATTTAATCTCTCTATTACTCAATTCTACTTGACCACTAGACTGTGGGTGGTAAGGAGATGCAATTCTATGATTAACATCATACTTAGCAAGCATTTTACGAAAAGCACCATGAATAAAATGTGAACCACCATCAGTCATTAGATATCTAGGGACTCTAAACCTCGGAAAAATAACTTCTTTAAGCATCTTAATAGAGGTGTTATGATCAGCACTACTTGTTGTAATAGCTTCTACCCACTTAGTAAAGTAATCAACAACAACTAAAATATGTGTATACCCATTAGAGGAAGGAAACAGTCCCATATAATCAAAACCCCAAACATCAAATGGTTCAATAACAAGTGAATAATTCATGGGCATTTCTTGACGTCTACTGATATTACCAATTATTTGACATCCATCACAAGACAAGACAAACTTACGGGCATCTTTGAATAGAGTAGGCCAATAAAAACTGGATTGCAATACCTTATGTGCAGTTCTATCTCTAGCGTGGTGTCCTCCATAAGCCTTAGAGTGACACTTGCGTAGGATCTGTTCCAGTTCATGCTCAGGTACACAACATCTAATAACACAATCTACTCCTTCTTTATAGAGATGTGGGTCATCCCAGAAGTAATGTGTTAAATCATAGAAAAACTTTTTCTTTTGCTGGTATGTGAAAATAGGTGGTATAAATTTAGCAACAGTGTAATTAGCATAATTAGCATACCATGGAGCAGTACGAGAAGCATTTATGACATCTAATTGTTCATCAGGGAAGCTATCATCAATAGGTAGTGGGTCATCAAGAACATTCTCTAACCTAGGCAAGTTGTCTGCAACGGGGTTCTCAGCTCCCTTTCTATCAATAATATGCAAATCAAATTCTTGCAGCAAGAGAACCCATCTAATAAGTCTAGGTTTAGCATATTTCTTTTCCCTAAGATATTTAATAGCAGCATGATCAGTGTGAACAGTTACTTTGGAATCAACAATATAAGGTCTGAACTTATCACAAGCAAATACAACTGCTAAAAATTCTTTTTTCAGTAGTACCATAATTTCTCTGGGCACTGTCTAGAGTTTTACTAGCATATTGGATAACATTTAATTTCTTATCAACTTTTTGTCCTAGAACATCACCTATAGCATAATCACTAGCATCACACATAATTTCAAAGGGTAAATTCCAATCAGGTGGCTGAACAATAGGTGCAGAAATCAATGCTTTCTTAAGTATTTCAAATGCTTCTACACAATCATCATCAAAGGCAAAAGGAATATCTGTTTGCAAGAGATTAGTCAGAGGCCTAGAAATTTTTGAGAAGTCTTTAATGAACCTCCTATAAAAACCGACATGACCAAGGAAACTTCCTATACCTTTAATGTCCTTGGGACACGGCATCTTTTCAATAGCATCAACTTTAGCTTTATCAATTTCAATACCTCTTTCAGAAATTTTATGCCCCAAGACAATACCTTCATTAACCATAAAGTGGAACTTCTCCCAGTTCAAGACAAGATTAGTTTCTTCACATCTCTGCAAAACTCGATCAAGGTCGCTCAAGCAATTATCAAAAGAAGTTCCATATACGGAGAAATCATCCATGAAAACCTCAACAATATTTTCACAAAAATCAGAGAATATAGTCATCATGCATCTTTGAAAGGTAGCAGGTGCATTGCATAAACCAAAAGGGATACATATATAAGCAAAGGTACCAAAAGGGCAAGTAAAAGTGGTCTTTTCTTGATCCTCTTTTGACACAGGTATTTGAGAGAAACCGGAATAACCATCTAGAGAGCAAAAATGTGTATGTTTGGATAATCTTTCTAGCATTTGATCAATAAAAGGTAAATGGTAATGATCCTTTTTAGTAGCTTTATTTAATTTGCGGAAATCAATTACCATCCTATAACCTGTAACAATTCTTTGCGGGATCAATTCATCTTTATCATTAGGAACAACAGTAATACCTCCCTTCTTAGGGACACAATGGACAGGATTTACCCATGACTATCAGCAACGGGATAAATTATACCTGCCTCCAGAAGCTTTAGTATTTCTTTTCTTACCACTTCTTTCATCTTAGGATTTAACCGTCGTTGGTGATCAACAATCGGTTTAGCGTCTTTCTCCAATTTTATTTTGTGTTGGCATAGAGTGGGACTAATACCCTTAAGATCATCAAGAGTATATCCAATAGCAGCACGGTGCTTCTTCAGAGTTTTTAATAATTTCTTTTCTTCCTGCTCTGAAAGGTTAGCACTAATAATAACAGGGTATATCTTTTTTCTCATCAAGATAAGCATATTTAAGAGTATCAGGTAATGGTTTAAGCTGAAACACGGGATCACCCTTGGGTGGAGGAGGATCCCCTAGGATTTCAACAGGCAATTTTTGTTTCAAAAAGGGTCCCTGTTTAAAGAATACTTCATCTATTTCCCTTCTTTCATTCATAAACATATCACTTTCATGGTCAAGCAAATATTGTTCTAAAGGATCATTAGGAGGCACGACAATAGAAGCAAGACCAATAATTTCATCTTTACTAGGCAATTCCTCATCAAGGGGTTGTCTACGAAATTTATCAAAATTAAACTCATGAAACATATCACCCAAACCAATAGTAACAACATCCTTTTCGCAGTCTATCCTAGCATTAACAGTGTTCAAGAAGGGTCTACCAAATATAATGGGACAAAAGTTATCTTGTGGGGAACCAAGAACAAGAAAATCAGCAGGATATTTAACTTTCCCACACAAGACTTCAACATCTCTACCAAACCCAACTGGTGAAATGGTATCTCTATTGGCAAGCTTAATTGTAACATCAATTTCTTCTATCTCAGCAGGTGCAATATCATGCATAATTTATTTGTATAAGGAATGAGGTATTGCACTTGCACTAGCCCCCATGCCACACAAGCCATGATAACAATGATATCCTATTTTAACAGAAATAACAGGCATGCCTACAATAGGTCTATGTTTATTTTTAGTGTCGGGTCTAGCAATTCTAGCAGCTTCATCACAAAAGTAAATAACATGCCTATCAATATTATCAGCCAAGAGATCTTTAACCATAGAAATACTAGGTTCAACTTTAATTTGCTCAGGGGGTTCGGGTGTCTTAATATTACTTTTGCTGACCACAGTAGAAGCTTTAGCGTGATCCTTTATTCTAACAGGGAAAGGTGGTTTCTCAATATAGGCAGTAGGAACAATAGGATCATTATAAGTGATAGTCTTTTCTTCAACTTTAATAGGTGCATCTACTTTTACTTCAATGGGAGGATTATATTTAAACCACTTCTCCTTAGGGAGGTCAACATGAGTAGCAAATGATTCACATCAAGAAGCTACTATCTTAGAGTCAAGTCCATATTTAGTGCTAAATTCATGGAAAACATTGGTATCCATAAAAGATTTAGCACAATCAAACTTAGGTGTTATACCTGACTCCTTACCTTCGTCGAGGTCCCAATCTTCAGAGTTGTGTTTAGTTCTTTCCAATAAATCCCATTTGAATTCAATAGTCTTCATCATAAAAGAACCAGTACAAGAAGTATCGAGCATGGATCGATTATTGAGAGAAAGCCGAGCATAAAAGTTTTGAATAATAATTTCTCTTGAGAGCTCATGATTGGGGCATGAATATAACATTGACTTAAGCCACCCCCAAGCTTGAGAGATGCTTTCTCCTTCGCGAGGCCAAAAATTATATATATAATTATGATCACGATGAACAAGATGCATAGGATAAAACTTTTGATGAAATTCCAATTTCAATTGGTTGTAGTTCCATGATCCCATATCATCACATAGCCTAAACCATGTCAATGCCTTTCCTTCAAAGATAAAGGGAAGACCTTCTTCTTGATAACATCCTCGGGCATACCTGCAAGCTTAAATAATCCACAAACTTCATCCACATAGATTAGATGCAAATCAGGGTGTAATGTTTCGTCACCTGTGAAAGGATTAGCTAGCAGTTTCTCTATCATACCCGAAGGAATTTCAAAGTAAACATTTTCAGTAGGTTCAGTAGGTTGAGGAGCAACTCATTTCTCTACTGGTCGGGGTGAAGATACCGAACAAGCCCCTCAAAGGATTATGTTCCATAGTAACAAGTGACAGTAAATTTCAGCACACTATATAAATTTTTCCTTACCAAATTCCACCTACCAAAGGCGCTTCACTCCTCGGCAATGGTACTAGAAAAGAGTCTTGATGACCCACAAGTGTATGGGATCTATCGTAGTCCTTTTGATAAGTAAGAGTGTCGAACCCAACGGAGCAGAAGGAAATGACAAGCGGTTTTCAATAAGGTATTCTCTGCAAGCACTGAAATTATCGGTAACAGATAGTTTTATGATAAGGTAATTTGTAATGGGTAACAAGTAACGAAAGTAAATAAGGTGCAGCAATATGGCCCAATACTTTTTGTTGCAAAGGACAAGCCTGGACAAACTCTTATATGAAGGAAAACGCTCCCGAGGACACATGGGAATTATCGTGAAGCTAGTTTTCATCACGCTCATATGATTCGTGTTCTTTACTTTGACAAGCATCCCACTTATGATTAACCTGTATTGCAAGCATCCGCAACTACAAAAGAAGTATTAAGGTAAACCTAACCATAGCATGAAACATATGGATCCAAATCAGCCCCTTACGAAGCAACGCATAAACTAGGGTTTAAGCTTACATCACTCTAGCAACCCATCATCTACTTATTACTTCCCAATGCCTTCCTCTAGGCCCAAACAATGGTGAACTGTCATGTAGTCGACGTTCACATAACACCACTAGAGGAAAGACAACATACATCTCATCAAAATATCGAACGAATACCAAATTCACATGACTACTTATAGCAAGACTTCTCCCATGTCCTCAAGAACAAACGTAACTACTAAAAAATCATATTCATGTTCATAATCAGAGGGGTATTAATATGCATAAAGGATCTGAACATATGATCTTCCACCAAATAAACCAACTAGCATCAACTACAAGGAGTAATCAACACTACTAGCAACCCACAGGTACCAATCTGAGATTTTGATACAAAGATTGGATACAAGAGGTGAACTAGGGTTTGAGAGGAGATGGTGCTGGTGAAGATGTTGATGGAGATTGACCGCCTTCCGATGCGAGGATCATTGGTGATGACGATGGCGATGATTTCCCCCTCCCGGAGGGATGTTTCCCCGGAAGAATAGCTCCGCCGGAGCCCTAGATTGGTTCCGCCAAGGTTCCGCCTCGTGGTGGCGGTGTTTCGTCCCGAAAGCTTGCTTATGATTTTTTTCCAGGGTAAAAGACTTCATATAGCAGAAGATGGGCACCGGAGGCTGCTACATCTTGAGCTTGCGTTGGTTTTCCCCGAAGAGGAGAAGATGATGCAGCAGAGTAGCGTAAGTATTTCCCTCAGTTTTTGAGAACCAAGGTATCAATCCAGTAGGAGGCCACGCACAAGTCCCTCGTACCTGCACAAAACGATATTACTCGCAACCAACGCGATTAGGGGTTGTCAATCCCTTCACGGTCACTTACGAGGGTGAGATCTAATAGAGATGATAGATAATATTTTTGGTATTTTTTGGTATATAGATGCAAAGTGAAAAGTAAAAGGCAAAGTAAAAACAAAGCAAGTATTAAAGTGATGGCGATTGATATGATGAGAATAGACCCGGGGGCCATAGGTTTCACTAGTGGCTTCTCTCAAGAGCATAAGTATTCTACGGTGGGTGAACAAATTACTGTTGATCAATTGACAGAATTGAGCGTAGTTATGAGTTTATTTAGGTATGATCATGTATATAGGCATCACGTCTGAGACAAGTAGATAGAAACGATTCTGCATCTACTACTATTACTCCACTCATCAACCGCTATCCAGCATGCATCTAGAGTATTAAGTTAAAAACAGAGTAACGCCTTAAGCAAGATGACATGATGTAGAGTTATAAATTCATGCAATATGATAAATACTCCATCTTGTTATCCTCGATGGCAACAATACAATACGTGCCTTGCAACCCTTTCTATCACTGGGTAAGGACACCGCAAGATTGAACCCAAAGCTATGCACTTCTCCCATTGCAAGAACTACCAATCTAGTTGGCCAAACCAGACGGATAATTGGAAGAGACTTGCAAAGATAACTCAATCATACATAAAAGAATTCAGAGAAGATTCAAATATTATTCATAGATAAGCTGGATCATAAACCCACAATTCATCGGTCTCAACAAACACACCGCAAAAAATAAGATTACATCGAATAGATCTCCATGAGAGGGGAGAACATTGTATTGAGATCCAAAAGAGAGAAGAAGCCATCTAGCTACTAGCTATGGACCCAAAGGTCTGAAGTAAACTACTCACACTTCATCGGAGGGGCTATGGTGTTGATGTAGAAGCCCTCCATGGTGGATGCCCCTCCGTGAGCTCCTAACAGGCCCCAAGATGGGATCTCGTGGATACAGGAAGTTGCGGCGGTGGAATTAGGTTTTGGCTCCTGTTACGATCGTTTGAAGTGCGTAGGTATATATAGGAGGAAGGAGTACGTCGGTGGAGCAACAGGGGGCCCACGAGGCAAGGGGCGCGCCCGAGGGGGGGCCCCACCCTCGTGACTGCCTTTGTTGTTCCTTGGCGTAGGGTTTAAGTCTTCTGGATCACGTTTGGTGAGAAAATCATGTTTCCGAAGGTTTCATTCCGTTTGGGCTCCGTTTGATATTCTGTTTCTTCAAAACACTGAAATAGGCAAAAAAACAACAATTCTGGGCTGGCCCTCCGGTTAATAGGTTAGTCCCAAAATAATATAAAAGTGGAAAATAAAGCCCAATATAGTCACAAACAGTAGATAAAGTAGCATGGAGCAATCAAAAATTATAGATACGTTGGAGACGTATCAGAGGCCTGCCAGGGGGCCCACGAGGCAGGGGGCACGCCCAGGGGGGTAGGGCGCGCCCCCCACCCTCGTGAATGGTGGGTGGCCCCCCTCTGGTACTTTCTTCGCTCGGTATTTTTTATTAATTCCAAAAACTGTTTACGTGAAGTTTCAGGACTTTTGGAGCTGTGCAGAATAGGTCTCTAATATTTGCTCCTTTTCCATTGAGAATTCCAGCAAGCATTCCCCTCTTCATGTAAACCTTATAAAATAAGAGAGAATAGGCATAATTATTGTGACATAATGTGTAATAACAGCCCATAATGCAATAAATATCGATATAAAAGCATGATGCGAAATGGACATATCAGTCTTCATCTATCGGTAACTTACTTGAGGCTATATTTTAATTCACCACATGATATGTGTTTTGCTTGGAGCGTCTTGTATGATTTGAGTATTTTCTTTTTAATTTACCACAATCATCCTTGCTGTACACACCTTTTGGAGACACACACATGAATCGAAATTTATTAGAATACTCTATGTGCTTCGCTTATATCTTTTGAGTTAGATAATTTTGCTCTAGTGCTTCACTTATATCTATTAGAGTATGGTGGTGGTTTATTTTATAGAAATTATTGATCTCTCATGCTTCACTTATATTATTTTGAGAGTATTTTAGAACAGCATGGTAATTTGCTTTGGCTATAAAATTAATCCTATTATGATAGGCATCCAAGATGGGTATAATAAAAACTTTCATATAAAGCGCATTGAATACTATGAGAAGTTTGATACTTGATGATTGTTTTGAGATATGAAGATGGTGATATTAGAGTTGTGCTAGTTGAGTAATTGTGAATTTGAGAAATACTTATGTTGAAGTTTGCATGTCCCATAGCATGCACGTACGGTAACCGTTGTGTGACAAATTTGAAACATGAGGTGTTCTTTGATTGTCATCCTTATGAATGGAGATCAGGGACGAGCGATGGTCTTTTCCTACCAATCAATCCCCCTAGGAGCATGCGCGTAATGCTTGGTTTTTGATGACTTGTAGATTTTTTTAATAAGTATGTGAGTTCTTTATGACTAATGTTGAGTCCATAAATTATACGCACTCTCACCTTTCCATCATTGCTAGCCTCTTCGGTACCGTGCATTGCCCTTTCTCACCTTGAGAGTTGGTGCAAACTTTGCGGTGCATCCAAACCCGTGATATGATATGCTCTATCACACATAAACCTCCTTATATCTTCCTCAAAACAGCCACCATACCTACCTATTATGGCATTTCCATAGCCATTCCGAGATATATTGCCATGCAACTTTCCACCGTTTCATTTATTATGACGCATTTCATCATTGTCATATTGCCTTGCATGATCATGTAGTTGGCATCGTATTTGTGGCAAGGCCGCCATGCATAATTTTTCATACAGGTCACTCTTGATTCATTGCCCATCCCTGTACACCGCCGGAGGCACTCATATAGAGTCATATTTTGTTCTAGTATCGAGTTGTAATCAGTGAGTTGTAAATAAATGGAAGTGTGATGATCAACATTAATAGAGCATTGTCCCATGAAAAAAAAGAAAAAAGGCCAAATAAAAGAAGGAAAGGCCAAATAAAAAAATAAAAAAAGAAGAAGAAAAGAAGGGACAATGCTACTATCCTTTTTCCACACTTGTGCTTCAAAGTAGCACCATGATCTTTATGATAGAGAGTCTCTTATTTTGTCACTTTCATATACTAGTGGGAATTTTTCATTATAGAACTTGGCTTGTATATTCCAACAATGGGCATCCTCAAATGCCCTAGGTCTTCGTGAGCAAGCAAGTTGGAAGCACACCCACTTAGTTTCTTTTGTTGAGCCTTCATACATTTATAGCTCTAGTGCATCCGTTGCATGGCAATCCCTACTACTTGCATTGACAACAATTGATGGGCATGTCCCTAGCCCGTTGATTAGCCACGTCAATGTGAGACTTTCTCCTTTTTTGTCTTCTCCACACAACCCCCATCATTATATTCTATTCCACCCATAGTGCTATGTCCATGGCTCACGCTCATGTATTGCGTGAAAGTTGAAAAAGTTTGAGAAATACTAAAGTATGAAACAATTGCTTGGCTTGACATCGGGGTTGTGCATGATGAGAGCATTTTTGTGTGACGAAAATGAAGCATGGCCAAACTATATGATTTTGTAGGGATGACCTTTCTTTGACTAAGTTATTTTGAGAAGACATAATTGCTTAGTTAGCATGCTTGAAGTATTATTATTTTTATGTCAATATTAAATATTTTATCTTGAATCGGAAAATTCATGCCACAATAAAGAAAATTACCTAAAAGCAATATCAAACGGAATCCAAACGGAATGAAACCTTCGCGAGGATCGTTTTTGGAACAAACGCAATCTAGGAGACTTGGAGTGGACGTCAAGGAAGCAACGAGGCGGCCACGAGGCAGGGAGGTGCGCCCAGGAGGGGTAGGCACGCCCCCACCCTCGTGGGCCCCTCGTAGCTCCACCGACCTACTTCTTTCACCTATATATACTCTTATACCCTGAAAACATCTAGGGGAGTCACGAAACCTATTTTCCACCGCCGCAACCTTCTGTACCTGTGAGATCCACTCTTGGGGCCTTTTCCGGCGCTCCGCCGGAGGGGGAATCAATCACGGAGGGCTTCTACATGAACACCATGGCCTCTCCGATGATGTGTGAGTAGTTTACCACAGACCTTCGAGTCCATAGTTATTAGCTAGATGGCCTCTTCTCTACCTTTGGATCTGAATACAAAGTTCTCCTCGATCTTCTTGGAGATCTATTTGATGTAATTCTTTTTGCGGTGTGTTTGTCGAGATCCGATGAATTGTGGGTTTATGATCAAGATTATCTATGAACAATATTTGATTCTTCTCTGAATTCTTATATGCATGATTTGATATCTTTGCAAGTCTAGTCGAATTATCAGTTTGGTTTGGCCTACTAGATTGATCTTTCTTGCAATGGGAGAAGTGCTTAGCTTTCGGTTCAATCTTGCGGTGTCCTTTCCCAGTGACAGCAGGGGCAGCAAGGCACGAATTGTATTGTTGCCATCGTGGATAAAAAGATGGGGTTTATATCATATTGCTTGAGTTTATCCCTCTACATCATGTCATCTTGGCTAATGCGTTACTCTGTTCTTATGAACTTAATACTCTAGATGCATGCTGGATAGCGGTCGATGTGTGGAGTAATAGTAGTAGATGCAGAATCATTTCGGTCTACTTGTCACGGACATGATGCCTATATACATGATCATGCCTAGATATTCTCATAATTATGGCTTTTCTATCAATTGCTCAACAGTAATTTGTTCACCCACCGTAGAATTTTCTATCTTGAGAGAAACCACTAGTGAAACCTATGGCCCTCGGGTCTATTTCCATCATATTATTGTTCCGTCAACTAGCTATTTTTGTCGCCGTTTATTTTGCAATCTTTACTTTTCAATCTATATAACAAAAATACCAAAAATATTTATCTTATTATCTCTATCAGATCTCACTTTTACAAGTGGCTGTGAAGGGATTGACAACCCCTTTATCGCGTTGGTTGCAAGGTTCTTTATTGTTTGTGCAGGTACTAGGCGACTTGCGTGTAATCTCCTACTGGATCGATACCTTGGTTCTCAAAAACTGAGGGAAATACTTACGCTACTTTGCTGCATCACCCTTTCCTCTTCAAGGAAAACCAACGCATGCTCAAGAGGTAGCACTAAATAACCGGTAACAGTGACCTGTTAGTATATTTGAATTACATCGGGCAGGTGATGCTGGACGGGTTTAAAGGTGACAAGTACCTAGGTTGTGCCGAGTGCTTGGCATCTTGCCAGACGGTTGGAATCAGGTTAGAAACGTCAAGGGTGATGAAGCTACGCTGGCTGTCGGGGTCCGGTAAGGAGATCTAGAACCGTCGAGTAGGGTGTTTGTGGAGCGGCTCCGGTAGGGTGGACTATGGTGTGGGCGAAGCGGATCTATGGCCGTGGACGAGCGCGTCGGTGAAGCTGCTCCGGTGGTTGGGTTAAGGATGGTGCCGACAATGCGGATCTTCGGCCGTGGACGGGGCGTCAGAAGTTCCTCCGGTAGGTTGGATGAGGGTGCGACGAAGCGGATCTGTGGCCGTGGACTTGTGAGTTGGCAAAGCGGCCCTGGTAGGGTTGAGAATGGTATAGGCGAAGCTACTCTAGTAGGGTTGACGATGGTGTCGGTGAAGCGGCTCCGATAGGGTTGAGGAAGGTGTCGGCGCAGAGGATCGGAGGCCGTCGACGGGGCCGTCGGTGGGGCGGCTCCGAGAGGTGTGGATGAAGCGTCTCTGGTGGGGAGAACGAATGAGCCGCTGCAGATGCGCTGCTGTTGACGAGAGTACCGGCGAAGCAGATCCGGCACTATGGACAAGGTCGGCACTGAATCGGCTGTGGTACAGTGGTGGATGAGCATTCTACTTGTTTCTAGTGGAGGTGGGAGGGGTAGATGCAACCGCAGAAGCAGATCCGGCAAGGTGGATGCCGCTGGCAATGAATGGGCTCTGGTACGCGGGTGGATGAGCAGTCTAGGGTTTCGAGAGGGGAGGTGTAGAAAGGCCGTTGAAGTACAGACGGCGTGATGTAAGATGCTCTGGTACTGTGGAGTTAGTCGTTTTTGCGGGAGGGGGAGAGGAAATGGGGGTGCCGTGTGGTGGGGGGAATCGGAAGTTACCAAAGCAGCCCCGACCTATTATGTAGATGAGGGCGGTATTGTAATTGTTGTTCTCCGTGCACCAAGGACAAAAGGGGAATTTCGCATGCTAAAGACTAGGTGGCGGGAATTTTAGAAGGAGGCGGGAGATTTTTTCGCCCGTGGGATCGTTCATATCCAGTTTCAACTAATTTTGGACCATGCTAGCAGGAAGGTCATGCGAGACTGTGTACACAGGGCATGCGTGAGCATTTAATAACTGGTGTGAAGTCCACCCCAGAAAAAAAGACAATAACTCGGGATGATGCGCCGATAACTTAGACGTTCACACGGGCGCGGCCAATCGTACGGGTGTAGAGTCGCGTTCAAAAAAATGCTCAGCCTATATATTTCTCATGTAAATAGATAATTTAGTGCCATTGGTTATTTACTTTAAACATAATGCATTGACGTGTTAGTGTAGAGGCGCACAAAAAGAAATGGATATTGTAGTCCCACAAAATACATGGATATTGTAGTCCGCTACTTAAAAGTGTTACCTCATATGATTACATAGCCTCCATTTCATAAATTGAGTACCAGTTGAATTCATATATGAATATTACATATATTACTTCATAATAGAACCTTAAATCATCCAAGACTAATGAATTTGAATGCATGAGTAACAATGGTGCATGTACATGATAGCTACATTGGTTGTTTGATGAAACATCACTGTAACTTTTGCATGCACAATTGAAAAGGTTTATTTAGATATAAAAAAATGTGATATGTGAGTGTCCAATCTTTATAGTGTTGAATCGATATTGTACCTTTGGCCACGATACGAAGTAGATATTGACTTATGTTCGAACCATGCACGTCCACGATCGCTAGATAGTGATACATGAATGAATTGTGCAATCTCTCTCACACGCATACATATCTCATTTCCCCTTGGGCATCGGAATCACACACGTGCACTTCGTGTATTTCTCTCCCTCCGTCAAGGTTAGAATTCGTCTTTCTACCCCGTCCTACAAGTCTCTCACACAGAAACACACACGCTCTCTCTGTCGAACGCGCCCACCCCTTTAATTCCGCCCACCCACAACCACTAATTCTGCCCACCGTTCTCACACATATGCCTAAGGTTAACTCGATTTTCGGAACCATATGAATACATACATTGGGATTCTAGCAGATCACCTTTTGTTTTGAGATTTCTCTCTCTCTCTCTCTCTCTCTCTCTCTCTCTCACACACACACACACACACACACGCACACACACACACACACACGCGCGCGCTTAGACATTGTTTCTCGCTTCATTTTTCTAGCACTTGCATGCACACCGTTTGTTTATCTCTGTTATGCTTTAAGTATGCCTCGCACACATGCTATCTACCTATCCCTTAATATAGATATGTGTCACACAAACTCCTTCTCCCTACTAGCAAGATGCCCATGCGTTGCATGTAACATCAAGATGCATTTGTATGATTAGTTTTATCTTGTGGCAAAAAAGGATGAACGAGGGAATGCCTTATTTGCAAATGTGGAGAGGGGTGTGGGTATCTTTTTGCAAAATTGCCATAGTTTCCTTCCTATCCGTCAGATATAAATGGGATGGCCTATATTTCAGGATGGCAGGAACACCATCATCACCAACTCTGTTTTTTTATAAGAGTAGAGATACGTAAGTGTCACTGCCCCCCTTCCCCCACACCCACACACACACACTTCCCGACACCGAAGGAGTAGGGTGAAACCTCGATCTTGATACTAATCTATCGACTGGCTTCTCTCTCAAACACACACACACACACTACCCGACACCGAAGGAGTAGGGTGGCACCTCGATCTTGATAGTAATCTATCTACTCCTCTTTCGAACACACACACTCGCTAGTTGTGCCTCTGTGCCTACCACGCACACTCTCGATACGTCTTTATCTCCCTCCCCTCCCCCCCAACCCCAACACTGACAGCAGAAGGGTGACAACTCGATCTGATCTTAATCTGTCAATTGGTTTTTCTCTCAAACATTGTGTCTCTGTGCCTCGTTCATACACACTCGATACGTCTTTTTCTCCGTGGCCCGTTCGATATGTAGACTTCTCGCACACACACAGCTGTAGTGACGATGACGCTGAACCCAGTGTGCCTTGTTTTTACCGGCCTCGTGTGATAGTTTTCACCCTGTTTTCTGTTAATGAACATGGCAACCTTTTCTTTGTTATTACTAGTGAATCTAAAATCATTCAGGGCAGACATAAAATATATCACATCGACCCAATTATCGCAATAACTATTTTAAAATAAACTAGCTAGATGCCCGTGCGTTGCACGAAACATCAAGATGCATTCGTATGAGTAGTTTATCATGTGAGAGACTAGCAAGATGCCCATGCGTTGCACGGAACATCAAGATGCATTTCTATGAGTAGTTTATCTTGTGAGATAAAAGGATGAACGAGGGAAGGCCTTATTTGCAAATGTGGAGAGGGGTGTGGGTATCTTTTTGCAAAATTGCCTTAGTTTCCTTCCTATCCGTCAGATATAAATCGGACGACCTATATTGCAGGATGGCAGGCACACCATCAACACCAACTCTGTTTTTTATAAGAGTAGAGAAAAGGATGCATGAGGGAAGGCCTTATTTGCAAACGCGGAGAGGGGTGTGGGTATCTTTTTGCAAAATTTCCATAGTTTCCTTCCTATTCGTTAGATATAAATCCGACGGCCTATATTGCAGGATGGCACGCACACCATCATCACCAACTCTGTTTTCTACTCCCTCCGTTCCTAAATATTTGTCTTTTTAGAAATTTCAACAAGTGACTATGTATGGAGCAAAATGAGTGAATCTAGACTCTAAAATATGTCTACATACATATCCGTATGTGGTAGTCCAGTTGAAATTTGAAGAAGACAAATATTTAGGAACGGATGGAGTATAATATAACGATGAACATGGAGATATATCTCCAAAGATGGTCTACAACAAAAATGTCTTTGGACTGGTTAGCGCCGGATGCTCGCAACGCAATGACCTGAGTCCGAATTCTGTCTTTAACTTTAGATTTTTATATTATATATTACTTATTTAATATATACTTCTTTCGATACTGTACTGACAGTGGAACCCACAAAGTACTTAGAATACAAGATTAAGAATGGACTTGTTTCTTTTTAATTTTCTGTACGAAGCTGTAGCCACCCTACAAGTCACGTGCACAATGTACATGCAATTAACTTTTTATAGAGGGAGAATCATACACGCAATTAACTCAAATGGATTGGATGTGACTCTATTATTTCCAGCATAAATAGCATTTACAACGGCAGCCGGCAAATTTCCTCCCGCTTCCTTCCGAGGAGAACGACATCAAACGCCAGCGGCATACATTTTCACAACTCTAACCAACCAGATGAAATTCGTGCAAACACGGACTATTTTCATATAAGCATGAAAGATTTCGTATAAAAAGCCGGATCTTCATATAAACATTATGGATTTCATTACATTTACATGAACTAAGCGGTGCTAATCTAGCTCTCTTGGTATAATTAACACTCCCTCCGTCCAGAAATACTTGTCCTAGAAATGGATGTATCTAGACTTATTTTAGTTATAGATACATCCAATTTATCCATTCTTAGAACAAAAATTTCCCGCCAGCCAGAGAGGAAGTACCTAATCTAAATGGTCGCTCATGGATCCCTTTGTATTCCTCATGTCCGGCAGAGACTTGCGGGGTCGATGAAGGTCCTCGGAAGAGACGAAGCAGCAAAGAAACCACCTGAATGCGTAGTCGTCACCTCGGTGGTGGCCTTCATGGGACCCAAGTGGCGGCGGCCTCCCATGTTCTACTTCTCCTCGATGATGGCGGCGGACACGGAGAAGCTGGCCACCAACTCGTCGCTCTCCATGCACCCGGCTTCTGTCTCTGCCTCCATGGCACTGCCGCAGGCATGGGAGGCATGGCCGCAGGCACGGGAGGCGCGCCGACAGACACAGGAGGCGCGACCACCCCAGACACTGGTGGCGCGGTACGAAGCGGCAGCGATGACACCCTTACTGACATGCTTGCCGCCGTGCCGGCGTGGAGCAACTGGCCACTCCTCATCGAGCTGAACTGGAGTGGCGAGTTGCCGAACCACGTGTCAGCTTGGGGCGACAATTGGCTCTGTCGGGCCAAACGAGGTTGGTGAAGCACCGAGTAGCCTTGCCCGTATCCAGAGGGCTCGGCAGGCCACCCAGCCGGGTAGTGTGCCGGAGAACGGATCCTCGGAAGCCATCAGAAGAGTGGAGAAAATGGTGAAGGAGGAGATGGGGGAGCGATGGAGGGGTGCGATTCTTGCCCGCTGTCTGTCTGGCCTCGTTTAAATAGAGGGCGGAAGGTAGGAGCTTGGTCGGCGTCTGGCCTCGTTTAAACTGAGGGCGGACGGGAGGAGCTCGACCAGTGCTGTGTTTAATTCCGGCCCGCTCATGAACGGACGTGTGGCCGGAGTAGGTTTCTCGGTTTGCATGCGGGTTTAACGGAGGGGTTTGATGGAGGCGAGGAGGCGTGTTCAGCCGGGCGTGCAGCGGGCGGCACAGTACTATTCAATTTGACAGCGGGCGGTGCAGTTCCCGATACAGCTTTAATGCAGACGAGGGAGGGGGTAGCGGTTCCTGAAATGTTGAATGGCCAATGATGCATCCTCCTTCAATTAGCATCGTGAATGCATGAGGGAACTAATGGGAGGCGGACCGGGAAAAGAGGCTGCACGATGTGAATGCAACGCAGTTTGCACTCATATAAAGGCGCCCCTCCATTCCAATGCATCTACCAAATCGTATGCACCTAAGCATTTGCCTAAGCACCTACACTAAGCGCGAAAGTCCTCACTCCAGACCCATGGTGGCGATGCGCGCGAGCGGCCAGCGGCTGTGCCAGATGGTCCATGACGCCGGCCCGCGGCATGGCACCGAGGATCGTCTCCAGACGGTGTTGCCGACCAGCTGGTGGATGGCCGCCGTCGACGCCAACTACGACTCTCAGTTGGACCAGATGATCCTTTCCACCACCAACAAGTTCACCGTCCTCAAGAAGCTCGCGGACGACATCGCCGTACTCCTCCAGCCCACGTGCCCGAGCTCCTCATTGCCTACCACCCTAATCGTCCTCCATGGCCGGAACCTCTTTCAAGCACTGGTGGTCCTATGACTGCCCGTCGATGCCACGAAGAATGTCCACCTGGAGGTCACGCTCTCCGCGAGGCGCCTCGCCCTGCAAGAATTCGTCGACCTACACATCCACGTGTACGAGCAAATCGTGTACATTGGTATCTACAAGGCCAGTGAGGACGCTAGGATGTTGGCCTCCCTCAACCGGCTGGAAGCCTTGGATGCCTTTGCTGAGAAGCACCTTGACCTCGCCACAAAAGTCGTCGCTCCTTAGCTTCCGGTCGGTGGCCCGGCGCACTAATTTGAGGAGGAGGAGGTCGTACGTTGATGGATGAATCTTTCTTCTTGCCTCCTGTAACCACCACTGCGTTCGCATCATAGTAGCCTTAATTCCTATTGTGCTATAGCATTCTCGTTCCAGTCAATACCGACATGTGCGATCCCTTTGCTTAATTATATGCATCACTGTAACTAGTACTCCATCCTCCAATTTATAAGTTGTGCTTACCTTTTCCATCAACTTCGTGCAACGCATGGGCATCTTGCTAGAAACACTAGAACATGTCGGACCGCATGTGACCAAACTGACGATGCGCCAACCTATAGCTACTACGTACCCTGCTTATCTGGTGGAAATAGCCCCGCCCTATCGTTTCCAATCGTTATTTCTATCTATCGATCGTGCCAAGGAGCAGAACCAAATGTTACAATTTATACATGTTTCTCTACTCCAACTCCTATAAAATACTCAGTTGGTGATGGTGGTGTGTCTGCCATCCATCGTTTCTGACCATTAGATCTGCATCTAACAGCTGTGAGGTAAGTTGTGGCATTTTTTGCAACAATAGCCCACTTCTCTGCTCCAATTTGTAGAAAACCCATTATTATCTTGAAAGCAACCACATCCCTCCCTCACCTCATCAAAACAGCCTGAGAAATATATTTTGAGTGATAAGTAATATATTAGGAGTATATCAAAACAAGAGTGATTTCTTTAAGTTTGCGAACAAGTACTACTATTCTACTACTTTGGATCCGTCGCAACGCACGGGCACATTGCTAGTAAAAGGAAAAGGCCTGTCGCGTTCGCGTCGCACCCTCACATGCTCGGGAATCAGGAGTACTCCACGGCCCATCCGGCATGCCACGTAGCTTGGGAAGGCGTGTTGCCTAGCATTTTCACTTTCATGTGGGACCGCCATTGAGCAAACCGACTATGAAAGGTTAGAAAACATAAACGAGGGGAAGATCTAGCTGTAGCACGGAACCCAAGAAATTTGGTGTCTGATGGGGCACGCTGATAGGGTTGGTGCATTCCGTACTACTACTCCTAGTAGTACAAAGTTTGTACTACAACTAGTACTACCACTATACAACTAGGTACGTGCACGGCACAACATCGTAGGAACAAAAAACGGGAAGATCTTGTTTTGGGTGATTTATCTTTTTTAGTCAACGTAGTATGAATAATATGATGTGGGGGGCACCCATAAAGCTTATGTGGCTCGGTTGCATGGCTATGAAAGGTTAGAGAAAAATAAATAGATAATGTGTTTAGAGTGCACTCCACTAAATAGATATACTTTGGATCCATTGCAACGCACGGGCCGGCACATCTATACCCCTACTAGCAAGATGCCCATGCGTTGCACGGAACATCAAGATGCATTTCTATGAGTAGTTTATCTTGTGAGAGAAAAGGATGAACGAGGGAAGGCCTTATTTGCAAATGTGGAGAGGGGTGCGGTATCTTTTTGCAAAATTGCCATAGTTTCCTTCCTATCCGTCAGATATAAATCGAATGACCTATATTGCAGGATGGTAGGCACACCATCATCACCAACTCTGTTTTTTATATATAATAATAACTAGCAAGAGGCCCATGCGTTGCATGGAACATCAAGATGCATTTATATGAGCTGTTTATCTCGTGGGAGACGAAGATGAACGAGGGAAGTCCTTATCTTCAATTGTGGAGAGGGGTGCGGGTATCTTTTTGCAAAATTGTCATAGTTTGCTTTCCATTAGTAAGATATACATCGGACGGTCCATATTGCAGGATGGCAGGCACACCATCATCACCAACTCGGTTTTTATAAGAGTAGAGACTAGCAAGATGCCCGTGCATTGCACGGAACATCAAGATGCATTTTTTTACAAAACACCTGTTGTGATTGACCCATGCAGGAGTAATCCCATATGTAAAAACTAATGATATCTTAATTACCCAAACTTCTTTTTTCAAAATGAATTGTCACTATTTATCTTTTCTTTATGCTTTACAATGCACAATTCCATAAATCTTAAAATAGATTTTTTTATAAAACTAATTGATTTTGAACTAGATGAACTATAAGAATTAACCGAACATCTACATCATGCATATATGACTCAAAGCTTAAATGCTATAGTTTGTTATTTATTCATAATTTGGTTACCAAATCTCATGCGTGAAATGCACGTGTACCGTACTAGTAGTTGGTAGTAGTAAGAAACAAATTCCGGGTTTGGCACGAGCTCGTACTACGGGAGCACCACAAGGCCTGCCGCAGGAGTTACATTTCCCTCTCGGGGCCCACGGGACCGAGCTTCAGTGGCTTAGTGCACCGTCCTATGAGTCAATGACATGCGGACCTTAAATGTGGCTGGCCCACATGTCATTTTCATGGTGGCGGCATGGTTCACACGACTCACTCGTTCGAGATGAACCGCTCGATGGTGGCGTGGCCATGGCGAGTGTGCCACAGCTGTGCGGCGAGGTGTTACGAGGCGTAGATGGCCACACCGGCGGGTACTACCTGTAGTACAGAAGTACTCCAGCCGAGGAATGATGCCCAGGACGAAATGTGTCACATCCGCTAGATGAAAATTCGATGGTGCGTGAGTACGGATTGGAGCAGGAAAATCGCGTCCAATCGGGTGTGGTTGTGGTAGAAAGTTCATGGTCGCCGCAGTTCAGCTGGCCTGCATGTCATGTGCACAAAGGTAGAGGAGCGGTGGGGACGAGAGGGATGAGGCACACGTCGTGGGACGTCGTGCCGTGGGTTGGAGCGGCGTCGTGGGAATCGCTTGTGGGTGTGGCAGTGGTAGAAACAAGAAACGTGATGGTCGTCGTTGTTCAACTTCCATGGACAAGCTGTCATGTCTGCTGACACATGCATTGCATACCGCTCACTGCAAGGAGTAGTAATAGAGAAAAGTTGTTCCAAAGGTACCATTTTTCCGATAAAATTCTCGAGATATTATTAGTTTTTACACATGGGATTACTCCTGCAAGGGTCAATCACAACAGGTGTTTTGTAAAAAAATGCATCTTGATGTTCCCTGCAATGCACGGGCATCTTGCTAGTTATAGAAGAAGCCCGCATGGGCATCTTGCCACAGGGTGTGCCACCGACCCAAACTCAATTTTTTTCAGTGTGGCGTGGCCGTAGTTTGGCACACCACTCTCCACATTTGCAAATAAGGCCTTCCCTCATTCATCCTTCTCTCTCACAAGATAAACTACTCATACAAATGCATCTTGATGTTCCGTGCAATGCATGAGGATGTTTTCTTGGGGTCTCTCCAGCACGGTGTGGCCATAGTTGCAAGTTGACGCCCCTTGAGATGCCGACGTTGAGGGGCACCCGGATTTTGTTCGATGAGCAGGTAAGATGAGTTTGATCACGTAGTAAATGCATTCTAAAGACTACTTCCGTGTCCATTTCCTAATTCTCCCCCTGCCCACTGTTTCACAGGTTAGGCTCGGTACGAGTGGAGATTGGCTTGCATATGTACGGGAGGGTAACAACATCAATTTGCACAACATTTACAACGGTGACACCATTCCGGTAGAACCTTTGTCCAACATTGGGATCAGCCATGCAACGGGCCACCACCTGAATTGGTACAATGGAACCACGGTGAGATAGAATAAGATAGCACGAACCTTGCACATGGCGGTCAAAGGTGGACCATGCTGTCTGCAGCCGATTTGTTGTCGTACGAGTACGAAGACGTTGTGCTCCTTTCTAACCGCATCTTCGCGGTGACAAACCAGGGGACTTGTTCATATGGGACACATCCTACGGTATACTCCCTCTCTCCCAGTTTATTTGTTTTGAATTTTTTCATTTTATAAGTTTCAAATTCAAATTTAGAGCTCCCCATCACATGTTGAGATTACAATGTCCATTAAATTGTTCTGTGTATGTATAGTAAAGAAACAAATCTCGAGTTTGGCATGAGTTCGTGCAGCGCTAGCACCACAAGGCCTGGCGCAGGAGTTACATTTCCCTCTCGGGGCCCTCGGGACTGAGCTTCAGCGCCTTACAACACCTGCCTTTGAGTCAATAACATGTGGACCTGGTAGGTGGCTGGTCCACATGTAATTCTCCCGAAGGCAGAGGGGCAGTGGGGCCGAGAGGGGTGAGCCACAAGTCGGGGGACGTGTGGTGTCATGGGTTCGAGCGGCGTCGTGGGAATCGCGTGTGGCTGTGGTAGAAACTTGATGCTCGCCGCATTTCAGGTGGCCCACATGTCAAGCACACAAAGGCAGTAGGGCGGTGCGGCCGAGATGGGTGAGGCGCACGTCGGGGAACGTGGTGCTGTGGGTTGGAGCGACGTCATGGGAATCGCGAGTGGCAGTGGTTGAAACGTGACGGTCGTCGTAGTTGAATTTCCTGGACAAGTTGTCATGTCTACGGACACATGCATTGCATACCGATCACTGGAAGGAGTAGTAGTAGAAAAAGCTAGGGGGATAAATAGTTTTGTATAGTCAAGCGGACCCACGCTACTACTTGTTTCAAAGACATGCACACCATCGAAATAGTCCATCTATATCAATATACATAGAGAGGGAATTTTTTTTACAAGAGAGGAAATAGTTCATCCATCCATAATGCCCTGCTGCTGGTGCAGCTTCTTCTTCTTCTTCTTCTTCTTCTCATTTTCTATGGGAGACGGCTTCGCAACAAGCTCTCTGGACGTTGCAGCTATCTCAAAACTCACACGGGCATCGAGGGCAGCATATTTTATCTGCTCGTACGTCAAGGGATAATTCTCCCATCCAGACGACTTTAATGCCAGCGTCTCGTCACCCTTCTAAAGATTTGTTCCGAGCACAAAATTTGCTACGTCGAATAGGGATGGCGTCGGTTTATCACAATCTTCTACAGGAATCTTTATTTTGGTTTGCACATCAGCGATGCTTTTCAACTCAAGGTTTTACGGCTCCAACTTCTGTTTGTCCCATGCGATGGCTGCCCCACAGAAGTATATGTCCTCCCGAGACAAGAAATTGTCAAGCTCACCTGGTATGGAGGGTGCGTGTATGATGTGGTACACCAAAACATCATCTTCGAGGCACAACTGAAGGACGGCGACGCGTTGGATCTTCGCAGTGGCACGCTCCGTGTACTTTGCGCGTTAGACCTTCATCTCCACCTTTTGGAGGGAGTTGGATACATTGTTGATCCACTTACGAAGAACCCTTGGGTGGTCGATGACTGTGGCAACTATGGTCAACGAGCCTTCGATGAGGACATGTTGGACGCTAAAAACCTGCATCTCGATCTCTTTTGCCATTTGGAACTGCTGGACCGGAGGGCTATGGTTTGGAGAATTAGGATTAGATGGCTAGTCTAACTGAAGAAGATGATTATTTAAAGGGGCTTCGGAATTACTCCAAGAGGATGTGAAGAGGTTAAAACAATGTGAATGCAGTGTGGTTTGGATGCAAATGAAGATGAAGGAGTAGTGAAGAAGCCGAGGAAAATCGGTTCCTGATGGAGAAGTAAATGGGAGAAGTGGGCTGCAGGCAGTTGATTAGACGGCTAGGTAGACTAAACGAAAAGGCTACGCGGGTAGACTGAGGAGTTACATGTCCCTGTACGTGCCCATCCTTCTAGCGCAACATGTGCCACTAGCTAGTTGAGGTCACTCTTTCGAATCATCGTGACGAGACATTTTATGATTCCTTTTTATTTCTGCACCCCTCCTGACAGGTGGGACCTATGAAAACGGATAAAAAATGTGTCGCAGCTGGTTCGGATGGATGTTGGCGCGTATGTGGGAGACACAACATTCTCTAGTTAAGGAATATGCAGTTATCCTCAAAAAATAGAAGTCCTTCTTCGCGCTTCCGCATGCACAAAAATTTGGTTCTGCTCGCAATATGGATGATACCTGGAGGATGAAGTGAACCCAGAGGCATGCTTGCACGGGAGTACTACTCATGTTCCTACTACTCCTTCTACTAGTAGTAGTAGTAGTACAACTGTGGTACACTTGATGGTCAAAATACTATTATTCATCCGGTCCTCACAGTGAAGTGACAAGACCCTGCGCCCGAGGTGACACCAGTCCAGGCGGCATGTCCGGGTTACCAAAGTCAGCCTCACCTTGTGCACTGTGCAGTCACTGTCACCGCTGCTGTATAGCATGCCTTGCCTCGTCTCCCTCCCCCTAGGACCACTCCATCTCCATCTCCATCTCGCCGGAGATCCTGAGGTCACTCTTCATCATCTCACCGTGCCCCCGCGTTACCTCGCCTTGCTCGCCTCCCCCAGTACCATTATTCCCTTGCTAGCTGCTCCATCACCGAGAGCCTTCTCCCCAGTAAATCAAGCCCCCCAAAACCCCACCTTCCGAACTCCACCATGGCCGAACGCGAACCGCGCAGCATCCATATGAGTCGCGATTGGAGCAATCTCCCAAGCGACGTTCTCAACCTCTATTGTTCGTGTATGGATATGTTGAGCGCCCTGCGGCTGGCTGCATGCTCGAGGGGCATGCACACGGCCATCGTCGAAGCGAGGCCTAAGCTTTTCAAGACACCCTGCTTGCTGCTATCTGGTCTTGCGAGATTTTCTCACCATGATACGGAGGCGTACATGATGCCCCTCGACTTCAATCCGACCTCCATTAACCGAAACTTCTTTGCAGGTATGTAGTGGGTCGCCGTACATCATTTGCCTCGACTTCAATCCGATCACCATCACCCGAAACTTCTTGCAGGTATGTACTGGGTCGGCATGAACTCCCACTGGATGGATGCCGTCAGAGAAGACGGGAAAAAGTTGGTGCTCGTGAACTTACAGACCTCCCATGAGATTATCCTTCCTCTGTTGCATGATATAGAGTGTTACCGACGCAGTCCAAGTCATCTAGATTACATCGTCAATTGGACGCACCTTGTTTTGTGGAAGATTGTAATCTGCCAAGTGCCCACATGACATGCGGATTACGCTAATACTTCTCCGTCATATCTATAATTTTTGATTGTTCCATGCCAATATTCTACAACTTTTATATACTTTTGGCAACTTTTTATACTATTTTTGGGACTAACATATTGATCCAAAGGCTCAGTGCGGTTCATGTTTGTTGCATGTTTTTTGTTTCGCAGAAAATCCATATCAAATGGAGTCCAAACGGGATAAAAACTGACGAAGTTTTTTTTTGGAATATATGTGAATTTTGGGAAGTGGAATCAATGCGAGACCATGCCCGAGGGGCCCACGAGGCAGGGGGCGCACCCCTGACCCTCGTGGCCACTTCGTAAGGCGGTTGGCGCCCTTCTTTCGCCACAAGAAAGCCAATATCCGGATAAAAATCGTGTCCAAAATTCAGCCCAATCAAAGTTATGGATCTTCGGGAATTTAAGAAACGGTGAAAGGGCGGAATCAGGGAGCGCAGAAACAGTGAGAAACAGAGAGACAGATCCAATCTCGGAGGGGCTCTCGCCCATCTGCCACCATGGAAGCCAAGGACCAGAGGGTAAACCCTTCTCCCATCTAGGGGGAAGGTCAGGTAAGAAGAAGAAGAAGGGGGGCCCTCTCCCCCCTCTCCCGGTGGCGCTGGAACGCCGCCGGGGCCATCATCGTCACTGATATCTACACCAACACCCCCGTCATCTTCACCAACATCTTCATCACCATCCCCCATCTATCTACAGTGGTCCACTCTCCTGCAACCCGTTGTACCCTCTACTTGAACATGGCGCTTTATGCTTCATATTATTACCCAATGATGTGTTGCCATCCTATGATGTCTGAGTAGATTTTCTTTGTCCTATCGGTAATTGGTGAATTGCTATGCTTGGTTTAATTTGCTTGTGCTTATGTTGCTATCCTTTGATTCCCATCATATGAGGGCGCTCGTGAATCACACCATAGGGTTAGTTGTATGTTGATAGGACTATGTATTGCAGGGCAAGAGTGACAGAAGCTTCAACCTAGCATAGAAATTGATGCATACGGGATTGAAGGGGGGCCAATATATCTTAATGCTATGGTTGGGTTTTACCTTAATGAACGTTAGTAGTTGCGGATGCTTGCTAATAGTTCCAATCATAAGTGCATAGAATTCCAAGTCAGGGATGACATGCTAGCAGTGGCCTCTCCCACATAAAACTTGATATCGGTCTAGTAAAGTAGTCAATTGCTTAGGGACAATTTCGCAACTCCTACCATCACTTTTCCGCACTTTCTATACTAACTTTATTGCTTCTTTATCTAAATAGCCCCTACATTTTATTTACTTGCTCTTTATATTCTTGCAAACCTATCCCGTTACACCTACAAAGTACTTCTAGTTTTATACTTGTTCTAGGTAAAGAGAACGTCAAGCGTGTGTAGAGTTGTATCGGTGGTCGATAGAACTTGAGGGAATATTTGTTCTACCTTTAGCTCCTCGTTGGGTTCGACACTCTTACTTATAAAAAGAGGCTTCAATTGATCCCCTATACTTGTGGGTTATCATACGCAAACTTCAAGCTAATTGCCTTGTTCGACAAGGGACTCGCCTAACTTTCCGCCGGTGCCTTCTTTAGCTGGAGACAGCTCAGCTCGTAGTGGATCGTCGTCAAAGCTGATACACACTTATGTGATGCTATTGAACACAATGGCATCATCTACGCGATCGACAAAGCAGATGGCACCACGTATTGCCGGGACGACGCGTGTAAGTTGTTTCTGTCTGATGTTAATGATGACGCCATGACACTGTTTGAAATTTTTGTGATGATTAACATATCCCTGTTTGAGCATAATTTGAGTAGAACTATGGAAATGTATTAGAGACGCCGTAAATCAGCTATATTTGGAATGAGTTAATTCATGCGATTGTGACCATGTCATTACGGCCAATTTGTACCCCTGAATAATCAAACGGTTAGGAAGATATTGATATTCTCCTTATTTTATAGTAATCTATATTCTCCTTTATTTTCATGATGTAGAAACATGCATCACACTGTTGGTTTCATCTAACCATACATTAGGGAAGTAAATGTGCATATGGAGAACTAAATATTCGAAAATAGTGAAATCATGTAATGCTTACCATGTGTACATACCTATGTTCGCCCTTCAGCAATCAATGGCTAGAATAATATGCTCACAAAAAAATTTCCCACAGAACATGAGTATATAACAATGCATGGTCTGTTAGTTTCCTTGAAGAATTTGTTGGTGAGGACAGAACATGATTACATAACATGCATGACATGGTAGTTTCATGTGAAGAATCAATTGTGAGATAACATGAGTATAACCATGCATGTCACTTCTATATTTTCGAACCCAGTATACATTTCCCTATATTTTCCTCCCAGTTCCAGTAGGGACATATCAATGTTGTTTCTTGCATTATCGTACTCATACTCTAAACAATGCTGATCTTACATTAACAATGTCTGTCCTTTTTGATATGATGTAGTGTCCCTACAGTTACTGCCCTTTGTAATCACACCACCTTTGCCAAAAACAGGGAATCACAACTGGTTCCTCTCTCAATTAGACAACGGCAAAAGACTGATGATCATTCGGACACATGGGCCGGAAAAGTTATATTGCAAAAACCCCACTGTATGCAAGCACCGTGAAATACATGAGTATTCGGACAGTGGCTGTTACGTTTATGAGCAGGATACCAACTTGTTGGGGCCTTCAGGATTTTTGAGTTGGAGGTGGGTAAACATCCTTGGTTCACACTCTCTGTTTCTCGGACTCAATTATCCGATTAACCAGGAGATCACCGTTCGCAAGGAGCTTGATGGCAGAGAGGCTCTGTTTGCTATGGAAAATTGTGTCTACATGGCGAGCCCTAGGAGTTCGGGAGCAAACTCCCCAGATTATCAACGATACAGCCTGCAGCCAAAAGAAGGTGAGAATGACAAAGGCATCTGGATTAACTTTGATCCTTGGATGTGTCGAGTCTGACAGGCAATGATGTGGTTCAAGCCTTCAGGTTGATACGTAATTGGGCTGTTGCGTCGAAAGGTTCGAGTACTGGTGTCTTTGGATCACTGGTGGCTGAACTGGGGCTGCAAATTATGATGGTGTTGGATCATCCCTCTTCGGATGACTTGTTGTCTTTGCTGCTTGTTCTGGATGGGAAGTTCTCTCTTTTGTTATGCATATTCCTTGTCATTTGGTCATCCTCGTCTATGTCACTCTTACTATGTAATAGCTGCCTCTATTTCGAATGTCATTCTCGTCTGGATCATGAGAGTCTGAGAGCTGCAGATGGGTGCGTTTTGGTGGTGTAGCAAGACTTCTTATGAACTATCATGTCTTGGTGTTTATGTCAGTAGTATTCACTAGTCAGTGTTTGAATGATGTATATATCCTTGTTTCGAACTGTTTATTGTCTCGAACTGCTGGTGGGCTAAATGGGGGCATCACCATTCTCCAGTGTTCAGAGTATATATCCTTTTTTTCAAGTTATAATTTGATCTCAGTGTCTTTACGATGATGTACATTTGTTCGGGCCAGTGAGGTGTCGTTGAATATGGGCCGAGTAGTAACGCAATGCCAAATAGGTCAATTATGACTATCAGGCCGGGCTCTCAAAAGATCCTAAAAAAAGGCCGGGCTCTCAAAAAAAGAAAGAATAGGGACTCTTAGGCCGACATGTGGGAACCACCGGTATTTTCGTGCGCTTGCGTGCCAAGAGCATATTGGCGCGTGTTCGAAATTCTTGCTACCTTTTCATCCCCAATCTCCCGCCCCTGCCCCACCTCTAGAATCTCGATTTCTACTCCAGTTCCCCCAAAGCCCCCTCATGTACTCCCTGTACTCAAGCGCATTACCATGTCACCGGTCAACGCGGATCTCCGATCCGGAGATCCTGAGGTCCGTCTTGCCTTCGGGCGCTGCGTGCTGTCGCTCAACATTGGCATGGCGGCGCTTGACGACCAGTTTGCCGGCAAAGTGCTGATGGTAACCATCAACGGCGACCAGCCTCCCGTCTCACCGGACGACCTTGTCAAAGCTCTTGGCATTGCGCACGACATCCAAATAAGTGACTTGCTCGTCGAAGTCTGTCTGCCATCGGGTGATTTCTTTGTCAGGTTCCGGACAACTTTCGACTGCAGTCGTGTGTACGAATCTTCCCGACGTTTGTTCTGCGATGGCACGCTGGTGAGCTTTGATCGGTTTCACCCAGGATGGGGCTCGGTGCCCTCTGAGCTTGAGATTTTAACAAAGCTTACCTTCCACGGCATGTCTCGACGTGCTTGGAACAGCGAGTCCATGAATGAGCTTATCAACAACCTTGGAGGTGAGCTCGTAAGTATGTTTGTTCCTCCAGAGAGCTGGGCTCTGACGGTTATGGCATGGATGAAGAAGCGATCCACCATACCGAAGGTGATTGGTGTTGAGATACTGGTGCAGGAACCGGGGTTGTACTATTCATCGCTACCAAGGCCGCCGCGGACCACGTTAGGTACGTACCTGTATTGAGTGTTCATGCATGTCGAAGAAGTGGTCAATCCATCAATCAAAGTCCTGCCGCCGCCGCTGGTGCCCGGGTCCGTCGACGACGTCCATTACAGGAGTCAACGTCAGACTTTTCCCATGTTGCTCGGAATGATGGATGGCACAGGGCCTACTCCATTGTGTGGCGGAGGCCACTGCCTCTTTGGGAGAAGAGGCGGGGCTGGCTGCTGGATGTGCTCTAGTTTGAGGTAACAACTGAATCTTGTCAGATACAAGTTAAATCCGAGCTATGGGTGTGAAGCACTAATGTGCCAGTACATTTGATTGTGATTTGTTCTATTTTTTACCTGAACTTTTTTTAGAAAGGGTTGTACGTCAACTTAATGTTCTAGCAGAACTTATATATTGTGTTGTCTGTCTGTTTTCTTTGCACAGCATTCAAGATATTTCCCCGTCATTGATAAAGACGATGAACCGTTATGTACGAGTTCGTTGGTTTCAACATAGCCCTACCCGTAGCGATCCACTGCTTCCACCCTGATTGTGCCGCCTGCGTGAAATTTTAGTATGCAAGTTCGATTGTGCTATGATGTTCTATATGATTGTGTCAACTATATAAGTTTTTACTGAGCATCATCAATGCATATGGCTGAAAGATGTATTTACGAGCATCGACCGATGGGTCTCTCTCTCTCTCTCACACACATACACACACACACAAGTGGGACCCGTTGAATTATTTCTTCGCTCGTGACAGCTTTTAATTAGGTCCCACTGTACTCTAACTTTTTTCTTAAGTTATTAATTGAGCTCAGTGACTTCAAAAAGTTGTACGAAAGCCTTGTTTGGGCCTTTCCGGCATCGCTGAATGTGGGCTGAGTAGCCATGTAAGGTTGTATTGTACTACACAGGCCTTTTTTTCAACATCAGCAATGCAACTGGGTCGACAGTTGTACACAATCCGGGTCAACTTGTTATTCTCCGCCCCGCTGGGCTGCAAATCTTTCCTAGGAGAGATGCATTAGGCTTAACAAGAAAATGGGCTTTAAGAAATAATAAATGGCATGTAATTATAAAAACTGGGCAGTAACTATAAAAACATGCACCAAACACGTAATTAGTTTATAAAATATTACTTTTGCATTTTGAAAATTTTAATTTCATTAATTGTTGCGTGCGCAATGTTTCATTGGATTTTTACGTAATACAAATTTATATTGAAATTGAATTTAATCTGACTAGAAATTTCTGGATAAAAAGTATTTCGGATACCATCAAAATGTGGGAAATTTTATTGAATTCTGTTTTGAACGGTTGGTTGAAATTATTAATCGTTGTCCTAGCTAGAAAATGGGATGTACTTTTAACAAACTGTAAATGGGCTGTAGTAAATTCCATTAGAATTCAAAAATGGGTTGTACATTCTTACAAATCGCAAATGGGCTATAAGTTCTCTGACACACACTTGTGGGCCTACTAAGTTGACGCGTCCCCTACAAAAAGTTAGTTGACGCGTCCCCTACAAAAAGTTAGTTGACGCGTATGCAAGGCTTTGTCAACTTATAGTCAACACACGGTTCTAGCATCAGTGGCCATTGGATGTCCATCCAACGAATGTCGTGCTTCTTATTCAATTTCGGATATTCTAGCTTCATCCGCCCAAAAAATGATTCCTTCCCCTGTCATCTGGGGCGCACCATTTTGGAGGCTGACCTATGGGCCTACTAAGTTAATGCGTACCAAGGGCTTTGTCAACTTCGGCAATATAAACGATTCTAGCTGCAGTGACCGTACGATGTCCATCCAACGGCCATCGTGATTATTCAACCTCTGGTCTTCTTGCTCCAGCCGCCCAAAGCAGCGCCGGTCGTGCCGCCTGCTCCTGCCTCCCGTGGCCGGCTATGCTGCCGCGGAGGTCTCATCGCCCCCTACCACTCCCACCGCTGGCCAGGCCCTGCGACGATGGCAGCGTCACACTGCAACCGAACCAGTGAACCATCGTACTCCTCTCCGCGTGGGCATCCACTGCCGCATCTTCTGATACGTCTCCAACGTATCTATAATTTTTTATTGTTCCATGCTATTATATTATCCATCTTGCATGCATTTATATGATGTTTTATATGATTTTTGGGATTAACCTATTAACCTAGAGCCCAGCACCAGTTTCTGTTTTTTCCTTGTTTTTTGAGTTTTACAGAAAAGGAATACCAAACGGAGTCCAATTGGCGTGCCAATTTTTGATGATTTTTTATGGACCAAAAGAAGCCCCTGGAGTAAAAGAGTTTGGACAGAAGAGTCCTGAGGCATCCACGAGGGTGGAGGGCGTGCCCTACCCCTGGGCGCGCCCCCCTATCTCGTGGATGACTCGAAGACCCCCCTGACATGAGACCAATGCCAAAAATTCCTATAAATACAAAAAAAACCCCAGAAAGAAACCTAGATCAGGAGTTCCGCCTCCGCAAGCCTCTGTAGCCACAAAAAACCAATCGGGACCCTGTTCCGGCACCCTGCCGGAGGGGAAATCATCACCGGTGGCCGTCTTCAACCTAGTCATAGGAAGTATTCCTCCGGTATTCGGGAGTTGCATAATCTCATAGTCATAGGAACGTGTATAAGTCATGAAGAAAGCAATAGCAACATACTAAATGATCAAGTGCTAAGCTAACGAAATGGGTCAAGTTAATCACATCATTCTCTAATGATGTGATCCCGTTAATCAAATGACAACTCATGTCTATGGCTAGGAAACTTAACCATCTTTGATTCAACGAGCTAGTCAAATAGAGGCATACTAGTGACACTCTGTTTGTCTATGTATTCACACATGTACTAAGTTTCCGGTTAATACAATTCTAGCATGAATAATAAACATTTATCATGAAATAAGGAAATAAATAATAACTTTATTATTGCCTCTAGGGCATATTTCCTTCAAAAACAGCCACCATACCAACCTATTATGGCATTTCCATAGCCATTCTGAGATATATTGCCATGCAACTTTCCACTGTTCCGTTTATTATGGCACGCTTCATCATTGTCATATTTCTTTGCATGATCATGTAGTTGACATCGTATTTGTGGCAAAGCCACCGTTCATAATTTTTCATACATGTCACTCTTGAATCATTGCACATCCCGGTATACCGCCGGAGGCATTCATATAGAGTCATATTTTGTTCTAAGTATCGAGTTGTATTTCTTGAGTTGTAAGTAAATAAAAGTGTGATGGTAATCATTACTAGAGCATTGTCTCATGTGAGGAAAGGATGATGGAGACTATGATTCCCCCACAAGTCGGGATGAGACTCCAGATGAAAAAAAAGAGAAAAAAAGAGGCCATAAAAAAAGAAGGCCCAAAAAACAAAAAAAAACAAAAAGAAATGAGAGAAAAAGAGAGATGGGGCAATGCTACTATCCTTTTACCACACTTGTGCTTCAAAGTAGCACCATGATCTTCATGATAGAGAGTCTCCTATGTTGTCACTTTCATATACTAGTGGGAATCTTTCATTATAGAACTTGGCTTGTTTGTTCCAATGATGGGCTTCCTCAAAATGCCCTAGGTCTTAGTGAGCAAGCGAGTTGGATGCACACCCACTTAGTTCCTTTTTGAGCTTTCATACACTTATAGCTCTAGTGCATCCGTTGCATGGCAATCCCTACTCACTCACATTGATATCTATTGATGGGCAACTTCATAGCCCGTTGATACGCCTAGTTGATGTGAGACTATCTTCTCCCCTTTTGTCTTCTCCACAACCACCATTCTATTCCACCTATAGTGCTATGTCCATGGCTCACGCTCATGTATTGCGTGAAGATTGAAAAAGTTTGAGAACATCAAAAGTATGAAACAATTGCTTGGCTTGTCATCGGGGTTGTGCATGATTTAAATATTTTGTGTGATGAAGATAGAGCATAGCCAGACTATATGATTTTGTAGGGATAGCTTGCTTTGGCCATGTTATTTTTAGAAGACATGATTGCTTTGTTAGTATGCTTGAAGTATTATCGTTCTTATGTCAATATTAAACTTTTGTTTTGAATCTTATGGATCTGGATATTCTTGCCACAATAGACAAGATTACATTGATAAATATGTTAGGTAGCATTCCACATCAAAAATTCTGTTTTTATCATTTACCTACTCGAGGACGAGCAGGAATTAAGCTTGGGGATACTTGATACGTCTCCAACGTATCTATAATTTTTGATTGTTACGTGCTATTATATTATCCATCTTGGATGTTTTATATGTTGTTTTATATGATTTTTGGGACTAACCTATTAACCTAGAGCCAGTGCCAGTTTCTGTTTTTCCTTGTTTTTGAGTTTTACACAAAAGGAATACCAAATGGAGTCCAATTGACGTGCCAATTTTTGATGATTTTTATGGACCAAAAGAAGCCCCTGGAGTAAAAGAGTTGGGCCAGAAGAGTCCCGAGCCATCCACGAGGGTTGAGGGCATGCTCTACCCCCCTGGGCGTGCCCCCCTATCTCATGGATGACTTGGAGACCCCCCCCCCTGACGTGAGATCGACGCCAAAAATTCCTATAAATACAGAATCCCCCAGAAAGAAACCTAGATCGGGAGTTCCATTGCCGCAAGCCTTTGTAGCCACCAAAAACCAATCGGGGCCCTGTTCCGACACCTTGCCGGAGGGGGAATCACCACCGGTGGCCATATTCATCATCTCGGTGCTCTCCATGATGAGGAGGGAGTAGTTCACCCTCGGGGCTGAGGGTATGTACCAGTAGCTATGTGTTTGATCTCTCTCTCTCTCTCTCTCTCTCTCTCTCTCTCTCTCTCTCTCTCTCTCTCGTGCTCTTGACATGGCACGATCTTGATGTACCGCAAGCTTTGCTATTATAGTTCGATCTTATGATGTTTCTCCCCCTCTATCTCTGGTAATGGACAAAGTTTTCCCTTTGAAGTTATCTTATCGGATTGAGTCTTTAAGGATTTGAGAACACTTGATGTATGTCTTGTGTGGGATACCCATGGTGACAATGGGGTATTCTATTGATTCACTTGATGTATGTATTGGTGATCAACTTGCGGGTTCCGTGACCTTGGGAATCTATGCATTGGGGTTGGCACACGTTTTCGCTCTCTGGTAGAAACTTTGGAGCACTCTTTGAAGTTCTTTGTGTTGGTTGAATAGATGAATCTAAGATTGTGTGATGCATATCATATAATCATAGCCACAGATACTTGTGGTGACTTTGGAGTATCTAGGTGACATTAGGGTTTTGGTTGATTTGTGTCTTAAGGTGTTATTTTACTATGAACTCTAGGGCTGTTTGTGAGACTTATAGGAATAGCCCAATGGATTGATCGGAAAGAATAACATTGAGGTGGTTTCGTACCCTACAAGAATCTCTTCGTTTGCTCTCCGTTATTAATGACTTTGGAGTGACTCTTTGTTGCATGTTGAGGGATAGTTATATGATCTAATTATGTTATCATTGTTGAGAGAACTTGCACTAGTGAAAGTATGAGCCCTAGGCCTTGTTTCGAAGCATTGCAATACCGTTTTTGCTGATTTTTATTACTTGTTACCTTGATGTTTTTATAATTTCAGATTACAAAAAACCTATATCTACCATCCATATTGCACTTGTATCACCATCTCTTCGCCGAACTAGTGCACCTATACAATTTACCATTGTATTAGGTGTGTTGGGCACACAAGAGACTCTTTGTTATTTGGTTGCAGGGTTGTTTGAGAGAGACGATCTTCATCCTACGCCTTCCACGGATTGATAAACCTTAGGTCATCCACTTGAGGGAAATTTGCTACTGTCCTACAAACCTCTGCACTTGGAGGTCCAACAACGTCTACAAGAAGAAGGTTTCATAGTAGACATCATCTTCCCTGGCTCCGCATCGTCCCCTTCCTAGGCCTCGCCGTCGTCCACCGCCCTGGTGCTCTCGGCGCGGCGTGGTCAACGTGGTGAACGAACGACTTCCATCGGAAGAATACTATACGTGGAGAGGCTGACAGCTGGGTCCATGGCCGCAACACGGAAGTGCCTCCTTATTACGTGGAAAATATCCTGAGTATGCACTGTTGCGAAAGTTTTTCGTTTCGAGACACTACGTGATGATCAGGTGTGATACTCTACGTTCACATACAATGGGTATAAGACAGTTTTGCACATGCAGAATACTTGGATTAAACTTGACGAGCCTTCCGGGCTGCTCGTAGGGGGACTGTGAAAGCAAGCGGCATGTACAGACATGGCCTCGGAACACTGGAGACCGAAAGGTCGAACGTGAATCATATAGTAGATATGATCAACATAGAGATGTTCACCATTGATGACTACCCCATATCACGTGATGATCGTACATGGGTTAGTTGATTTGGATCACTTATCACTTAGATGACTTCAGGGATGTCTATTTAAGTGGGCGTTCTTAAGTAATTTGATTAATTGAACTTAAATTTATCATGAACTTAGACTTAATAGTTTATGCATATCTATGTTGTAGATCAATGATCTGAGGATTATCCTCACTGCTGCACAGAAGAATTATATCCTTGATGCACCGCTAGGTGATAGACTTATTGCAGGAGCAGATGCAGACGTTATGAACGTTTGGCAAGATCGATATGATGACTACTTAATAGTTTATTGTGCCATGCTTTACGGCTTAGAACCGGGACTTCAAAAACATTTTGAATGCCGCAGAGCATATATATGAGATGTTACAAGAGCTGAAATTGCTATTTCAGACTCATCCCCGTGTCGAGAGGTATGAGACCTCTGACAAGTACTTTGCCTACCATATGGAGGAGAATAGCTCAACCAGTGAGCATTTGCTCAGAATGTGTGGGTACTACAATCACTTGAATCAAGTGGGAGTTAAATCTTCGAGATAAGATGGTGATTGACAAAGTTCTGTAGCAACTATCACCAAGCTACTAGAACTTCATGATGAACTATAATATGGGAGGGATGACAAAAATGATTCCTGAGATCTTCACGATGCTGAAATCGGCGATGGTAGAAATCAAGAAAGAGTATCAAGTGTTCATGGTTAACAAGACCACTAGTTTCAAGAAAATGGCAAGGGAAAGAGAGGGAACTTCAAGAAGAATGGCAAGCAAGTTGCCGCTCCCATGAAGAAGCCCAAAGTTGGACCCAAGCCTGAAACTGAGTGCCTCTACTGCAAAGGAAATGGTCTCTGGAAATGGAACTGCCCCAAATACTTGGCGGATAAGAAGGATGGCAAAGTGAACAAAGGTATATTTGATATACATGTTATTGATGTATACCTTACTAGTATTAATAGTAACCCCTAGGTATTTGATACCGGTTCAGTTGCTAAGATTAGTAACTCGAAATAGGAGTTGCAGAATAAACAGAGACTAGTTATGGGCGAGGTGACGTGTTGTGTTGGAAGTGATTCCAAGGTTGATACGATCACCATCGCACACTCCCTCTACCTTCAGGATTAGTGTTGAACCTAAATAAATTTTATTTGGTGTTTGCGTTGAGCATGAATATGATTTGATCATGTTTATTGCAATACGGTTATTCATTTAAGTCAAAGAATAATTGTTGTTCTATTTACATGACTAAAACCTTCCATGGTCACACACCCAATGTGAATGGTTTATTGAATCTCGATCGTACTGATACACATATTCATAATATTGATGCCAAAAGATGCAAAGTTGATAATGATGGTGCAACATACTTGTGGCACCGCCATTTAGGTCATATTGGTGTAAACCGCATGAAGAAACTCCATGAAGATGGGATTTTGGAATCACTGATACTTGCGAACCATGCCTCATGGGCAAGATGACTAAAACTCCATTCTCCGGAACAATGGAGCGAGCTAATAACTTACTGGAAATAATACATACTATGAAGTCCCGGTTTATTAAGTCCGTTCTTGGAACATCTCCGGAACAATGGAGCAAGCTAATAACTCTCGACACGGGCATGAGTCTGAAATACCAATTTCAGCTCTTGGAACATCACATATATATGCTATGCAGCGTTTAAAACGTTTTTGAAGTCCCGGTTCTAAGCCATAAAGCATGGCGCACTAAACTATCAAGTAGTCATCATATCGAGCTTGCCAAATGTTCATAACATCTGCATCTGCTCCTGCAATAGGTCTATCACCTAGCGGTGCATCAAGGACATAATTCTACTGTGCAGCAATGAGAATAATCCTCAGATCACGGACCCAGTCATTCTCTGTGTCCGATTAAAACTCCGTAACCACAAGTATTGCTTGAGTGTTAGCAATTATGAAGGACTAAGTGATAGTTGAGTATGTAGACTTGCTTTTAAGCTATGACATAGACTCTTTCCGACGTTATGATAAATTGCAATTGCTTCAATGACTGAGGTTATAATTTGTTGGTGCCCAATAAGGTTTCTGATTCATACCTTTGCATTGTGAAAAGATCATCACTTGAACATAAGTAATCATATGACAAATTCTATATATGTTGCTGTTATGATGACAATCATGATGCCTTCATGTCCGTCTTTTATTTTTATCGACGCCTCTACCTCTAAAGATGAGGACATATTTATTGTTATCAGCTTTTCGCTTGAGGACAAGCGAGGTCTAAGCTTGGGGGAGTTGATACGTCCAGTTTGCATCATGCTTTTATATCGATATTTATCGCATTATGGGCTGTTATTTCACATTATGTTACAATACTTATGGCTATTCTCTCTTATTTTACAAGGTTTACATGAAGAGGGAGAATGCTTAAATGGAATTCGGGTGGAAAAGGAGCAAATATTGGAGACCTATTCTATGCAACTCCAAAAGTCCTGAAACTCCACGGAATATCTTAAAATAAATAAAGAAAAATCATCGCCAAAGATGAAGGCCAGGGGGCCCACACCCTGCTCACGAGGGTGGGGCCCCCCCTGGGGCGCGCCCCCCTACCTCGTGGGCCCCCTGGTGGCTCTCCGACGCCCATCTTCTCCTATATGAAGTCTTTCGATGAGAAAAAAACAGGAAGCAACCTTTCGGGATGAAACTCACGCCACGAGGCGGAACCAATCTAGGGCCTCAGAGAGCTATTCTGCCGGGGACACTTCCCTCCGGAGGGGGGAAATCATCGTCATCATCATCACCAACGCTCCTCTCATCGGGAGAAGGCAATCTCCATCAACATCTTCACCAGCACCATCTCATCTCCAAACCCTAGTTCATCTCTTGTATCCAATTCTTGTCTCCAAGTCCGGGATTGGTGCTAGTAGTGTTGATTACTCCTTGTAGTTGATGCTAGTTGGTTTATTTGGTGGAAGATCATATGTTCAGATCCTTTATGCATATTATTACCCCTCTGATTATGACCATGAATATGCTTTGTGAGTAGTTACGTTTGTTCTTGAGGACAAGGGAGAAGTCTTGCTATTAGTAGTCATGTGAATTTGGTATTTGTTCGATATTTTGATGAGATGTATGTTGTCTAGCTTCTAGTGGTGTTATGTGAACGTAGACTACATAACACTTCACCATTATTTGGGCCTAGAGGAAGGCATTGGGAAGTAATAAGTAGATGATGGGTTGCTAGAGTGATGTAAGCTTAAACCCTAGTTTATGTGTTGCTTCGTAAGGGGCTGATTTGGATCCATATGTTTCATGCTATGGTTAGGTTTACCTTAATACTTTAGTTGTAGTTGCGGATGCTTGCAATAGAGGTTAATCATAAGTGGGATGCTTGTTCAAGTAAGAACAGCACCCAAGCACCGGTCCACCCACATATCAAATTATCAAAGTACCAAACGCGAATCATATGAACGTGATGAAAACTAGCTTGACGATATTACCATGTGTCCTAGGGAGCGATTTTCCTATTATAAGAGTTTGTCTAGGCTTGTCCTTTGCTACAAAAAGGATTGGGCCACCTTGCTGCACTTTATTTACTCTTGTTAATTGTTGCTCGTTACAATTTATCTTATCACAAAACTATCTGTTACCACTTATTTCAGTACTTGCAGAGAATACCTTGCTGAAAACCGCTTATCATTTCCTTCTGCTCCTCGTTGGGTTCGACACTCTTACTTATCGAAAGGACTACGATAGATCCCCTATACTTGTGGGTCATCATCCACATCATTGCTACTATGATCTTTCAACTTATTTTTTCTCTAGGAACATATCAAAAAACGGGGAGCTACATCGCGAACTATAGATCTACAACATAGATATGCAAATACTATCAAGACTAAGTTCATGGTAAATTAAGTTCAATTAATCATATTACTTAAGAACTCCCACTTAGATAGACATCCCTCAAGTCATCTAAATGATACGTGATCCAAATCAACTAAACCATGACCGATCATCACGTGAGATGGAGTAGTCATCAATGGTGAACATCTCTATGTTAGTCATATCTACTACATGATTCACGTTCGACCTTTCGGTCTCCAGTGTTCCGAGGCCATGTCTGTACATGCCAGGCTCGTCAAGTTTAACCCGAGTATTCCGCATGTGCAAAAGTGTCTTGCACCCGTTGTATTTGAACATAGAGTCTATCACACCCAATCATCACGTGGTGTCTCAACATGACGAACAGTCACAACGGTGCATACCAAGGGAGAACACTTATACACTACAAAAAAGACACATCCGTGACATTTTGGGCCGAACAATTTTTTTTCTGACATACATATGACACTTCTATGACGATAATTGTGACAAAACCCGGTATCATCATAGATGTGGTGGGCTCCTACTTCTATGACAAAAAATCATGACAGAAAATGGGCTTTTCGTCCTGGGCCGGCCGGAGACGCAGCTACATGACATTCTTTCGGCTGTCCATGACGGAAAAAACCGTGGTAGAAGCGAGGGAGAGGAAAATTTCGGGGAGTTCCCGGTTACGGTGGGAGGTCGGGAGCCGAGCGATGCGCTGCTTTCTCGTGACACGACGCTGCTGCAGGTGTGTAGGCGTTGGCTCTAACTGAACCCGAGCGAGGCGTTGGCTCTAACTGAACCCGAGCGAGGCGTTGGGCTCTAACTGAACCCGAGCAATTGCACTTCAGGCTACGGGTTACTGAACCTGAGCGATCGATCGATGGCTGTTAACTGAACGCGATCAAGCGATTCCTTCACTACTGCTGCTAACTGAAGTCGATCGATGTTGCCTCTAGGATGAGCGAAGGAGCGCGGTGGGGGTTTGGATGAACAGTGAGCGGAGTCGTTGCCTCTGGATGAACAGGACCCGTGGTGTGGTGGAGGGCTGGATGAGCGATGAAGCGGTGGAGGGGTGCCAGTGGAGGGGTGGTTGAACAGGACCCGTGGTGTTGAGGGCTGGATGAACAGTAGACGGTTGGGTGGCCGTGGAGGGGTGGTTGAACAGGACCCCATAGTGTGGAGGGCTGGATGAACAGTGAGCGGTGGAGGGGTGGTTGAACAAGAGCGGTGGAGTAGCGCGGTGGAGGCTGGATGAACAGGAGCCCGTGGAGGCTGGAGGAGGTCGACGGTAGCCCGTGGAGGCTGGAGGAGGTCGACGGTGGAGAAGAACAGTATCCCGTGGAGTCCCGTTTTGCGGTACGCCACACCCCTCCCGATGAACAGGACCCCCGTTTCGACCGTAGGAGGTCCGTTTGCCGCTTTTGGCGACGCCACCCCTCCCGATCAACAGGACCCCCGCTTCGACCGTAGGAGGTCCGTTTCGTCCGTTTTGCGGTACGCCACACCCCTCCCGATCAACAGGACCCCCGTTTCGACCGTAGGAGGTCCGTTTCCTCCGTTTTGCGGTACGCCACACCCCTCCCGATCAACAGGACCCTGTTCCGAATGTAGGAGGTCCGTTTCCTCCGTTGTGCGGTACGCCAGGCCTCGTTTCCATCGCCTGTTCCGTCCAAGCCCTCCCGATGAACACGACCACGCATTCCGTTCCGACCTAGCCGATTGGCTCCCCATGAACACGACGATGACGCTGTTTCTCCATTCCGACCTAGCCATGTACGTATGCACGAGTAGGCGTTCAATACCCCGCCCGTTTGTACACATACGTGGCCGTATTTTCTTTCTTGCACCCTGGCTGATGTACGTACGTGTACATGCTACATGCGTGCCTCTACTACGACACGTGCACGCCTCTACATCGACCAGTATATATGTACATACACATTCGCGACCAGAATGACAATGCTACGTACGCTTCGACCAGGTGGGTCCCGACTGTCAGGCACTTCCTTGCCTGCGAAGATGTAGCTGGTGGGTCCTAGCAGTCAGGGGGGGTGAATCATTTGTTTTTTTTTTGCCCGAACGTACTTCCTTGCGTGCGAAGATGTAGCTGGTGGGTCCCAGCAGTCAGGGGGGAAACGTTTTTTTCGCGGAATATGGTGGCCCGTCCAGTGGGTCCCTGCTGTCAGGTGGAGTAATAATTATTTTGCGCGTAATAAGGAGGCACTTCCTTGTGACCGCCGTGGACCCGCTGTCAGCCTCTCCACGCACAGTACTCTTCCGATGGAAGTCGGTCGTTGACCACATTGACCACGCCGCGCCGAGAGCACCACGGCGGTGGATGACGGCGAGGCCTAGGAAGGGGACGCGAGCCGGGAAGACGCAGGCGGATGCCCACGCCAAGAGGAGTACGAGGGTGAGGTTGCCGCCGCAGAAATAATAGGGGTGTGGGTGAGTAGAGGGATGGCCCGCCAGCAGTGGGAGTAGTAGGGGCGGTGAGGCCTCCGCCAAGATCGCAGCCCGACCACGGGTGGCAGGAGCACGAGGCACGACCGCGCTGGTTTGGGCGGCCGGAGCAAGAAGACTAGAGGTTGAAGAAGCACTATGGCCGTTGGATGGATATCACGGTCCTTTGGAGCTAGAATCATGCATATTGACTAAGTTGACAAAGCCCTCCGTCCCGTCAACTTTGTAGGCCCACAAGTCAGCCTACCACTATACTTTGGGTCCCAGCCTAACAAAGCGGAGTATTCATTTTTTGTGCGTAATAAGGAGGCACTTCCTTGCGTGCGAAGATATAGTCAGTGGGTCCGAGCTGTCGGCGCGGTAATGTTTTTTCGCGAAATCTGAGAGGCCCTTTCGGTGGGTCCACGATGTTAGGTGGAGGAATCATTATTTTGCGCGTAATAAGGAGGCATTTCCTTGCGTGCGGCCGTGGATCCAGGCTGTCGACCTCTCCACGTCTGATCCACTTCAGATGCATGTCGGTCGTTGACCATGTTGACCAGGCCGCGCCGAGAGCACCAGGGCGGTGGACGACAACGAGGCCTAGGAAGGGAATGACACGGAGGCAGGGAAGAGTCGGCAGTTGTTTCCCACGCGGAGGTGAGTACGACTGTACGAGGGTTTACTGGTTTGTCTGCCATCATCGGAGAATAACAGGAGGTCTGGGTGAGTAGAGGGATGGCTAGGCGAGCGATGGGAGTACAGTGGGGCGATGAGGCCTGCGTGGCAGTAGAGCCGGCCGCGGGGAGGAGGGAGCAGGCTCTACCGTCGGCGCTTGTTTGAGCGGCTGGTGAAGGAAGAGCAGAGATTGAAGAAGCACGACGGCCGTTAGATGGCCATCCAACAGCCACTGCTTGTTCGTCAACCTTTTTTTAGGAAAGCCTCAAATCTTTGGAAAACAGCATACAGCCCATCTGCCATTATTTCTAATAATTTACAGCACATTTGCTAATTCGTAAGGTTTTTTATGGAGCCCATATTCTTTTTGTTAGCATTACAGCCCATATTGTGGCCACGGTTAAAAAATTATACGAAATTTTGCATATTTTGGTGCGGTCCGAACTGTTTTAATCCCGAAATTTTGACTCACATTCAAACTGATTTTAAAAATAAATGTATATCAATATAAAATCCAACAAATTCTCCACGCATAAAAATTAATGTAATTTAAAATCTCGAAATGAAAAAAATATATTTGAAACTAATTGTCGGTTTGATGTGTTTTAAAAATGTACAGCCCATTTCTCATTACTGATGGGTCATTTTCTCGGCCAGCCGAATGAAAGCTCTCCTCGTCTTGAAAGATTTGCAGCCCAACAGGCCTGACAAATCGATTTACTTGGCAAATCACAAAAAAACTGGGCTGTGGCCGTGGACCCACCTGTCAGCCTCTCCACGTACATTACTCTTCCGATGGAAGTCGTTCCTTGACCATCTTGACCACGCCGCGCGGAGAGCACCACGGCAGTGGACGACGGCGAGGCCTAGGAAGGGGACGGCACGGAGCCGGGGAAGACACAGCAGTGGAAGCCTGCGCGGAGAGGAGTACAAGGGTTCACTGGTTCGGCTGCGGTGTGAGGCTGCCGTCGCCGCAGGGCCAGGCAGTGGGAATAGTAGGGGCGGTGAGGCCTCTGGCAAAGACACAGCCGCCACGGAGGCAGGAGCATGAGGCACGACCGGCGCTGGTTTGGGTGGCTGGAGCAAGAAGACCAGAGGTTGAAGAAGCACTATCGCCGTTGGATGGACATCGTACGGTCACTGGAGCTAGAATCGTTCATATTGACTAAGTTGACAAAGCCCTTCGTCCCCGTCAACTTAGTAGGCCCATAAGTCAGCCTCCCACCAAGGTGGGTCCCAGCTAGCAGGGGGAGTATTCATTTTTTTTGTGCGTAATAAGGAGACACTTCCGGTGGGTTCGAGCTGACAGCGGGGGGAACATTTTTTTCGCGAAATCGGTGGCTGTCAGGTGGGTCCCAGCGGTCGGGGCAAACGTTTTTTTGCAAAATACGGTGGCCCGTCCCAAAGGGTCCTCGCTGTCTGTTGGAGGAATCATTATTTTCCGCGTAATAAGGAGGCACTTACTTGCTGCGGCCGTGGACCCAGCTGAGACTCTCCACGTACAGTATACTTTCGATGGAAGTCGTTCCTTGACCACGTTGACCTCGCCACGTTCCGTTTCATGCATGCTTCCATGGGCGTGGTGCGTCCCCACTGTCAGCCTCTCACGTACAGTCATCTTCCGATGACTCTCGGTTGTTGACCACGTTGACCACACCGTGCCGAGCGCACCCAGACTAGAACGACCCGGAGATGGGGAAGACGGGGCAGTGGAGTCGCAGATGGAGAGGAGTGGGAAACTTCACTAGTTCAAAAGGCAAGACCATAGTCAGCAGTGCCACCCACGGAGACAGGGAGCAAGAACAGAGGTTGAAGAAGGAGCACGGCTGTTGGATTAACATCCAACGGTCCTGCTAGAATAATTTGTTGATTAAGTTTACAAAGCCGTGCGTACACGCCCGCTTAGTAGGCCCACAAGTCACCACCAACTGATGGGTCCCAGCTGTCAACGGGATGAATAATTTTTTTCGCAAAACAAGGAGGCACTTCCTTTTGTGCGAAGATACAGCCGATGGGTCCCAGCCGTCAGGTGGAGGAAACATTTTTTCAGCTTAATAAGGAGGAACTTTCCTTGCGTGCGACCATGGACCTCGTGGGTCCCAGCCGTCAGGGTATCCACATACAGTCCTCTTCTGATGACTCTCGTTTGTTGACAACGCCGCACCGAACACAGCGAGGCGGTGGACGACGGCTAGGCCCCGGACGGGAACAACTCGGAGATGGGAAAACGCGGTAGTGGAGTCGCATATTGAGAGGAGGAGAAGGGTTATAACTGGTTCTGTTGCGGCGTGGGGCTGTAGTCTGTGGAGAATAACAGGAGGTGTCAAGGGGTGGAGGGATATCCTAGTGGGCGGTGGGGTAGCACTTTGCAGCGATGCGTGCTAAGCAGAGCCGCTAGCCGCCGGAGGCTGGACCAGGCGGTCCCAGCGGCGCTGGAGGAAGAAGACGAGAGATTGAAGGTGCATGCCGGCCGTTGGATATAAATCCAATGGCTGTGGATGTCATAATCATTTGTTGACCAAGTTGACAACGCCTGCGTGAGGCTTTGACCTATTGGCCCACATGTCACCGCAAAAATGTGGCATATATTTAACCCATGTTTTCTATAATGTACAGTCCATTTGCTGGGCTGGGTGAACAAATAATTTCGCGTCAATCAGGCCCATTTATATTTTCTAAGAAATCCCAGCCCATTTGCACTTCCTTGAAATACACGTATTAGGTGGGCTCATTATATATATAATGTTATGTTAGAAGGAGCAATTAATATCAAAGAATAAACCGGAGAGGCACATTTTATATATATATAATTAAGAAATTAGCGAGTTATTGCTCAAAATAAAAATGAGCGCGTTATTATTAAATTGGTCCTTCAAAATCTTTGCAGGCTTTTGTACGCAATCACCAGGATTTTCCTTGCATGTGAGTCAAAAACAACCAGGATTTTCCGTTAAACATTTACTTTTATAAGATAGTAACACATGTGATGTTTTTATAATGTATATATAAGTCTCTATAAAATATACGATAATAGTAATAATATAAGTATATATGTGGTTAGAAGGGAAAACATAAATTGGACACAACATTACTTTTATAAGGGACTGCGTTTTATACCCCACGGAGGGCCTACTAACAAGTTCACACACAAATACAACAGAAAAGGTAAACATTCATATCAAACTCAGGTTCACAGGACACGTTCATATTCATAGCCAACATTCACTATCAACAACTCAAAAGATTCATATATACACAAGCTCAAAGCATATCTATGCATCCAAATGATTGATAGATCACACGACAATGTTCATACATAATTCACAAAAGATTCAGATATACACATGTTCAAGATGTTTATGCATCCAAATGATTGAGATCACAACCAATATGATCCATGGACGAACTTTAATTACCTAGGGTACAGACTGGTAAATGGTGTTCAATCGTAGGTACTTCTTGCTAAAATTAGTTCTTGTACAAGTAAACTTTCGAGTACATAAGAGGCAAAGATGCATAATCTGAACTTTGCTTGTAAGTTTATCCTCAAATAGTGGCCTCGCGTCGAGGGAGGTTTGAGCAACTTGGCCACTACTTTCATCCAACTAGTTCTTGGCTCATCTTGGTCCTGTATCTCGCCAAAATTCTACATTGCAGACGAGAAAGGAGGCGGTTGAGAAAATGAACCACCCAAATTTTTTGTGCAGTTCAATTGAAATGGAGCATCCTTGGCGTGCAGACTGATTAAGTGCCAGATGAATATACGCGTCAACCGACTTGTCTGGAATCTTCAGACTCCATGCCATATAGTTCGCTACCATATGTGCTGATAACCAAAAGGCACAAGTTGGGACCAAAGACTGGACTGCGTTTTTCTGGGCTATGCGCCAAGCAATATTTTTGGCGTTCAATCTCCTAATACTTGAGTTTGACAATTGGTTGACGCTGGTTGATACTCGAATGAATATAGGCACTTCTTGTCAACATTGATGCTTGTCCGAGTGAACTTTGGAGTACATAGCAGCAGCATAAGTACTGTTCATCTCGATCATTTTGTGCAGTTCTACCGAGTCACCCGATGTAATGATTTGCTCATGAGTTCAGGCTCCAAATTACTCCTTTATGAAATCGGCAAACAGTAGCACAATACCAAATTACCAATACATATGACAAGCACAATAATCAGGATAAAGACCAGTACCAACCTATGTGAGGTAGCATATCAATTACTATTTCCTTTGACTGGAAGCCGAGATAAGCCAAGCGACTGACAGCAAAGGAAGAAAGCAAGCGGAGATTAGCGACTGACAGGAAAGGACGGAAGCTGTCGAGGCGATGAAGCACCCAAAGTTTTTGTGCAGTTCCACCAAAATCGAGCATCCCTGTTGGCACATATATTGGGAGAGTGAGATTACTTTAATAGTGGGACTAGTTGATGAAACATACACTAACAAATAGAAGCACCATCATTATCTTAATGGGTAAAGTTAGCAACATAGTAGTCTTGCTTAAAGAGAGGTATTAGTTTATTTAATCAGTGCCAATTAGCTCAACTCAACACTCAAAGCATTGCCATTTATCATAGGTTGCAAAACTTAAAAGTGCAAAGATAAAGGAGTTTCTCATGACAGTAGCACGATACAAATAGAGATGACAGCAAACTAATATGGATGAAGGCCTTAGGCTCGTACCAACCTGAGAAAAAAAACTTATTCATGTAGTCCCATAAGATATGATAAAGCACTCACTGGAATCACACAATAGTATATATTTTTGTGCACTTCAAATGTATGGTTGAAATCACTCTTGTTTACCAGTGCTGAGATTATATCGAAAGATTATCAAGAACTTCCGGCAGAGTTAAAGCACTGGCTGGGATACAGTTCATTGTATTGTCTTGTGTAGTTCCACTAAAATGTATGATTGGCACAACATGATCCCTGTTTGCACAAGTAGGAACAAGGTGAAACCTTCATTAGCTTAGTGAGAAAGGATAGGAAGACATTAGCATATTACTCAAACAGTAACATCAAATTCATGATGGACAATACGCAAAACATTGCCTCATTGAACCAATGGCATAAATTGACATGAAAAACAATAGCACTATTATGTCATGACACTAATAATATTCCCTCCCTGCTCCACCACATGATTCACCTCCATAGACAAACATTCACACGTACATGATTCAGCATCGGGTCCTACTAAAGATTTGTTTAACTCCAACAGGAAAATTAGGTAGTAATAAATTAGTGGTACTTAAGTACTCCTTATTAATTAAGTGAGACATCAGAAGTGGAAGGGCTCCCTGGAGGATCGTCTCACATGTAAGGTAGTCGTTGCCGGAGCCCTTGAATGGGCTCGACTGAGGCCTCTGCTTCAAAGAAGATCGCCTTGGCAATCGCTTATTTATTCTTCTTCTTCTTCCTCTTCATGCTCTGTTTCTCTTTCTCCTCACCAGTTGGTGAAACCAAGTACATGATTGGCCTTCTAATTCAGAATTGGTTTTGTCAGTGAGGGAGTACAAGTTTACTAGTAAAATAATAGCATTATTTTCTCATGGCAGTCGGAAAATAGAGATGAACACATGCATTAAATATCATTCTTACCTAAAGGAAGGTTATGGCGCCAATATGGATGATGAGGATTGGAACACTTTGTGCAGTTCCACCAAAATGAACCAACTGTTCCATTCTGACATTCCAGTTAAACAACACAAAAGTCACTTCTTTTAAGAAGAGTTTTGTGTAGTGCACCAAAAGGTCACAACAACAACCAGGTGAATTGGATATCCCTGTTTGCACAAAAAGGCACAGAGGAAACAAATGATTCTCAAACAATTACAGGCAAAAACATTTGGCTAAACTTGTCAGAGTCTCAAACAATTACAGGCAAAAACAGTGGCATGGCTTCATTTTTACCAGGGACATTATAATAAGAACAACTAAGGCTGCGTTCGGTTCACAGGTTTGGTGCCGGATTTTTGTAGGAACACAATTCCTACGGTATTCTTTCCCTTCCCACCATTCGAAACACAGGAAAGGTGAATAGTGTTCCATAGGAAAGCCGGTCTGGTAGTACTGATTCCATAGGATTAGAAACATCCATGCGCTGCTCATTTTTTGAGCGGAAGCCCGAGGCAAAGGCCACGCCATGTGTTAGACAGGTTCTTTGTCTTTGTGTTTGCGAATAAAAAATCAACCTATGTGTGGTACGTGAGGTGAGGACAAGAGTAGTCACTGTGCAGCTGAATAAACAAATTGCATCTCATACTGCCAAGCATGCTACTCTAAAAAAACAAATCTGTACATTTCATAGTCCATCCGACCACATTCTCTTGAGAGTTTCCTCCAGTTCGCTGTTCCATAGTTTTATACCTACATTCCTTTCCTATTCCTCTATTTTCATCAAGATCTATGTTTTCTGCCCCTTTATTCAATCGAGCCTAAATATTTGGTATAAGGGCATGGGACAGTGGGTGCACCAAAGAAGACAGCACCATGTACGTAAACAGGGGCATAAAGTGGTGATTCATAGTTTGTTGCCCCGAAAAACAAACATCCAAGAAACATATCTGGGTTGGTCCCATTTTTGTTCACTCTAGCCACCTACTCCTATGTGTGGATAGCAAATCTAGTCCTGGTCATACCACTGTGTACAGCGTTACCCCTATATTTCCCTTTTTGACCAAGAGACCGGTTGGATGACCAGTCTGTACTACTTTCACCCCCTTTCCTTCCTGTTTGTACCAAGTTCGATGTACATACTAAATTCCCCCACCCCCACTTTATTTCTTGTTTGAACCAAGTACTCCCTCCGTCTGGAATTACTTGTCATCAAAATGGATGTGTCTAGAACTAAAATAAAAATAAATACATCAATTTCAATGACGATTTTCTTGACGGAGGGAGTACAAGATTCGACTCCATGAAGTAGCTTTACCTCTAACAATAGAAGAAAAAAATAGGTGACGTTGGACCATCCGATCAAGAGGGGCTAAGAGGTAGAAAATGATGCACATGCAGCAACGTAGCGAGCTGGGGAAGTAGAGCTAAGGTGATTTCGAATGAAGATATACCTGAAGGTCGTCGGGATGTGGATAGGTGGGCGGCGGAGGCGGATCTGCCTACAGCAACAGCATTTAAGGGATCGGAGGACCTTCAGCGCGGGCGCTCGGCCAGAGATAACAGTGCGGCCGGCGGTGGGTCTCCTCCTCACTTGTCGACGACGGCTCGAACGCTGCCCCTCCTCCCCTTCAACGGCGGAGGGGATACGTCCGGATCTGTAACTGGTGAGGATAGAAAGCCAATGTTTTTGTAGGGAGAAAGACAGTGTTACTACCCCTATCTTGTTTAGATCCGGAGAGGATGAGAGTATGTGAATAGAGCAACCCTAGCAAGCAAGCGGAGGCTCCGCCTATATATAAGTAGTGGGGTAGTTTTCCTTTTTCACTCCATCAAAACAATCGTTTAAAATTGTGTACTACTACATGCCAGGTCGCGGTTTTTTTAGTTGTTAATTGTTTTTTGAGATAGCTGCCCGCTTGTTCCAAGTGGTGTTACGGTGTGCCAGGTCGCACTTTGTATCGTTCAAGTCTCGTACTACAAGTCCCTCCATTAAATGAACAATCACCCCCTCGTAAAAATTGTGAACAAGCCCACGGCTAAAATTAGCGGAAACGTGGGTTGCCCCAACATGCATTATTATTTACATTTTCTACTCCCTCCGTTCCTAAATATAAGTCTTTTTTATTAGCCACACCTAAGACAAGAATTTTTTATTAGCAGTGAACCCCACATGTCATAGACACAAAAATTGTGGCAAGATTCCCTTAGGCAAGCCAAAGTGTATCTAACAATTTGAGCAACTCAGGTTAGGCAAGTGTGGAAAGTGTGGGAAAAATAATGTGGCAACATAAGACAAACATAGTCACAATACAAACAGCCCCATAATTTTTTGTGACATGCATGAAAATTTGGTTAGTTAAATTTATAGTCAAAATTCGGCAAGGTGCATCAAATCAACACATGCAAGTATCGAAAGGAAAGTCACGGCATGCATGCATGCGTTGTACTCCCTCCGTTTCCAAATATAAGTCTTTTTAGAGATTGCAACAAGTGACTACATATGAAGCAGAATATTTCTACTCCTACATACGAAGTAGACCATTTGAAATGTGTAAAAAGACTTTTATCGAGTGCAGTGCTTTGATGTGTCGCGTCAACTCGTACAAGACCGAGAAATTTGATTACTACTACGCCATCTACCTCGCGGACTGAGCTCGGGTGCCTTAACTGCACCTGCCTTTGGCTGCATGACAGGAGGGCCAACCACCTGTTGGGCCCACCTGTCATAGACGCAAAGGCAGGAGCAGTAAGTAGAAGCTTTCGCTACACACTATCCCTCCCGCACGAGGTGGACGGACATGCAGCAGTGGATTCGATACTGTAGAAGTAGGAGTAGCATCATTGTTCGTCTTCTCAAAGAGCTGAAGAGCCAAGCGCAACCCGAACGTGGCAGTTGTGAATGCTCGCGTGGTGCGTTTCCTTGGAGCACGCATATACTAGCCAGGCTCTTGCATGAGATAAAATTGCTACTCCCTCGTTTCCGGTTTATAGTGCTCAATTCAAAAATCTCACCAATCAATGTATATGGTGAGTGGTGGAATCTGATTTGTAGTTTTGCAAAATCACCTAATAAATGCTCTTGTTTTCCTAAAAAAATATGTTTATCAATGCATTAATTGCAATGCATGCATGCATAAAGTACATGCATTGGTAAATTTTCTCTTAATACTTGCATGCAATGATTTAATGCACCTTGGAATCTGAAAATGTGATGGAAAACAACCAAATTGAGCCTTATAAAATGGAAAACATAAAATGTTGAGATAAACCCTATAAACCGGAAAGGAGGGAGTATTGTTTAACAATTAAACTCCATTATCCATTGGTTGATACTCATTCTGCATAGGTCCACGCGCTTAGCACCGCTTTCCTCTGGGGTCACTAATGTTTATTTGCTAATTAATAGCATTGCATGCAATGAACTAGCCATTGGAAGTCATTAAAATCATGCACACCTCTCATCTCTTATTGGTTGATATGTCAAGAAACAAGAAACAAGGTAGAAGTTAATGCACCGCGCCTAAGTGTTTTGGGGCTATTTGGTTTTCGTAAGATGACTTATACACCTAGACGGAGGGAGTAGTATAGACTTGTAAACCGGAAAGGAGTATTTGCCTTTCTAGAGATTTCAACAAGTGACTAGACTACACCGCGTGCAGTACCCCCTCCCTTCCAGTTTATAGGGCTCAAATCTCAAATCTCATGAACCAAGGCATTTTGCGATTGGAGGAATGTATCTCGTACTTTACAAAACTACCCTAATTAAACTCATGCATTAATTACGTAGTTCTCTCGTTTTCCTCTCCGCCTTGGTCGCGGTGCACAATATTGAGCACTCCTATATGACTAGCCGCTCTATCTACATGCGGGACATTTCAAAGCATCCGGGCCCGCATGCCATCCACCAAATCACAGCGAGGTGCTACAGTCGAGACTCACCTGTCACCCTGGTGTGGCCGTCATGACCCGTCATATCACAAAACCCACATCTTTACCAGCAGTGGTAAGGTGGCCTCCAAGTTGGACTGGACGAAGCAACCATCATTTCATTGGAACGCTCGTTCAAGCCCTTTCTTCCCTTTCTTGAAGAAAACCACACTCCAGGCTACTCACTTCTGCCATTTTTCTTCTCTACTGACGAATGAAAGGTGGGCGAATCAGTTATGCTGCTATATTTTCATTCCAATAATCTTCTTTTTGCGAAGCACCGACCGATTCTCACATCCTATTCTTTTCCCGTTTTCATTGCGATTGTGGTTTCCTTTCGATTGCTTTTGTTTGTCGGTTCATTGATGGATCCCGGAGCACTAGGCAAAGAGTTGCCACGGACAACCCACTGGAGACAGCGATCTCCGTGAAGCGAGCACCGACCAACGAAGTTGACCATGTTGGCGGGCCAACCCATGGAGACGAAGAACTCCAAGAAACAAGCACCGCCAAAGAGTTGAGGACGTTGGCGGATGAACTCCTCAAAGAAAGTTGGAAGAACAGCAAGGGCCCCACCATGCCGACCCCAGGAACTCTGATTGCCACCTATGTGAGGCTCAAGACCGAGTTTGAGGAGATAGTCGTCGTTGAGAAGCAGTATTCCCCTGGCAAGGTGATGGCCCCCATCGAGGACGAGGAGATGGCCCCCGGAGGGATGAGATCCCCTGGTGAGCTGCACAAGGTAAAAAATAATGGCTTATTACCATAGTTGTGGTTTTTGATTATTTGCAATGTGCTTGCTAATATGTTAGGGTTGTGCAGGTGCCGGTGGTTGTCCTTGATGATTCCGATGTCGTGGCCCGTCCTGTTGGCATCGCCCCGGAGATCGATTCCGATGTCGATGTCCATCATGTGGACATCGCCCCAGAGATCAATTCCGATGTCGCGGTCAGTCCTGTGGACATCGCCCCAGAAATCGATTCCCATGCCGCTGTCCGTGCTGTGGTCATTGCCCGAAAGATCGATGACAAGAAATAGTTGGTCGCGCTAATCCTTCAGGGTAGTTTGCATTGCCCTGTGTTTAATTACCAGAACGATGCGTGTTAGCAAACCATCTTAGGGCTAGTGCACTGTCTTTTGTGGGCGGATCTTGCTACTTTTGTTTGATAGTGAATCATGCGATGAATCATGCGAATCCTCTCCGAGTTATGAAAACAGATGTATCCTCACCAGCTTTTCATGTAATATATGGCATGCTTAGATGTAAGTTTGAACTGTTTATCATATCAGCAGGGCTTGTTTGATGATTCTTGGTGTTAGTGGCTAGCTACTGTGCGAGCTATAGTACTTGCAAAACCATCATCGAAGAGAAACGTTGGGGCTGATGAGCTCGTGGTACGCTTATACTTATCCCTCGTCGATCGACCAATAGCCCTAGCTCATAAAATTGTAGGCTTAGCGATCGATCAGACATTAGTCGACATACATTCAGGCCTCATTTGGTTCATAGGGTAGGAAAATTGTAGCAAAAGTACAGAGAACGTGCAACACAAAATCATAGCGGGCAGTAGACGTACTCCCTCCATTCCAAAATAGATGACCTAGGCGGGCTAGTTTGGCCTAGTGGATTTCAGTGATATGACGTGGTACAGTGTCGTCCAGTCTTCGCGTGTGGTAGCAGTATTGTGGGTACAGTAAGTTTTCTTGAAGAAGCAGAATTCAACGAAGTCATGATGGTTCCTTCGTCCGAACAACTTACAATGGGAAAGGTTGGGCCTGCGATACGACCGGGGTAGACCAGGATAATTTTGTGCATGGCAGGTGGACCAGGATGGTCGACGTCCCACATGTCGGCGAATGAAAGTATTCTTTCCGATATAGAGGACGAGCAATGAGTATTCATTGTTTATTTTTGATGAAATCTATTGTCTCCACTGTTACTCCTTGACTTTGTCAATGCCTCTGTCTCCTCCACATAAGTGGGGACTACTTGCTATGCATGCAGCGGGCAGCTGGCGTCTTGAGGGGCCAGGGCGGTGAGAGCGGGCTCCAAAAGCGGTATGGACTCCAGCATGGCCCACCTCACATTATCACCATATATTTCTTGGAGTTCGTGCGCGGCGGGCGGGCGATCTCTTCTCCCTCCCCCGTTTCTCTCTTCTCAGCCGACGCCCGCCGAGCGATTAGATTTCAACTATCGACGGTTTATTCAATTACGGTCCCACATGTCAGTGAAATTGCAAGACAACACGTGTCCCCTTTGGTGAGCCGCGTGCGAGCCGGACTGTCGGGGTTGCGACGCGTACGAGTCGTAAGTGTGCCGCCTTTTCCTTTAGAACTTGCGAAGTGTAACATTTTCGCGGGATCGATCGATAGAAATCCAGAACAAAATGACGAGGGTGGTGCTTTCCCGCTCGTTAGGCGGGCTAGTTCGAGTGACATGACTTGCTACAGTTGTCGGTGTCAAAACTGGTGGATCTCGGGTAGGGGGTCCCGATCTGTGCGTCTAGGCTGATGGTAACAGGAAGCAAGGGACACAGATGTTTACCCAGGTTCGGGCCCTCTCGATGGAGCTAAAACCCTACTTCCTGCTTGATTAATATTGAAGATATGGGTAGTAAAAGAGTAGATCTACCACGAGATCGTAGAGGCTAAACCCTAGAAGCTAGCTTATGATGGTATGATCGTAATTGTGATCGGCCTTCTAAGGACCAACCTCTCCGGTTTATATAGACACAGGAGAGGGCTAGGGTTTACATGGAGTCGGTTACAAGGAAGGAAATATAATATCCGGATCGCCAAGCTTGCCTTCCACGCCAAGGAAAGTCCCATCCGTACACGGGTCGAAGTCTTGAGTCTTGTATCTTCATGCTTCAATAGTCCGGACGATGTATACAGTCTGGCTGTCCGGATACCCCCTAATCCAGGACTCCCTCAGTAGCCCCTGAACCAGGCTTCAATGATGATGAGTCCGGTGCGCAGTCTTGTCTTCGGCATTGCAGGGCGGGTTCCTCCTCCGAATACTCCAAGGTAATTATCGGACACTTGAATCGTGTCCGGATCCACAAAATGATCTTCACATGCCACCATAGAGAAAATGGTATTTCACAAATGCAATATGCTGACAACTTTTTAGGCAACGCGACGTGTCATTACGGTCGGGTCATTATTCGAACCGTTTTTCCCACAACCAGCCACATCGCATATTGCGAGGCGGTTTCTTTGCCACGTCTTGTCAAAGCAGAGATCGTGTTCCCTTATCACGGGATTCTCATCAATACGGGTACGGGTAATCCCACCACATCATCAATCGTGGCGCTTGGGAAGCAAACGATTCCCAACGGGCAAGTGGGGAGGCGCACCGCTTTCGTAGCCTCTATAAAGGGATAAGATTTCCCTATTTTTACCCACGCCTTCTTCCCCCTTTGCCCACTCTTGCCCCCTCGAGCTCTAGCACCCAAGCCCAAGTCTTCTCCGCACAACTAAACATGTCCGGAGAAGGAGCAAAGTGGGTGGCTTACACCGTCAAGGAAAAGCATATCGCAAATCTTCGGGCGGCCGGATACTTGGCCGCAGACATAGCGCACCGGCTACCGGATGCTGGGTAGGTCATTCCGACCCCGGAACCCCACGAGAGGGTCATGTTCGTCGCCCACTTCGTCCGTGGACTGGGGTTTCCACTTCACCCTTCGTCCGCGGGCTCATGTTCTACTACGGGCTAGATTTCCATGATCTAGCCCCGAATTTCGTCCTCAACATCTCGGTGTTCATCGTCGTATGTGAGGCTTTCCTCCGCATCCGGCGTCACTTCGGGCTGTGGCTGCAAATCTTCTGTGTGAAGCCGAAGATCGTACGCGGCCAGCAAGCGGAAAGCGGAGGGGCCATGGTGGGAAAGATGCCTAACGTCACCTGGCTGGACGGCTCCTTTGCGGAGACCGTAAAAGGGTGGCAATCGGGGTGGTTCTACATCACCGAGCCGCGCGGCACCAACTGGGCTGCGGCACCCGAGTTCCGATCCGGAGCCCCCATGCGGCTCACCTCCTGGGAAAGGAAGGTCCTGACTTGGGGCGAACCTACAGAGCTGACCGGACTCCAAACCTGCATCAAGAGCATGAAGGACAAGAACATCAAGCTTGTCAACGTGATCCAGGTCATGCTCGTTCGCCGGATTCTGCCATGCCAAAGGCAGGCATTCAATCTGTGGGAGTTCGTCCTGGCCGAACACCCGACGCTTCAGAGGCTCTATGGCATGAAGCACAAAGACGCGTGGAAGGAGTTGTTTAAGGCCTCCGAAGTACCTCCTCCCACATCCGAGGACCACGGACTTCATGCAGCGCGGCCCCCGCGTCCGGTGAGTTCAGGGACTACCACCGGGTTCGGCTTTTCCCAATACATTCATGGGGGAGTTTTAAGTATTTGTGTATATTTGATCAGGATTATGTGGAGACAGCGGAGCAAATTGACTGTCCGGCTCCGCTGCCAGAAGGCCCAGCTGATGCTCTCCTAACGGAGATGCTAGTCCCGGTGCCCTACAAGGTGCCGGAGAAGAAGGCCCAAAAGAAGGCCCCGGGGACCAGGAAGGGTCTCCGACGTACGGTTGTGCCAGAAGCCTCGTCCGAAGACGATGAGGCGCACTCCTCCCCCGAAGAGGAGGAGGAGGAAGAAGAGGCCGCCCCATCCGGAAAGGATGAGGGGCCTGAGGAGACGGGCCATGGGGCCAGGATAGGCCCTCGACGCAAGGCCGTCATACCTACGTCATTCGATGACGATGAAACAGATTCCTCCCACGGAGGCGGGGGGAAGCAAGAAGAAACTCTACCTCCCCGTGCTGGGGAGGAGAAAAAGAGGAAAGCCGCCCTGAAGGGGGGCTGGGACGCCCAAGAAGGGAAGGACGTCCCTTCCGGACTACTCCACCACGGCCGCTCATAGCGAGGAAGGGTGGCTGCCCAGGGGGAAGCCCCTGGCGCGATCGTAAGTGTCCGCACTCTACCGTGATTTTAATTCATAGTTGTTTAATAACGTTGAACATGTATGCAGTCCGGCCAGGGCTCATCCGGAGGTGTCGTCTTCGGATGGGTCTCTGAGCGCTTCAGAGATGAACTCGCTCCCAACGGCCACCACTCCTCAGCTTGCGGATGACATGGAGGTGTTGTCCCGAAGGTTCCCCGAGCAGGGGGAGGTGACCCTGGAGACGCCCCAAGGCGGAGCTCCAAATGTCAGACACGCGGGGTTCAAGGTCCCCGCGGATCGCGTCGCTGAGAGCCGCAGCAAGGCGGACTCCTGTCCAAACACTGTACCGGAACCCTCGATGGTTCCGGATTTAGGCGGGCAGCCCCTCGTTAGGGAGGGAGAGCCGTCTGTGCCGAGGACTTCCGTCACGCCAGCGGCGCCGGATAGTCTGGTGGAAGCGCTTCGAGGTGCTTCCATAGATGACGGGCACCGTACTCTTATGAGTGCGGTGATTCAGAGGGTTCTGTCCGGCAAAAGCGGACTAACCGAAGCCTGCACAAGCCTCCTGACGGGCTTCGAGGTAAGTAATAAAGATGTGTGAAATTACCACCCGATAGGTAGTAGTTTTCGATACTGCTTTGGTGTTCGGAAAGAAAAGCCAAACAGAGGGTCAATTATTATTCGCAGGAGTCCAATAAGTGTTTATGTGAATAAGCAGGCCGTGCTGCTTGCCGTTGCTGCCCGCACAGCCGAGGTTGCCGAACTAAAGCGGGACCTGGAGCAGGCGCAGGGAGAGCTCGATCTCACGAAGAGGCGGCTCGAAGAGAGCAAAGGTGAGTGATTCAACGCTCTTATATATGTAAAGATAGATAATTTTTTAGTCTAACGACAAAGCGTCATGACTGCGTGGCAGGGTCCACCGCCGAAGTGGCGTCCCTGAGAAAGCGCTATCTGAGGCCGAAGACAAGGCGGCCTTGGAATGCAAAGAGCGCGAGAAGCAAAGTGCTAGAGTGGGCGAGGTATAGCAAGAGCTCCAGGACCTCGGCAGGAAGTTCGAGTTCGTGGAGCATGATCTGAAGATGAAAGAGGCCGAGCTTGCGAAGGACCTTGTGAGTATGAAAGACGCCAAGGCCGAAGCCGAGAAGACACAGCAGGAGATCCAGGAGGCCAAAAAGATAGCGGCGGGTAAGAAATTCTTTGTGCAAAGCAAACATGTGGAGGAGTGATAACCCACAAGTATAGGGGATCGTAACAGTTTTCGATAAGTAAGAGTGTCGAACCCAACGAGGAACTAAAGGTAGAACAAATATGCCCTCAAGTTCTATCGACCACTGATACAACTCTACGCACGCTTGACGTTCACTTTACCTAGAACAAGTATGAAACTAGAAGTACTTTGTAGGTGTGATAGGATAGGTTAGCAAGAAAATAAAGAGCGAGTAAATAAAAGCTAGGGGCTGCTTAGATAAAACACAACTAAAGTAAATATGGCGAGTGTGGAAAAGTGGTGGTAGGAGTTGTGGAATTGTCCCTAGGCAACTGACTATGTTACTAGACCGGTAATCACTATTGCAATTCTATTTGAGGGAGAGGCATAAGCTAACATACTTTCTCTACTTGGATCATATGCACTTATGATTGGAACTCTAGCAAGCATCCGCAACTACTAAAGATTCATTAAGGTAAAACCCAACCATAGCATTAAAGTATCAAGTCCCTTTATCCCATATGCAAACAACCTACTTACTCGGTCTGTGCTTCGCCACTCACGCCACCCACCATAAGCAAATCATAAACATATTGCAAACCCTACAGCGGGAATCCCTCACGCTTGCGCAACACGGAAGGCACAATAGGACAACACCAATAATAAAATATGCAATTCAAACCAATCATAGCAATTCATCAATCACCAATAGGACAACGAAAATCTACTCAAACATCATAGGATGGCAACACATCATCGGAAAATAATATGAAGCATAAAGCACCATGTTCAAGTAGAGGGTACATCGGGTCATGGAGAGTGGACCGCTGAATATAGAGGGGGAAGGTGATGGAGATGTTGGTGAAGATGACGGCAGTGTTGGTGAAGATCGCGGTGATGATGATGGCCCCCGGCAGCGCTCTGGCGCCACCGGAAGCAAGGGGGAGAGAGGCCCCCTTCTTCTTCTTCTTCCTTGACCTCCTCCCTAGATGGGAGAAGGGTTTCCCCTCTGGTCCTTGGCTCCCATGGCTTGGGAGGGGCGAGAGCCCCTACAAGATTGGATCTATCTCTCTGTTTCTGCGTTCTGTCCTCTCGCTCTGTTTCACCGTTTCGCGTATATATGGAGATCCGTAACTCCGATTGGCCTGAAACCTTCGTCGTGATTTTTTTCTGAATATTAGCTTTCTTGCGGCAAAAGAAGAGCATCAACCGCCTTACGGTGGGCTCACGAGAGTAGGGGGCGCGCCCAGGGGGGCAGGCGCGCCCCCCTGCCTCGTCCACCTCGGGCACTGGCTCGTGTTGATTTTCCTTCCAAATTTTCCATATTTTCCAGAAATAAGCTCCGTCCGTTTTTATCCCGTTTGGACTCCCGTTTGATATGGATATTCTGCGAAACCAGAAACATGCAACAGACAGGGACTAGCACTGGGCACTGGATCAATATGTTAGTCCCAAAAATAATATAAAAAGTTGCCAAAAAGTATATGGAAGTTGTAGAATATTGGCATGGAACAATCAAAAATTATAGATACGACGGAGACGTATCAGCATCCCCAAGCTTAATTCATGCTCGTCCTCGAGTAGGTAAATGATAAAAAAGATAATTTTTGATGTGGAATGCTACCTAGCATAATCTTGATCATATGCCTAATCATGGCATGAATATTAAGACATGAGTGATTCAAAGCAATAGTCTATCATTTGACATAAAAAATGACAATACTTTTGACGTTCTCAAACCTTTTCAACTTTCACGCAATACATGAGCGTGAGCCGTGGACATAGCACTATAGGTGGAATAGAATATGATGGTGGGTGTCGGTGTCAAAACCGGCGGATCTCGGGTAGGGGGTCCCGAACTGTGCGTCTAGGCGGATGGTAACAGGAGACAACGGACACGATGTTTTTACCAGGTTCGGGCCCTCTCGATGGAGGTAATACCCTACTCCTGCTTGATTAATATTGATGATATGGGTAGTACAAGAGTAGATCTACCACGAGATCAGAGAGGCTAAACCCTAGAAGCTAGCCTATGGTATGATTGTTGTTTTTTCTATGGACTAAAACCCTTCGGTTTATATAGACACCGAATGGGGTTAGGGTTACACAGAGTCGGTTACAATGGTAGGAAATCTACATATCCATATCGCCAAGCTTGCCTTCCACGCCAAGGAAAGTCCCATTCGGACATGGGACGAAGTCTTCAATCTTGTATCTTCATAGTCTAGGAGTCCGGCCAAAGATGATAGTTCGGCTATCCGGACACCCCCTAGTCCAGACTCCTCAAGAGTCTCTGAACCAGCCTTCAATGACGACGAGTCCGGCGCGCATATTGTCTTCGACATTGCAAGGCGGGTTCCTCCTCCGAATACTTCATAGAAGGTTTTGAACACTAGGATAGTGTCCGGCTCTGCAAAACAAGTTCCACATACCACCGTAGAGAGAATAACTTTTTGTACAGCTCTGCTGACGTATCCCGCGGCGTGACATCACACCACGGCCAGGCCTTTATTTGAATTGTTTTTTTACTATCCCACCTCAGCTCGTTTAGCGAGGCGGTTTCCTTGGCACGTCTTATCAAAGCGTAGATCGTGTCCCCTTATTCCGGGATTCTCATCAATACGGACGTGGGTAACCCAACTGCGTTCGTTGGCACGCCTACTCTATCGAAGGCGAGTCCCAATTGACCACGGGAGGGCTCTTGGTATTCAACCTCTTTATAATGAGACCAAGGCCCTCTTCTTTTTCCACCCTCCATCGAAGTTCGCCTCGCCGAAGTTCTAACACCCAAAACTTCAGATTTAGGCGCTTCGAACCTTCGACGATGTCCGGCTCCGACCAGCTCGGCCGATGGATGTCTTCTTCCGTTACAGAAGAAGATTGCTAAAGCTGCGAGACGCCAGGTATCTAACCGGCGAGATTTCGCATAGGCTGCCTGCTCCAGGGCAGGTTAATCCCACTCCCGAGCCCGGCGAGAGCGTGGTGTTCGTGTCTCCCTTCCTTCGGGGTTTAGGCTTCCCGACGGATCCCTTTGTGTGGGGGCTCATGTTTTATTATGGGCTGGATTTCCATGACTTGAATCCAGAGTCCATCCTCCATATCTCGTCATTCATTGTCATATGTGAAGCCTTCCTCCGTATTACCCCTCACTTTGGACTGTGGATCAAGACCTTCAAGGTGGAACCGAAGATGATCGAGGGGCAACAAACAGAAAAGCGGAGGGGCGGTCATAAGCAAGTCTTGATGCTCCGTGGCCCGAGGGCTCTTTTCAAGAGGAGCTTGGTTTGTGGCAACGGGAGTGGTTCTATATCACCGCCTCCTGGGGCACCAAATGGGTGGCGCCTCCGCCTTCCGCTCAGGTCCACCACATGGGCCGGGCGTCATGGGTCAACAAGGGGCTCGACTGGGGCCGCCCAAGGACGTTCCTGTTGCAGGCCGTATTCGAGACCTCAAAGAAAGAGAGATCAACCTGGTCGTAGTGGCGCGAGTTATGTTGATTCGGCGCCGCCTACTAACGCCGCCTCCGTCCTGTGGGAATTTAATCCGGAGGGACCACGAGTTCTCCAACATTTTATGGGTACGACGCCCGTGGAGATGTATAAACTGTTCTTCGGATCACAAGAGAAGTGTCCGAACCTGACTGAGGATGCATGACTAAGCTGCAATCGCCCAAATACTCAAGTAAGTAGTCCTGTACCCGGACAGGCTGTCCGTTCATTTATCATAAACTTGCCCTTAAAGGAGCTGTTTTTTGAACAGGAGTGGATAGCGAAGGCAAAGTTGATAAGGTGTCCGGCTCCCCTCCCAGAGACCACGCCGGATCCCATGCTGACCAAGATGTTGAAGGTCGCGCCTTATGAAGTAGGCGAAGGGGGGAGCAGGGAAGCAACTGCCTCCACGAAGGAGGCCTTCAAGGAAGGAGGGATCAAAAGTCCCAGCCTCCAAGGAGAGAAGAGGACTGCTTCGGAAGATCTGGAGGTCAAGGCCTCAAAGAGGGGAAAGAAATCTTCATCAGAGAGTCCGGCGCTGGGAAGTACCCCAGCCGCACAATTTCCCCAAGGGGATCAGTCCTCCAGTGAGCCGTAAGTAAAAAGAAGGGGTCCTGTGAATAAAGAACATCCTTGTATTTATTTCTGAAGATAACCGAAATTGTACCTTGTAGTTCGGATCTCAGCCCTTCTCAGCAGAGCTCGTCTTCGGGGGATCTTCTTCCGGAGATGATGGAGAGCGAAACGCCTCCGCCTGTCGCACCTTCATGCGAGGCGGACGACCCTGAGGTGTCGTCGCGGAGGGTTTCCCCGGGTCCGGCGGGGCCGGAAGGTCCGGCGCCAACTGGCGTGCGGTCGGAGGAGCTGAAGGATCTGCTGGGGCGAGCGGCTATCTCAGGAGATCACCACGCGCTAATGGGTATGGTGATTGAAAGAATTGCATCCGCTGAGAGCGGATTGCATGAAGCCGTCAGAAGCTTACTGACGGGGTTCGAGGTACGCAAAAATAATGTACCTTCTGACAGTTATGCATATAAAATGCACCATGTATAGATAGTAGCCCCTGAGACTCGGTATGTTTGTCAAAATTGAGAGCGTGCCGAGGATCATAATCTCAGTTATAACATATCACCGCTCCTTAATAGGTGGCGGGGCGTCCGGTGGCCAGACGGACTGATAAATTTGCCGAACTAAAGCGGCAACTTGACGAGGCAGATGCGGACATCGCGCTTGTCAATAAGGTATGCGACTTCTTCGCGGACGCTTGGTAAGGGAGCTTGACGCCCGTGCCTTACTATTGTATGCTTAATGCAGGTGGTGCCGCTGCTGTGGAGGAGCTGCGGGCGGAACTCGCCCGGGCTAAAGAGCAAGCCAGAAATAGTAATGCGGCCGCTTTAAGGGCGGCCGAAGAGCTAAAAGCTGAACGGGTTGCTCACTGCCGAAGCAAAGAGGAAATGGCCGATATGGCCATAAAGTTGAGAATGCTACCGACCGCTGTGGGGTTCTTGAAAAAGAACGTCAAGCGGAGCAAGAGGAGCTGAAAAAGGCCACCTCCGAAGCCAAGGATGCCCGTTCCGCAATGAGAACTGCAAAGGAGGAGCTGCGTCAGGCTGTGGATGTGGCTGCTAGAAAGCCTTTTCTGCTACGAAGGAAATTCACGGATCCGAAGTATGCTCCGTTGGACCGGTTGTGGAGTTCGGAGGATGCTTATCTGGATTTAGCGGCGAGAGCCGCGGACGCGATCGAGCACTTCCGAGGCCAGAAGGGGCACAGAAAGGAAGAGCTGTTTTGGTTGCAGTTCCATAGTCCAGAGCGTCCTATTCCGTTATCCGATCGGTTGGCCGAATGGGCCGAGCTGAATCGATTGTCCGGACTTGCCATGAAGCATGTCGTGACTCATTTGTGGCCGGGGAGGCCTCAGTCGAAGAGTTATTTTGGCTTAGTGCAGCAGTTCCTTGGTGCGGTACCGCGTATCAACGCAATGAAGCGGTCGGCGTGCATTGAGGGTGCACGGATGGCTCTTGCCCGTGTCAAGACATGCTAGGCAGAAATGAAGGCCACCGACGTTGCGTCCCCAGATTCGGATGGAAGCCGAGTACCAGTCGAGCGCTATTTTGAGGAAGTTCTTTCGGGCGCTCGTTTAATAGAGGCGCAGTGCTCGAAAGATGTTATGTTCGAATGACATGTATAATTTTATGAAACAACATTTCAATTTAATGTAAGAGCTTTTTATACTTGTGCCTTCAAGTAGTAAACTACCTCCTGTGCGGCCGTTGATGTATATATGTATATAACCTGAAAGATGGCAGTCTTCGGCTTCAGCCCCCACGCACATAGTGCGGGGGTGTTTGCAAAGAAGTCACGCTTTTCACACTTAATCCAACGTCTTGGTCCTGTAAAGGAGGTGGTAGCGTAGCAAACTAGGAAACCGGACTATAATGCTTTAACACTTTCACTTAGCCATAGGGGTTTGAGGGTGGGGCTACCATATAGCCCCTGGGGGCACCGCACTCTCCCGAAGTCGGGGTGCGTATGTGCTGATCAAAACGGTCCTTCGTTAATGCGGAGGAATTCTAAACATTCCGGTGAGTCATTGAGTGGTTGACCAGTCTCTCGCTATATCATGACAGTCAGTTTTCGGCTTTCTCTACTGAGGTGCTCTCCCGGCCGAACCGGGGCACAATCGCAGTAGTTCTCTTGGTGTCGCGTTAGCCGATAGAACGGAACGTAAGGCAGCAAAACACAGGAGCCGGGAAAACCCAACATTTGACCAAAGACATGATTGGGAGATGATGCATATAAGGCCTAACTCGAGACGCCGAACACTCCCTAAGGTATTCGGTCTTTATAAAAACGGGCAGAATAATGCCCTAAGCCCCTGGTGTCCGTGCACGCAAACATTACAGTGCGGCCGATGCCAAAGCGCCAGCCTCCTCCTCGGTTATATCTAGGAACCGGGGATGTGTATCAACAAGAGACAAGAAAAAGGTTTACGCAGGTCTTAATCTGAAAAGAATCCTTGCAACGGGTCTCATCGCACGTCTGCGCTGTGGTTCCATGCAGCCGTATCCTGGACGGGTGTAGCACGTTGTTCATCTGTAAGAGAGAGGAACTTAGTTGAAAAGAAAAAGGATCGTGCAAAAAATGTACTTTATATGAAATAAACAGAGTATGGTACGAAAAGTAAATAAGATTGAGCTTTATTGTCTCTTGTTGTACATGTGTGCAGCCCCTTGTACGGGGGTATGCCGCTAGTAGGCGCCAGACTCGTCTAGCCATGTCCGGGGTTCGAATTACCTATTCACGTGTTTTGATTAGCGGAGCCGGATTGATGTGGGGCTGCCAAGGCAGCCTTGCATTCTTCTGTGCTCGAGTAACACTTAATACTCCCTTTTAATGAGATGATGCCGCGTGGACCGGGCATTTTAAGTGTAAGAGATGCATAATGCGGTATTGCGTTAAAGCGGGCGAAAGCTTCACGCCCCAGTAGTGCTTGATAGCTACTTTCGAATGGGGCGATGTGGAAGGTTAGCTTTTCGCGGCGGAAGTTGTCGGATGAGCCGAACACAACTTCTAACAGTAGGGAGCCCGTACAATGGGCATATAGGCCTGGCATTACCCCTTTGAAGGAGGTGTTGCTATGGCGAATTTTGGTTGGGTCTATCCCCATCCTGCGGATTGTGTCCTGATATATCAGGTTTATGTCACTGCCGCCGTCCATGAGGACTTGTGTAAATTGGAATCCATAAATTATGGGATCCAATATCAAGGCAGTCCATCCCGCGTTCCGGATACTTTCGGAGTAGTCCTGATGGTCGAAGGTGATTGGTTTTGACAACCAGTGTTGGTACTCCGCTTGGGTAAATGCGGCGCGCAGCTTTAGTGGGCGCCAGCTGTTTTTCCCTTTTATCACGTGAAGTGAGTTTACTGTTTTAACCTCTTGTGGGAAATTCTTTTGTTTTCCGGGCTCGCCAGGTTCTCGTCATCATCCTCACTTGGTGGTGTCGAGCCCCTTGTGTTCGGCGTTGAGTCTGCCGGACTACTTGAAGACCCAACAATCTCTGTGGGTATGGTTTGCAGGCCTCCCGGGAGTACTGTGGATTTGACATATCTTGTCCAAGATTTTGTTTAAGTTGAATAGCTCATCGCTATTGTCCTTAAGGGACAGTTTTTTATTGTTCTGCCGTGAGCTTTTGAATCCGGCGTTGATCGTCGCGCTTCTTTGGACCGTCCCCTTAATCCGGCGTTGGTCCTTGCTGCGTCGTGGTTTCCCATTCCCATCCTCGACTTGGATGTACTTGGGTCGCTGGTATCGCATCTTGCTAGCCAGCTATCCTCTCCGCTAAAAGCGGGTCATGAGGCTTGTTAGTGCGGCCATTGTTCTTGGCTTTTCTTGGCCAAGGTGTTCAAGCAGCCATTCATCTCGGACGTTGTGTTTGAAGGCTGCTAAGGCTTCGGCGTCCGGACAGTCAACTATTTGGTTCTTTTTGGTAAGGAACCTGTTCCAGAATTTCCGGGCTGACTCTCCGGGCTGTTGAGTTATGTGAATTAGATCGTCTGCATCCGGAGGGCGGACATAGGTCCCCTGAAAATTTGCCCGAAATGCATCCTCGAGATCTTCCCAACTTCCGATGGTGTTTTCGGGAAGGCTTTTAAGCCAATGCCGAGCTGGCCCTTTGAGCTTGAGGGTTAGGTACTTTATGGCGTGGAGATCATCTCCTCTAGCCATGTGTATGTGGAGGATGTAATCCTCAATCCAGACTCCAGGGTCTGTTGTTCCGTCGTATGCCTCTATGTTTACGGGTTTGAATCCCGCTGGGAATTCGTGATCCAGCACCTCATCGATGAAACATAGGGGGTGTGCGACACCCCTATATTTGGGTGTGCCGTGATGTTCGGATATTTGGCTTGTTGCATTGCTTTGAAGAGCTTGCTTTCTTGGCCCATAGATGGACCTAACTGGGCCGTCTTTTTAATGTGAATCCTTATGCGGATCGTGTACCGGCTTGTGTGCGGCGCCATTTGCTGCTCTCTGTTTGCCGTGGGGTCGTCCATCCGACCGGGTGGCCTTCTTGCTTTTTGATTGTGGGGGCTCTACGGCCTCCTCATCAAATTCGGGCAGTAGTTTTCTCTTTGGGTAGCTCTTTGTTCGGCGATCGTCGCCAGATTTGTCTCATGTGTTGAGTACTTTGCTCCATCTGATTTTGAGTGCATCTTCCGCTGTTTTGAGCTTCCGCTTCGCTTTTTCAGGCTACGCAGTGATGGCGACGAGCCTTTTGTGGAGGTTCTTCGCTCCAACAATTTGTCCGGCGTGAGATCGCCCGCATCGTTATCTTCGCCGGGACGAGTTGTTCATCCAAGTTGTCCTGTTCGGACGGTTGCTCGGTAGCATGTTCGTCTTCCACCGGTTCGCCCTGCTCTATGGCTGGGTTTTTGCTGAGGCGGGACTTGGTGCGGCGTTTATGTTGCCATTTTGACTGTTTTTAGAGGGATTTATCCTTCGTAGTGTCCCGTTGTTCCTCGTCGTCACTTCCTTTAGGTGTATCCACCATGTATACATCATGGGACGAGGTGGTTGTCCAGTATCCTATAGGTGTTGGTTCATGGTTGTCTCCTACATCGTCGTCCATGCCGTCGATGTCTTCGGAGTCGAAATTGAGCACGTCGTTTAAGCTTTCGACAGTGGCTACAAAGTGGGAGGTGGGTGGGCGTTGAATTTCTTCGTCGTCCACATCCCAACCTTCCTGACCGTAGTCCGGCCAGGGATCTCCGGATAAAGAGAGAGACTTTAGTGAATTCATGATGTCGCCAAAGGACGAGTGCTGAAAGATGTCCGCGGGCAAAGGAACTCCATGACCGCGCCCAATCGGATTCGATTCAGGGGCGGAGGGTTCGGAGTCCGGAGAGGAGTCCGGCACCTTGGAGTCACGGCCTTCGCAGCGACAGGGATGGAGTTCGCTCAATCGCCGTTGAGATCATAGCCCCGAGGCAAAGGTTCCAACCACTCGCCCTCGATCGGGGAACCGCTCCGGATTAAGGGTCGGAGCGGAGTCGGTGCGGCCTCCGTGGCCTTTGTTCGGTGGCGAGCTAGATCGCACTTCGAGACAAAGGCGGCACGCTTGGCTGTGGCTCGAATCTGCCGAAGATCAAGTCTCCGCGGACATCGGCCGTATAGTTCAAGCTTTCCAAATCTGACACGATGGCCAGGGGCGAGCTTTCGATCTGCTCCAGATGGCTGCTTAATTGCCCGCAGCAAAAGCCGCCGAATACGAAGATCTGTCCGGGAGAAAAGTCTCACCCTGGACCGCGTCGTTGTTGATGATCAAAGGAGCCATCGGGCCTATCGGTGACGACACGCAGGAACTCTCAATGAAAGCACCAATGTCGGTGTCAAACCGCGGATCTCGGGTAGGGGGTCCCGAATCGTGCGTCTAGGCGGATGGTAACAGGAGACAAGGGACACGATGTGTTTACCTGTGTTCGGTCCCTCTCGATGGAGGTAATACCCTACTCCCGCTTGATTAATATTGATGATATGGGTAGTACAAGAGTAGATCTACCACGAGATCAGAGAGGCTAAACCCTAGAAGCTAGCCTATGGTATGATTGTTGTTTTTTCTATGGACTAAAACCCTTCGGTTTATATAGACACCGAATAGGGTTAGGGTTACACAGAGTCGGTTACAATGGTAGGAAATCTATTTATCCGTATCTCCAAGCTTGCCTTCCACGCCAAGGAAAGTCCCATCCGGACACGGGACGAAGTCTTCAATCTTGTATCTTCCTAGTCTAGGAGTCCGGCCAAAGATGATAGTTCGGCTATCCGGGCACCCCCTAGTCCAGGAATCCCTCAGTGGGGGTTATGTGGAGAAGACAAAAAGGGAGAAAGTCTCACATCGACGCGGCTAACCAACGGGCTATGGAGATCCCCATCAATTGATGTCAATGCGAGGAGTAGGGATTGCCATGCAACGGATGCACTAGAGCAATAAGTATATAAAGCTCAAACTGAAACTAAGTGGGTGTGTGCATCCAACTTGCTTGCTCATGAAGACCTAGGGCATTTGAGGAAGCCCATCGTTGGAATATACAAGCCAAGTTCTATAATGAAAATTCCCACTAGTATATGAAAGTGATAACTTAAGGGACTCTCTATGTGAAGAACATGGTGCTACTTTAAAGCACAAGTGTGGTAAAAGGATAGTAACATTGCCCCTTCTCTCTTTTTCTCTCTTTTTTTTGGCCTTCTGTTTTTTTTGGCCTTTCTCTTTTTTATTTTTTATTTTTTTATTTTTTTTCATCCGGAGTCTCATCCCGACTTGTGGGGGAATCATAGTCTCCATCATCCTTTCCTCACTGGGGCAATGCTCTAATAATGATGATCATCACACTATTATTTACTTACAACTCAATATTACAACTCGATACTAAAACAAAGATATGACTCTATATGAATGCCTCCGGCGGTGTACCGGGATGTGCAATGATCTAGCATAGCAATGACATCAAAAAACGGACAAGCCATGAAAACATCATGCTAGCTATCTTACGATCATGCAAAGCAATATGAGAATGAATGCTCAAGTCATGTATATGATGATGACGGAAGGTGCATGGCAATATACTCGGAATGGCTATGGAAATGCCATGATAGCTAGGTATGGTGGCTGTTTTGAGGAAGATATAATGAGGCTTATGTGTGACAGAGCGTATCGTTGAAAGTGTAACTATCCCTAGGTGGTTTTGGTAATTCATAACAACATATAGCTCATTGAGCTAATGTTATTCCAAGACTATTATTTCAGGAAAGCTCAATGAATGGCATGGCATGGATGATGAAAGTGGATCCCTCAAAATGCTAATGACAAAGGATTGGCTCAAGCTCAAAAGCTCAAGACTCTTCATCTTATATTTTAGTGATCCAAGATCACATTGAGGCCATAGGAAAAGCCAATACTATGAAGGAGGGATGAGGTGTTGCTTAATGAGCCTCTTGCTTCATGTGCTTAGTGATATGCTCCAAAACCCTCAGCTACTTTCTCACATCCTCATATGACCTAAACATAAAGCCAAAATCGGTCACACCGATTCTTCCTATCCGTCGCCACCGATTTCAAAAGTCATAAGCCACTGCCACAAACCCTAGGCAAATCGGTTCTACCGATAGGGATCGCGGTCTCACCGAGATGGGATTGTAATCTCTCTATTTCCTTTTCGTAACTTTTCGGTCTCATCGAAAGAGCGGATCGGTCCCTCCGAGATTGCAATGTAAACTCTCTGTTTCCTTTTCGTAACTTTCCGGTCTCACCGAAGGAGCGAATCGGTCCCACCGAGTTTACCCGACCAACTCCCTGGTTAGCTAATTACCAAAATCGGTCTCACCGAGTTTGTGTAATCGGTCACACCGAGATTACGTTATGCCCTAACCCTAACCATATCGGTCTTACCGAGTTGCATGTCAGTCCCACCGAAAACCCTAATGGTCACTAGGTTTACTAAAATAGGTCCGACCGAGTTTGTTGATTCGGTCCCACCGAGATTGGTAAATTGTGTGTAACGGTTAGATTTTGTGTGGAGGCTATATATACCCCTCCACCTCCTCTTCATTCGTGGAGAGAGCCATCAGAACAAACCTACACTTCCAACTTACCATTTCGAGAGAGAACCACCTACTCATGTGTTGAGACCAAGATATTCCATTCCTACCATATGAATCTTGATCTCTAGCCTTCCCAAGTTGCTTTCCACTCAAATCTTCTTTCCACCAGATCCAAATCCTATGAGAGAGAGTTGAGTGTTGGGGAGACTATCATTTGAAGCACAAGAGCAAGGAGTTCATCATCAACACACCATTTGTTACTTCTTGGAGAGTGGTGTCTCCTAGATTGGCTAGGTGTCACTTGGGAGCCTCCGACAAGATTGTGGAGTTGAACCAAGGAGTTTGTAAGGGCAAGGAGATCGCCTACTTCGTGAAGATCTGCCGCTAGTGAGGCAAGTCCTTCGTGGGCGACAGCCATGGTGGGATAGACAAGGTTGCTACTTCGTGGACCCTTCGTGCGTGGAGCCCTCCGTGGACTTGCGCAACCGTTACCCTTCGTGGGTTGAAGTCTCCATCAACTTGGAGGTACGATAGCACCACCTATCGGAACCACGCCAAAAACATCCGTGTCTCCAATTGCGTTTGAATCCTCCAAACCCTTCCCTTTACTTTCTTGCAAGTTGCATGCTTTAATTTCTGCTGCTCATATACTCTTTGCATGCTTGCTTGAATTGTGTGATGATTGCTTGACTTGTCCTAAGATAGATAAAATCTGCCAAACTCTAAAACTGGGAAAAGGTTAAGTTTTTAATTGGTCAAGTAGTCTAATCACCCCCCTCTAGACATACTTCAAGGTCCTACAAGTGGTATCAGAGCTTTGGTCTCCATTTGCTTTGATTTCCATAGCTTTTGGTGGTCATAGCCTTGGTTTCACAACCTAGGAGAGTATGGCGTCCTAGCGAGGAAATTATCACCATAGAGATCCTTACTTTGATGGTACTAATTTTGCTAGTTGGAAGCATAAGATGAAAATGCATATTCTCGGACATAACCCCGCCGTTTGGGCAATTATTTGTATTGGCTTGCAAGGGGAATTCTTTGATGGGAGAGAGCCGAACCGTGAAGCTAATGCGGAAGAGTTGAAGATGCTGCAATACAATGCTCAAGCTTGTGATATCATCTTCAATGGATTGTGCGCCGAAGAATTCAACAAAATCAGCCGTCTTGATAATGCAAAGGAAATTTGGGACACTTTGATTGATATGCATGAAGGTACCGAATCCGTTAAGCAATCCAAGTTGGATGTGCTCCAAAGTCAGCTTGACAAGTTCAAAATGAAGGATGGTGAAGGTGTCGCTGAAATGTACTCTAGGCTTGCACTTATCACAAATGAGATTGCCGGCTTAGGGAGTGAAGAGATGGCCGACAAATTCATCATCAAGAAGATCCTAAGAGCATTGGGTGGAAAGTATGATACCGTGTGCACATTGATCCAAATGATGCCAAACTACAAAGATCTCAAGCCAACAAAAGTCATTGGAAGAATTGTTGCTCATGAGATGTCACTTAAGGATAAGGAGGAACTTCACAACAAGTCAAGTGGTGCTTACAAAGCCTCAAGTGAATCCCCCACATCATCAAGTGAGAAACAAACCTTCAATGAAGAATTGAGCTTAATGGTGAAGAACTTCAACAAATTCTACAAGAGTAGAAGAAAAGAAAGAAGCTCCAAGTCAAGGTCTTACCATGAAAAAAGATCTTCTAGTCGAGAGCGCAATTGCTACAATTGTGGGAGACCCGGACACTATTCCAATGAGTGTATGGCACCCTACAAAAGAAGAGAAGATTCTCCAAAAAGAAGAAGTAAAAGAAAAGAATCACCACCAAGAGAGAGGAGGAGTAGAGATGATCGTTATGAATGAAGACCCTCACGGAGAAGCAAGGATTCGGAAAGGAAGGACAAGTCATCAAAGAGCTACACAAAACGAAGACATCAAGCTCATGTTGGTGAATGGGCATCCGCCCGACTCACCATCACTCCGAGAGAAGCTATCACTCCGACTCCAAATATACTCAAGATGAAGGTGTTGCCGGTCTAGCACTTGTGTCAACCAACTCCTACGACATATTTGAATCACCAAATGAAGGAATTGGAAGATGCTTCATGGCCAAAGGTCCTAAGGTAACACACCCCGAGTATGTTGATTTTGATGTTGATGAAGATGACTTGCTAGGTGATGATGATTTACTTGTTGACAACTCTAGTGATGAATACTATGATGAAACGTCAATTAATCATGCTAATCAAGATGAAACGAATGACAATGATAAGGAGAAGATTGAGCGTCTAACTAAAGAACTAAACACTCTTAAGTTAGCTCATGAAACTATCTTCAAGATCATCGAGAACTTTTAAGGGCTCATGAGAAGTTATGCTTTGAAAAGCTCAATCTTGAGCAAGAGCATGAGTTCTTAAAAGCAATCAATGATGATCTCCGTAAGAAAAGTTCTTCTTACATTGCCAAGCATTTACTCTTATCTACTTACATGCCTCAAGTCAAGTCTAGTAACAAGAACAAGAAAGATTCTTCCTCTAGTAGTAACAATAATAATGTCAAATCCAATATTGTTGCTTATAGTAGTTCCCTTGATTCCACTAATGATCCTCTTAGCCAAGTTACACTTGAGCAAGAAAACAGCTTATTGAAGGGAATTATAGAGAAAGGTGTATACAAGAGTCTTGCCGGGAGTAAGCAATTTGAGGAAATTATACGCAAGCAAGGAAGGCACCGGAAGAATCAAGGTGTTGGTTTTGAACGAAAGATCAATGCCAATGGAGTTGAGTGGGAAGAAGATCAATACCTCAAGACGAAGTTTGTTCCTCAACAAGAGAAGTATGATCCTACTTCCTTCAAGGGAACACAAGCACAAGATGATCTTCCACCACAAGACCACAAGAACAAAGGCAAGGACAAGCTTCAAGAAGAGATTGATGCATTTGAATAAGCACCTAAGGTCTCGGTCAAGTGGATTCCCAAGACTACGTCAAGTTCTACCTCATCAAGTACAACTACAACTCCAAGGATTCCCATCAAGATGATGTGGATCCCGAAGAATAAGAACTAGAGAGTTCTTGAGGGTGACTCCGCCAACACATTTCACTCATATCATTATGGCAAGGACAAGTGCAATCAACTTCCATATCTTGCACTAGTTCAAGGAGTCACAAACCCTCATGTTGGTAAGGCAAGGGACAAGGTAACCTAATGTTTTCATGGACATCATTTTGTGTGTGCATCACTCTATGTCTATGGATATTCTTGTTTGTTCCTTGTAGGACTAACCCATGTAGGTATTGAAAGTTCAACTCACTCCAAAGGATTGCTCCAAAAAGATCTACATCAACATTGATCATCCACATCTTCAACACCTGCATGAAGTCATCATCGACAAAACCCAAGGTTAGTTCATCCCTCTTAGGGGGGATCTCACATCTAGGGGGAGCTTAACTCTAAGAATTGAGTCAAAGCAACTCTAATGATGTGAACACATAAATGCTTTATGTAAAAGTGGTAACCCCACTTGAGCTTAAACGATGAGTATGACCTATGATCAAGTGTTTATCATTTGACTCCTAAGTCAATATACTCATATGTAGATGACATAGTCATCGCCAATTGCTTGGTAGATGCTAGAATTGGTTGTGCATGCTTTGCCACATATTTCATTTGCCATCTTATTGTGTGAGCATGTTGGTTGCATACTTTACTCATTCGAGGACATCCAGTTGTTGTTTTGATTGATTGGCTTATTTTTCTTTGGCCAAGTGGATGGACAAGAATGCCTAAGAACCTTCTCTAGCTATCTATGCTTTTCTCGTCTCAAACTCTATTCATGCTACATCACAAAATTTGATCAAGTCAGATTCGAACCACTCTGTGTGAGGAGCACTCGGAGTCCCCGATTCGTCATAGACTTAAACTTCCAAAACTTCTTTGTGATTTTCGGTCCAACCGATTCCTCCATTTCGGTCTTACCGAGATCACTTAGTCGATCTAGGTTTTCAATCTCGGTGCAACCGATTTGAACTTCGGTCACACCGAGTTGCAATAATCAGACATGCTTTTGCATCTCGGTGCCACCGAGTTGTTCCACTTGGTCACACCGACAGGGTCGGGCTATATATAGTCACGGGCAAAAATTTGGAAATTTCTTCGAACCTCTTCGCCCGCGCAATAACTCGCTCTGCCCAACGTGGTCTCCGGATCGTCTCCTCGTCGCCAGCCGCCTCCTGTTGCTGGTTTCCGCCACCGTCAACGCAATTCAACCCCACCATTTCCGTCGTAGCGAGTCTCCGCCGAACTAGGGTATGGACTCGATCACTGTGCTTTCCTCGTCTGATTCTCAGCACATTTTGTTCTTATTGATTCTAGCCACGATTGAAACACTCCTATCCATTCAATGTAATCCTTAGAATAGCTTTGATTCAAAAATTTAGGGTTAGGTTTCCGCCGAAACCATCTCGGACCCACCGAGTTGAAAAACTCGGTCCCACCGATTTGGCTTATGCCATTGCACTAGTGATACTCGGTCTGACCGAGAATTGCTAATCGGTGAGACCGATTTTAAGACTTTGTGAAACCCTAGCTGTCTCGGTGCCACCGAACTGTGACTCGGTCCAACCGAGTTCATCAGTTTAGGTTCCAAGACTGCTTCGGCATCACCGAGTTTGGAAATCAGTTGATCCGAAATGCTTTCTGTGGAAAACTAAAACTAAATTTTTTAGTCAACTTTTGCAAAAATCTCTGCATTTTGTGATGCTCATCCACTCTACCTCATCTATAACTCTTCACAGGGTCAGTGTTTGCAGCATGTCGCACCAGAGTGACAAATGTAACAGTCAAGAGCAGGTGAACATGAGTGAGGGCACTAGTCCCTCCAAAGACTTCAGATGAAGGCAGCAGGAGCACCCCAAGCAATTTGCCTAAAGCTGCCACCAGACAAAGAAAGAAGAAAACCTCAGATTCTGAAGATGAGGATTATAGGGCAGAAGAGGATGAGGCAACCTCCAAGAAGGCAGTGCTCAAAAAGGAGTATGGCTCTGCACAAAGCACAAAGCCTGGACTCAATAGGAAGGTTCCTACCAAGAGGACACCTATGCCAAAGGTCAGAGCATCAACTCAAATTCCTGAAAAGCCTGATCCCAAAGAGCCAGTTGCTGCTGAAGGAAAGAAGAAAAACAAAGGGTCAAGAAGACCACAGTCAGAGTCATTGGGAAGCCTTCCATGATGGAAGAGGAAGAAGAGATTGCTGCACCAGCACCCAAGGCACCAAAGCTCATGGGTGATGCAATAAGATCAGGGGCTGCCACATCTATGCCCAAGGAAGCACCCAAAGCTGCCCCCAAGGCCAAGTCTGCACCAAAGAGGAATACCAGGAGTATTCCAAATGAGAAGAACAAGGCCCCAAAGTGCTCGAGGTTGGCGATGAAGAAGATGAAGAAGGACAAGTTCGAGGAAGCTCAAGGCCAAGATACCAGACCACAATGATGCCCATCCCGTGGTACGAGGACATGAAGATCAGAAGAGACAATGGGTTGAGGCTATGGAGGATGACAGATCCATATGCCACAAGGAGAAGGACTGCTGTGGATTACAGGTTCCACACCAAGGAACAGCAGGACTTCTATGAGACCATTCTGCTGGATAAGAAGCCTATCGTTTGTGATATGAGGTGGGTCGACTGGACCTACATGAAGGAAAATGTAGAGCACTATCCTGGAGTGCAAGACAGTTTTGTTGCTGTTGGAGTTGCAGACTTTGTTGGGCAAAAGCTCACCAACTGGAACGATGAACTTATCATGCAGTTCTACTCCACACTACAGCTTTTATCCAGATGGCAGGATAGTGTGGATGTCTCAAGGTACAAGGTACCACTAACTGTTGAGGAGTGGGCAAAGTTGATCAATGCCCCAGAGGAGAATGAAGATGACACGGATGTATATGCCAAGAAGAAAATGGACCACAATTCCATGGCACACATTTACAAGGAGATCCTGCATACGACCATTGAGACATTTAAGTTTGGATCAGTCCACTTCCTTCTGTCAGGGCTGCCAACTATCAACTGCATCTTAAGGCACACTCTATTGCCTAAGTCTGGTGACCACAACATGATTAGGGGGCATGCAATCAACATGTTGCATTTGTTTGATGTGCCACAGAAATTCAAAGTCATGAGCCTTATGGTTGAAACCATTAAGAGGACTGCAGTAGACCAGAAGAGGAGTTGTGGATATGCCCCTCAGATCCAGGAGTTGATTAACTCAAAGATGGGCACAGGCAAATATCTATTGGATAAGGAACATTTTCCACTTTATCCAGACTTTGAGGACAATGAGGTTGCCATGAATGAGAATGATCCATCGTCAGTTCAAGCTCAAGAGAAGAAGGAGAAGACAAGGAAGGAGAAAGCTGCCAGGATGCCAACTCAAGAGGAGGCATCTGAGTATTTCTTGAAGAACAAGTAGGAGCAGCTTGGTTACTTAATAGCATCAACACTGAGGATTGAGAAGGGATTGGCCACCCTCACTCAAAATCAGGAGAGCTTGGAAGGAATCATGGAACAAAAGTTCTATGACTTAGATGTGAAAGTAACTGAGATTCGGTCAGCAATAGAGCAACTATAGGATGACATGCAGGAGTGGAAGGGAAAAACAACGACTGATGCATTTGCCAGAGTGCCAAGAGCTCAGAGGTCAGCCGAGTGCCAACTCCGGACACCAGAGCCACCTCCTCAGCTCTAGCTACAGCACCAGCCCAACCAGCTCCACCACCTACACCAGCTCCAGCTCCATCTACTTCAACTGAAGCTTTCGTCCTCGGTGCTATCCAGACACCACCACCTGAAGATCAAGCCTGAGAGTCGATCTAGCACTATGCATTTTCTAGGAACTTTTTTGTAACTTGTTGCCAAAGGGGGAGAAAAATGTGTAGATCATAGGCTTCGAGAGAGAGAGTGTTGCTTTTGTTCTCTCTTGATTTGGTGTTTTTTAAACTTGTTTGCTTTTGATTGCTTGAGATACTATGCTATTCTTGTGAGACATTGATGATCATGTGATTGATCATAAGCTACACTTATGCATGTTTGATGATATTATCTTATCTACCTATGTGATCATTCACTTTGCTTGGTGATGAGTGCATGTATTCTCTATTTATCATTTTTTAGCGCTCCACCAAGATGTATGTGACACGGAAGAGTAACCCATGAGCCTAATTCCTTGTGCATTTGCAGTCCAAAGCAAATCTTAAACTATGCACAAATTTAGGGGGAGCTCTTGCTTATCACATACTTCTCAAAGCGACGATGTTCTTTCAATCTTATTATCATTTGTCGAAGCTTTGATCTATATGTTGTCATCAATTACCAAAAAGGGAGATTGAAAGTGCAACTATCCCTAGGTGGTTTTGGTAATTCATAACAACATATAGCTCATTGAGCTAATGCTATTCCAAGACTATTATTTCATGAAAGCTCAATGAATGGCATGGCATGGATGATGAAAGTGGATCCCTCAAAATGCTAATGACAAAGGATTGGCTCAAGCTCAAAAGCTCAAGACTCTTCATCTTATATTTTAGTGATCCAAGATCACATTGAGTCTATAGGAAAAGCCAACACTATCAAGGAGGGATGAGGTGTTGCTTAATGAGCCTCTTGCTTCATGTGCTTAGTGATATGCTCCAAAACCCTCAGCTACTTTCTCACATCCTCATATGACCTAAACATAAAGCCAAAATCGGTCACACCGATTCTTCCTATCCGGCGCCACCGATTTCAAAAGTCATAACCCACTGCCATAAACCCTAGGCAAATCGGTTCTACCGATAGGGATCTCGGTCTCACCGAGATGGGATTGTAATCTCTCTATTTCCTTTTCGTAACTTTTCGGTTTCACCGAAAGAGCGGATCGGTCCCACCGAGATTGCAATGTAAACTCTCTGTTTTCTTTTTGTAACTTTTCGGTCTCACCGAAGGAGCGAATCGGTCCCACCGAGTTTACCCGACCAACTCTCTGGTTAGCTAATTACCAAAATCGGTCTCACCGAGTTTGTGTAATCGGTCACACCGAGATTACGTTATGCCCTAACCCTAACCATATCGGTCTTACCGAGTTGCATGTCAGTCCCACCGAAAACCCTAATGGTCACTAGGTTTACTAAAATCGGTCTGACCGAATTTGTTGTTTTGGTCCCACCGAGATTGGTAAATTGTGTGTAACGGTTAGATTTTGTGTGGAGTCTATATATACCCCTCCACCTCCTCTTCATTCATGGAGAGAGCCATCAGAACAAACCTACACTTCCAACTTACCATTTCTGAGAGAGAACCACCTACTCATGTGTTGAGACCAAGATATTCCATTCCTAACATATGAATCTCTAGCCTTCCCAAGTTGCTTTCCACTCAAATCTTCTTTCCACCAGATCCAAATCCTATGAGAGAGAGTTGAGTGTTGGGGAGACTATCATTTGAAGCACAAGAGCAAGGAGTTCATCATCAACACACCATTTGTTACTTCTTGGAGAGTGGTGTCTCCTAGATTGGCTAGGTGTCACTTGGGAGCCTCCGACAAGATTGTGGAGTTGAACCAAGGAGTTTGTAAGGGCAAGGAGATCGCCTACTTCGTGAAGATCTACCGCTAGTGAGGCAAGTCCTTCGTGGGCGACGGCCATGGTGGGATAGGCAAGGTTGCTACTTCGTGGACCCTTCGTGGGTGGAGCCCTCCGTGGACTCTCAAGAACTGCTACCCTTCGTGGGTTGAAGTCTCCATCAACGTGGAGGTACGATAGCACCACCCATCGGAACCACGCCAAAAACATCCGTGTCTCCAATTGCGCTTTGAATCCTCCAAACCCTTCCCTTTACTTTCTTGCAAGTTGCATGCTTTAATTTCCGCTGCTCATATACTCTTTGCATGCTTGCTTGAATTGTGTGATGATTGCTTGACTTGTCCTAAGATAGATAAAATCTGCCAAACTCTAAAACTGGGAAAAGGTTAAGTTTTTAATTGGTCAAGTAGTCTAATCACCCCCCCCCCCCCTCTAGACATACTTCAAGGTCCTACAATCGTATCACGGGGTTTGGATGCACCGGCGAAGTTTGCACCAACTCTCGAGGTGAGAAAGGGCAATGCACGGTACCGAAGAGGCTAGCAATGATGGAATGGCGAGAGTGCGTATAATCCATGGACTCGACATTAGTCATAAAGAACTCACATGCTTATTGCAAAAATCTATTAGTCATTGAAACAAAGTACTACGCCAAGATGCTCCTAGGGGATAGATTGGTAGGAAAAGACCATCGCTCGTCCCCGACCGCCACTCATAAGGAAGGCAATCAATAAACACCTCATGCTCCGACTTCGTTACATAACGGTTCACCATACATGCATGCTACGGGACTTGCAAACCTCAACACAAGTATTTCTCAATTTCACAATTACTCAACCAGCATGACTCTAAAATCACCATCTTTATATCGCAAAACTATTACAAGGAATCAAACATATCATATTCAGTGATCTACAAGTTTTATGTAGGATTTTATGACTAACCATGTGAATGATCAGTTCCTGTCATCTCTCTAAATATATATAAGTGAAGCAAGAGAGTTTAATTCTTTCTACAAAAGATATTCCCACGCTCTAACAATTATAAGTGAAGCAAAAGAGCATTCTACAAATGGCGGTTGTCTATGTAAAGAGAAACAGGCAATCCAAACTTCAAATGATATAAGTGAAGCACATGAAGCATTCTATAAAGCCATACTCAAAAGATATAAGTGAAGTGCAAAGATCATTCTTATAAATCAACCAAGGACCATCTCATACCAGCATGGTGCATGAAAGAAAAATAAAAACCTAAATGCAAAAGACGCTCCAAGACTTGCACATATCGCATGAACGAAACGAATCCGAAAACATACCGATATTTGTTGAAGAAAGAGGGGATGCGTTCCCAGCATCCCCAAGCTTAGACGCTTGAGTCTCCTTGAATATTTACTTGGGGTGCCTCGGGCATCCCCAATCTTGAGCTCTTGCCTCTCTTCCTTCTTTTCACATCGAGACCTTCTCGATCATCGAACACTTCATCCACACAAAACTTCAACAGAAAACTCGGTAAGATCCGTTAGTATAATAAAGCAAATAACTACTCTAAGTACTGTTGCAAACCAATTCATATTTTATTTTTGCATTGTGTCTACTGTAATATAACTTTTTCATGGCTTAATCCACTGATATAAATCGATAGTTTCATCAAAACAAGCAAACTATGCATCAAAAACAGAATCTGTCGAAAACAGAACAGTCTGTAGCAATCTGAACATTCACCATACTTATGATACTTGAACAATTCTGCCAAAATTAGGAAAAATAAATAATTTTTACAGTAAGACATTGCAAAAAGAATCAGAACCATTCGACGTTCCAGTAAAAAAATTAAAATTCACGTACTACGGCCAAAGTTTCTGTCCTGCACCGCACAAACCAACAAGCATTGTAAACATCCTAAAGGCAAACCTTGGCACATTATTTTTATAATACAATGGAATTGTACAAGGGGATAATTATTTTTGTTGAAAAGTTTCTGTAATCAAGATTCACAAAGTTGTCGTGAGCATGAACAAAGTTCAAGGAGCTCTCCCACTTCAACAATGCTTGTCTTTCTCACTTTCGCTTTTCTTTTTGAAAAGTTTTGGGTTCCCCTCTTTATTTTTGTTGTTTTTAAACTATATGAAAGAACTCAACAAAAATAAATGACTCTCTAAAACTTCTGGGTTGTCTCCCTGGCAGCGCTTTCTTTAAAGCCATTAAGCTAGGCATATAGTGCTCAAGTAGCAAATCCACCCGGATCGCAAGGTATATCAAAGCCAATTTTAATTAGCAATGATTTGTAATTTAGTAGTGAGCACAAAGCAGCATATATCATGTAATGATGAAGTCTAACTCTCTTTCTATGCATCGGCATGTCATAAAAGAATAATTCATGCACATATAGTAAAGGCCAATGCATAGTATAAGCAGATTCTTGCAATTCTATCATATTGGAAACATAAAGAGGCGGAGATATAGTTCCTCTCTCATAATAATTGCAAGTAGGAGCAGCAAGCACATGCATATTACATTCATCAAAATCATCATGTGCAATGGTAAAAGGCAACCTATCAATATAATCCTTAATAACAGCAAACTTCTCCGATATAGTGTAGTTGGGAGAATTCAAAAAGATAATAGGACTATCATGCGTGGGTGCAATAGCAACAATTCCATGTTTAACATAAGGAACTATAGCAAGTTCATCTCCATCTTTATATTTACTAATTGGAAGCACTAATCAAGCCTCCACGTTAATCCTAGGAAATAGTAAAAATTACCCGTTGGATATCTCTGTAAGGTATTTACAGCCGATGGATGATGTATGTTACGAAGGAAGGAGTCCTTGCACAATATCCCACCAAGCGCATCTCTTCCTTCCAACAAAAAAAAGAAAGAAAATCTATCCCCACGCACTGTCCCACCAGGAGCATCTCTTCCTTCCCTAAAATAAAATAGATCTATCCCCACATTTAAAAAAAAACTTCTATGGGCAGCCAAAAGAATATTCTCCCAAGACTCCTTTCCTCCGCCGCCGATCAGATGCCTCGCGCAACTACCCCCCGTCCTCATCACCAAGACGATCTAATCGCTGGATTTCCAACCACGTGGTAATCTATGTATGAGAAACATTACCCCCACCCCAACTTCATGATCTCTGTCCAGTTCACTTCCTCTCCTACCATCGATTCTCTTCGACCTGGGCAATCAGCCCGGTTTGCTTCCTCTCCTATTTTAGCTCCGCCCCAACAGGTTGCAATCCATGATGCAGATGAGGAAGCCCTTTGAATCTCAAGTTTGAGGTCGTGATCAATTAACTGCAATCCACAATCTTTGATGCATCAGAAGACAGGTATAGGAGAGCCTCAAGGTTTGGTCTGCATCTGCTCCAGCCGCACCATGCTGTCCATGCAGCAACGCTGCATGCATGAACAAGTCATACAATTATTATCAGATGTTTGGGCACTTTGAGGTTTGCAGGAGGATTTACAGATTTTATTCTATGTTACCTTAACTGAATTAGTCAATACCATATTTTTCTATTACCCCGGCTGCACATGTTCTGTGTACGTGATGTGCTAAGATTAGGATTTTTATTGGCTTTGATGATACTAATTCCACCCTTACTTTGATTGGATTTTTTTTTCAAGGCTTTGATTTTTCCCTCCAACAATCAGCCCTCTATTTCCCTGTCTGTACAATGTAAATTCATGTTGTGAGTATATCATGTGCTTGATGAAATCCGCAGAAGAACTAACCATGGAGTCCTTGGCAGCTGTCTGATGTAGCTTTTTATTCAGTACAACCTCATTGGTGGCATCTCTATTTGATCAACGTCTGACGGTTTTCTGTATGTTGTGGCTCTGAAATTCTCCAAGCACGGTTTGACATAAAAACGTTTCTTTTGCAATATAGGTATATTTATTCATCAGTACTCTTATTACGCATCCCTTTTCTTTCTATAAAGATAATTTTTTTCTGCTTATTCTATGTACCGACCTATAAACTGTTCATAATCTCTCTTCTAATATTCTTTTGTCTTCCTTCCACAAAGTCACGACCTATGCACATAAAACTTACAATTGCATGATACTGTCAGGGATGGGAGAAGGTACAGGCCAGTGGTTTAGTTGATGTAGTTGTCCAGGTAATGAACATTGCAGCATAATTGCATTAGTACTTGATAAGCAGATTTGAGAAATAATTTAGAATTGCATTGATATTCTGTGAGCAAATAGATGAATAGTTAACAAGTATTGACATTATGAATGTGCAGTGAGAAAATAAATATATTTTCCTTCTGTGTAGAAAGTCCTTTGTATTAAGTTTTATGGAATAATTTGTTTATATTTATTTGCGCAGAAACTTCTTAGACTGTATGGAAGATGTAAAAAAACCTAATCAACTAGGCAGCCTCTTATAGATCAGGTTAATGCCATACATTACTCATTCATGCTTTGTATGTTATAGTAATATAAATAATTAGTCCTTGAATCGGTGTGATACCACTGTTAGATACAGAACCATCATAAAGAAGACAGTTGTGATGTTGATCATGTAAATGTATCTACGATGAGTTGACGATAGTGAAACAATCCGATTCTGTCTTATGCAGACAAAACATGAAGAAAAGAATGGGGTGGCGATATGTTTGGTGAAGAAAAGAACGGGGTGTGGTGATGTGTTTTGTATGAAGGAAACATTTTTGCTAGCCTGTGTCGGGGTCAAGGTTTTATCAGCAGCAACATTTATTTAGTGTGTTATATATTCCTTGCTTTCTGTACATGTATTATATTTACACATACATAGTCATGGTGATATGTGAATTGCGACTGCAGTACTCTTTTTAGAATGTAGCATTTGCACTCTTTCATGTAGTGCATCTGGTATGGCCCAGTCCTTGATGTGCTTGATAGTTCGACAAATACAATATAGGCATGTTCATCCTCCAAAACAATATCAGGGTAAGTGTATTTCTTACCTTTCACGAGAAGGGCGTTTTTTGTTTTGTCTTCTTTGCTTTTACTAACATTTCTAGAATTACTTAAAATTTGTTGAGGAAAACATTCATCCTGCTTCAGCTAATTTAAAAGGAAACTTTAGTTTCATGTTTTGATAATTTGGTTGGTTGTTGAGTACCAAGTTTTTAGTTCACACCTTCTGGAACTATAGCTTCTTACATCCAAAGCAATATAACTTCAGTTCATCCCTTTTAGTTTTGTTGTGCAGAATTTCTTACGTACAACTGCATGTTTACAACCTGATATCCCTGTAAAAAATAAACGGAATTCCTCTCAGTTCATTACTCTTACCTTTTTCTGTATATTTTGCTCTTCATCTAAGCACGTTGGGTGTTTCACATGATGGCAGGTGCAAGGGTGCTGCCTTGAGAGATGCATTCATTATAAAGCAGATATCTGAATTCAAGTCAAAAGGGGGAGGATGGATGCCCAAATAAAAGATTATGTATCCTTGATTTCATCCATCTGATTTTGGTTTCGCAAGACTGAAGGCAGGGGTCATTGTGCCATAGTACTAAACGCCTTGGAGACATTGATCTCCATCCCTGTAGTTAAGCAACCTGACACGCTGCCGCTACAATTCTACTGGATCTCCTATGTGGCCTCTCTTAGTATCTTTCTCTCTAACAAGCCGGATTGTTCCGACAAACTGCAGCCACCGTAATATCCTCTTTTTTTAAGGGGCCACCGTAATATCCTTGGACCTGCAAGTTGATGAGGAAGTCGTTTCCCACCAGGAATACTGCTTCAGATCTTTGGGGGCTGTTGAGGAGCAGATTGATCCATCAACGCCCATGTCCATCGCAGTCATGTAAATACTCATACTCCACATGGCGGCAACATGTGTAGTCTAGCCATCAGAGCATCTAGCCGAATATGTTGCCCATGAACACAATGTATATCTATCCCTATGCTTGGTGTTCATAGCGGGGTTCATGTCAATACGCCAGATATAAGGTGTGCGGGCCAAAGCCACATCCACCCGCCGTTGGTTTTGAATGGTATGTTTCCTCTGATCTCTTCACACGTTGAATTGCAGCCTCTGGACTATGGAATAAAGAAAAATATTTTATCATATGATGGCTTCACATGTTGAATTGTTGAGTACCTCTGGAATACGAAAAAAATAATATATTTTATTACTACAGAATCTAACTTGAGAGTTTATATATGATGGTTTTAAGAAACATGATGATTTGGCTAGCTTAGTTAGGAGCAAGCTATTCAAAATATTTGTTGTGGTAAGTGCGCTAAATACTTATAGATGGTAAGACATTAGTACCTATATGTGATATCCTGCATCTACTTCTCACATTATACATATGGTGCGCTATTTAGGGATATAAATAATAACATGATTGGAAAAATCAGGCAATATTGCAGAAAACGGGACTGAATTTTTAACTGTTTTGTTAATTTATAGCATGTGAAGCAATATGTTACTTCTAGAAAAATTTCTAACTTAGGTTCAGAGAAAGGTTCGCTTAAGTATTAAAAATTTTCTTTGCTCCTATATAATTCGTAGATAGTCATTCTCTGTAAATCTGTAGTCTGAACCAAGGGTTAGTAAAATCTTCTTATGATCAGCATTGCTCTCCTCCGAATTGCATTAGCCATTCTGATTATCTCACGCTGGTGGAATAGGTGAAGCAGGCCTAAACTTCCCGACTCTGTTTTTTTCTTTCCTGAGAGAGACCAAGTGCATGACGACTTGCGTATGTGAGATCTCATGTACGTGGGACCTCATGTTTCGTCCCATGGCTATAAACACATCGTAAATTAATTGGACGATTTAAACTGCTATATACATTTTGTTTGACCAAAGTTAATAAGTATTGAAAGTGTAAGAGTTGTCATATACGAATATTTACTAAATTTCTCACTTTAATGAAGAATAAGAAAATCTACCTAACTCAACTATATACTTTCACAAATATATGTACGGTTTATATGTAGAAATATGCATGTAGTGCATATCCAGTTAAGATATAATTATGAAATACAGGTGTATACTATAGTGAAAATAGTACTTCTTTGTGATACTATAAATTTTGAGTCGTTGCCAATGAAAATATGATTACATTAAGAATAACAAATGAATAATGCATGACTATGCAACAAACTCAATGGTGTATTGTGCGTATATGTTCTGTCATTTCTATTCGAACTTCGTCTTTTTAAGATCCATAATGTTTTTGTAGGTTGCTTAAATGCTAGCCCGTGCAGGTGCACGGGTTGATGACTAGTAAGCATAATTCATATTGGCATCTTGGCCACAAGCATAGCAAGCATCATCAAAAAGGGATATTTCAAAAGAATCAAAGGGATCATAATAGTCATCATAGCAATCATCCTTCGGTAAGCACGAAGGGGAATTAAACAATGTATGAGTTGAAGAGTTACTCTCATTAGAAGGTGGGCACGGGTGATCAATCCGCTCTTCCTCCTTTTGTTCTTCGCTCTCCTCCTCATCTTTTTCATCCAATAAGCTTATAGTTTCATCAATTTCTTCTTTCATAGATTCCTGCAAAATATTAGTCTCTTCTTGGACAGCGGAGACTTTCTTAATAAGTGCATTAATATAGGCATTATATTCATAATTCTCATAACAATATTTGAGGATAGCTAAATTTTCATATCTATAAACAGCATCATCAAAATCATCAAACTCTTTAAACATAGATTCAATTTCATAAGCACCCATAAAAGCAACAAATTCTTCTATTTGTTCCACATCATCGTAATCATATATACCTCTAGCATAAGAAGCCAAGGTTTCATTATCATTAAATTTGCATGAAAAGGGGAGGTGTGGAGCATTCATCCTAGAGCAACAAGTATAATCATATTCCGAGCATAGTTGTCTAGCATACCACTTCAATATATAAATTTGATCCCATAATAGTTTCCCTTTTTGTGTCAAGCGATAATTCCTAAAGTATTCACGTTGATCCAACGTTACTCCCATTACCAAATTGAATGAGGTTTTCAGGATTATCAAAGTGGTACATAATATTTTCACATATTGAGCATCGAGGGTTTTAGGAGGTTCCTCATCTCCATGAGTAACAAGTACACCTAATTTTTTTGGTATTTCATGTTCCATATCCATAACTAAAGATAAAGAACAACTAAGAACAACAAATAAAAATTACTTAGTGATAAAGCAAACAAGCACACACGAGAATATTCACCCCACGCTATGACTCCCCGGCAACGGCGCCAGAAAAAGGTCTTGATAACCCACAAGTATAGGGGATCGTAACAGTTTTTGATAAGTAAGAGTGTCGAACACAACGAGGAGCTAAAGGTAGAACAAATATGCCCTCAAGTTCTATCTACCACCAATACAACTCTATGCACGCTTGACGTTCGCTTTACCTAGAACAAGTATGAAACTAGAAGTACTTTGTAGGTGTGATAGGATAGGTTAGCAGGAAAATAAAGAGCGAGTAAATAAAAGCTAGGGGCTGCTTAGATAAAACACAACTAAAGTAAATATGGCGAGTGTGGAAAAGTGGTGGTAGGAGTTGTGGAATTGTCCCTAGGCAACTGACTATGTTACTAGACCGTTAATCACTATTGCAATTCTATTTGAGGGAGAGGCATAAGCTAACATACTTTCTCTACTTGGATCATATGCACTTATGATTGGAACTCTAGCAAGCATCCGCAACTACTAAAGATTCATTAAGGTAAAACCCAACCATAGCATTAAAGTATCAAGTCCCCTTTATCCCATACGCAAACAACCTACTTACTCGGGTCTGTGCTTCTGTCACTCACGCCACCCACCTTAAGCAAATCATAAACATATTGCAAACCTTACAGCGGAATCCCTCACGCTTGCGCGACACGGAGGGCACAATAGGACAGCACCAATAATAAAATATGCAATTCAAACCAATCATAGCAATTCATCAATCACCGATAGGACAACGAAAATCTACTCAGACATCATAGGATGGCAACACATCATCGGAAAATAATATGAAGCATAAAGCACCATGTTCAAGTAGAGGGTACAGCGGGTTGCGGGAGAGTGGACCGCTGAATATAGAGGGGGAAGGTGATGGAGATGTTGATGAAGATGACGGCAGTGTTGGTGAAGATCGCGGTGATGATGATGGCCCCCGGCAGTGCTCCGGCGCCACCGGAAGCAAGGGGGAGAGAGGCCCCCTTCTTCTTCTTCTTCCTTGACCTCCTCCCTAGATGGGAGAAGGGTTTCCCCTCCGGTCCTTGGCTCCCATGGCTTGGGAGGGGCGAGAGCCCCTCCGAGATTGGATCTATCTCTCTGTTTCTGCGTTCTGTCCTCTCGCTCTGTTTCACCGTTTCGCGTATATATGGAGATCCGTAACTCCGATTGGCCTGAAACCTTCGCCGTGATTTTTTTCCGAATATTAGCTTTCTTGCGGCAAAAGAAGAGCATCAACCGCCTTACGGTGGGCTCACGAGGGTAGGGGTGCGCCCAGGGGGGATGGTGCGCCCCCCTGCCTCATGACCACCTCGGGCACTGGCTCGTGTTGATTTTCCTTCCAAATTTTCCATATTTTCCAAAAATAAGCTCCGTCCGTTTTTATCCCGTTTGGACTCCGTTTGATATGGATATTCTCAAACCAAAACATGCAATGCATAGGGGACTGCACTGGGCACTAGATCAATATGTTAGTCCCAAAAATAATATAAAAAGTTGCCAAAAAGTATATGGAAGTTGTAGAATATTGGCATGAAACAATCAAAAATTATAGATACGACGGAGACGTATCAAGGAGGCGTTTCTTTTACTTACTCGAATTCGGAGCTCTCCGGGGACATTCGCAGATCTGCCACGCAGCGTATCAGATGCAGAGTTCTACCGTTCCCAAGAGGGGAGCTCAACGGAGAAGCTGTTCTGGTCCCAGTATGCTGGGGCTGAACACCCAACGCCTCTTAGTGATCAACTGAAGCAGTTGGTCGAACTCCATAGGTCGGCCGAAGTGGCTATGAAAGATTTCATAGTCCGGATGTGGCCTGGTGAGCCCCTGCCCACTAGCTACTTCAGCCTGATCAAGCGGGTGGTGAATGCCTGTCCGCGGCTTGAAATAATCAAGCGATCCGTTTGCATCGAGGGTGCTCGTCGGGCCTTTGCCCGCGCGAAGGTGCATTAGGGCAAGCTGGATGCGGAGAAGCTGGTGAAGGACGGTCCGCCTGAGGGCAAGGAGCATCACCGTCCCGAGAAGTACTATGATGACGTTATGAAAGGCGCTCGTCTCCTGGCCGATGAGTGTTCCAAGGACCAGATATTTGATTAAAATGTACCTCTGTCGCTGTTGTAATGTAAAGACGAAGTTATTTGTGCTATATAGCACTTTTTGATTTAAAATATTACCTTCTGTGCGGCTGTTTATAGAATACTGAAAGTAGGCGGTCGTCGGCTTCCGCCCCACGCAACTAGTGCCGGGTGTTCTCGAAAAACCCGGATACTCTTTATCCAAATGTTTGGTCCCTTAAGGAGGTATCCGGCACAGCGAACAAGGCAATCGGACTATTCGGCTTTATAACTTTCACTTAGCTATAGAAGTCTACAATTTTAAATTTCAGTGAAGCCCCTAGAATCCGGAAGGCCGAATTGGGGCGCTATATACGCCTAGATCGGACGAAGCCGATTTGTCGCCTAAAGCGGAAAATCTTTAAGGATTTTAAGACCTCTCGAACAGCGACCAGCTCTCGCCACATCATGCCGGTCAGTTTTCGGCTTTCTCTACTGAGGTGCTCGTCCGGAAGAACCGGGACACAATCACGATAGTTCTCCTGCGCTACCTTAGCCGATATAACGGAACGTAAGGTACCAAAACAAGGGAGCCGGGCTAACCCAACTGTAGAACCAAGACATGATTCAGAGCTGATGCATATAGTGCTATAAGTTCGGGGTGCCGCACTGTTTAAAGTGTTCGGACTTTACTTGCCATAGAACGGGGCACCATAGGGAGCCCCTGGCAAACGGACCGTACCAAAGTGTACGGATGCAATATCAAAGAAACATTTATAAGAAAAAATGTTCAAATAACAATGATGAGCTGACGCTATATATAATCTCCCATTGATGAAAATACGTTTAAGCGTATGTTTACAATGAATGCATTAAGCGGAGATAAATAGGACTATTTAACATGTCCTATCTGGAGGCAGGCCGCGTATGGATATATAAAACAGGTATAACGATCGTAAATAGATTCCACCTGGGTGTTTCCTTATATCTTGTGAAGCCTGTTGCCTCCTTGGTTTTCTCTCCTATGTAAGTCCGACAATCCGGCTCTTCTGAAGAGGCTGCTCTAAAGCACTGTCCTGAAAAAGAAGAAGGACAGGTTATGAAGCTATTTTAAGGTTATCCCGCACTGTTGACTGAGTCGTTGTTGCGCCTCTGCCTATGCCCATGGTATCTTGAGTGCGTAATTGTGTACGCGTGGCATGAATGCTGCTTGGATGGGGCTTAAGCGGAGGCCGGACTACTAGTCGCGCTCTTGGCGTGCCTGATGATCCTGTTGCGGGGTGTTCCGGACTCTCTTGACGGTGCTCGGATTGGTTTGTCGGAGGAGGCCGCATTGTACTTCCGCCGCCAGGGCTGCAGTATGTTCTTCTGTTCGGAGAGAGCGGTCCGTATTTCCGTTCACTGTTATGACCCCGCGTGGTCCTGGCATCTTGAGTTTGAGGTATGCGTAGTGTGGTACCGCATTGAATCTAGCGAATGCGGTTCGTCCGAGCAGTGCATGGTAACCACTGCGGAAAGGGACGATATCGAAGATTAACTCTTCGCTTCGGAAGTTATCCGGAGATCCAAAGACCACTTCCAATGTTATAGAGCCCGTGCAATGGGCCTCTACTCCAGGAATCACACCTTTAAAGGTGGTTTTGGTGGCCTTGATCCTTGAAGGGTCAATGCCCATTTTGCGCACTGTGTCCTGATAAAGCAGGTTCAGGCTACTGTCGCCGTCCATAAGGACGCGTGTGAGGTGAAATCCATCGATGATTGGGTCTAGAACCAATGCGGCTGAGCCACCGTGACGGATGCTAGTAGGGTGATCCCTACGATCGAAGGTGATCGGGCAAGCCGACCATGGGTTGAATTTTGGGGCGACTGGCTCCATCGCATAGACGTCCCGTAGTGCCCGCTTCCGTTCCCGCTTGGGGATGTGCGTGGAGTAGATCATGTTGACCGTTTTCACCTGGGAGGGAAATTTCTTCTGTCCCCCCCCCCCTCCCGTGTTCGGACGTCGAGGCTCCTCATCATCGTCGCTGTGCAACCCCTTGTCCTTGTCTTCGGTGTTTATCCTGCCGGCCTGTTTGAATACCCAGCAATCTCTATTGGTGTGGTTGGCTGGCTTGTCCGGGGTGCCATGAATTTGGCACGAGCGCTCGATATCACGGTCCAGTCTGGACGGTCCCTGATTATTTCTTTTGAACGGCTTCTTCCGCTGACCGGGCTTGGATCCGCTGAATCCGGTGTTGACTGCCGTGTCTTCGGCGATGTCGCCGTTGTTCCGTCGCTTATGTCTGTTACGCCGTGGCTTGCCCTTATTGTCACGACCATCCGAAGTGCTAGAATGTGGCGCGGTGCTGCTGCGAGCCAACCAGCTGTCCTCGCCCGAGCAAAAGCGGGTCATTAGTGTTGGGAGAGCTGCCATGGACTTGGGTTTTTCCTGGCCGAGGTGTCGAGCGAGCCACTTGTCACGGATATTATGCTTAAAAGCCGCCAGGGCTTCGGTGTCCAGACAGTCGACTATTTGGTTCTTTTTAGTTAGGAACCGAGTCCAGAATTTCCTTGCTGACTCTCCAGGTTGTTGAGTAATGTGGCTCAGGTCATCGACGTCTGGTGGTCGCACATATGTGCCCTGGAAGTTGTCGAGCAATGCGTCTTCCAGGTTTTCCCAACTGTCAATGGAATTTGTTGGCAGGCTATTTAGCCAGTGCCAGGCTAGCCCTTTGAGCTTAAGGGGAAGATACTTGATGGCATGTAGATCATCTCCGCGGCCATGTGAATGTGGAGAACGAAATCTTCGATCCATACTGCGGGGTCTGTTGTGCCATCATATGATTCGATGTTTACGGGTTTGAACCCTTCTAGGAATTCATGATCCATTACTTCGTCAGTGAAGCAGAGGGGGTGCGCGGCGCTTGTGTGCCGGGCTATGTGGCTACGCAGGTCGAATTGCTCTTGGTGGCTATATTCGGCCCGGCCGGACTTGTTGAAGGTGTATCTGGCGTGACGGTCGTCGTCGCGTGCCGAGGCGCGCCCCCGCGATCCATAGATCGATCTTGGCTGTCCTTTTTTGTTGCCCCGGGCCGTAGTATGTTGGCCTGGGGGTGTCGGCTGGTATGCGGACTGGTATGCTGTTTTATCCCGGCCACGAGGTGGCCGGTCAGCCGTTTGGCGCTCGAGTCCGTATTCCTCAGCTGCCAGGACTTTAGTCCATCTATCTGTGAGCAGGTCCTGATCAGCTTTGAGTTGCTGCTACTTCTTTTTCAGGCTCCTCGCAGTGGCTATAAGCTGGCGCTTGAAGCACTCCTGCTCTACGGATCCTCAGGCATGCCAAACTTGTTGTCGCCGAGGCTAATCTCGTCTTCGGAGGGGGGCATGTAGCTGTCCTCCTCCGGGTATTCGTCCGTCGCCTGTTCTTCTGGGCTGACCTGCTCATCCTCCTGTTCGGCTTGCTCGAAGGTGGGCAGATCAGGGTTGTGTTCTTCTTCGGCACCATTTGGATTGTTTTCGTCTCCTGGGCCGGTATTGCTGTGGTGGGGCTTGGAGTGGCGCCGATGACGCCCATTCTTTGCTTTTTCCCCTGAGGTTTTATCCTCCGTTGCCTCATCGCCATTTGTTTCCTTTGGAGTATCCACCATATATATATATCACAAGAAGAGGTGGTTGTCCACCGCCCAGTGAGCGGTGGTTCATGTTCTTCACCTGCATCGTCGTCTATACCGTCGATGTCTTCGGAGTCGAAGTCTAGTATCTCGGTTAAATCATCGACCGTGGCAATGAAGTGGGTGGTGGGTGGGCAACGAATTCCTTCATTGCCTGCTTCCCACTCGAGCCGGACATAGTTTGGCCATGAGCCTTCTGACAAAGAGAGAGACTTTAATGAGTCCAGCATGTCGCCAAAGGGCGAGTGCTGGAAGATATCCGCAGCGGTGAATTCCATTACCGGAGCCCAACCTGGCTCGGTCGGCTTGGGAGTGCGCGGACTGGAACCCACGTCCGGATACGAATCCGGAGGTCCGGAGTCACAGGTCACCATAGAGGCGAGACCCGTGTTCGGCTCCATCGCCGATGAGTGCGCGACCTGCGGGGCGGGGTCCAGCCCTCCGTCCTTAGGCAGCGCAGCCTGCTTCGAATTTAGGTCCGGGGATGCTAAGGGGGTGATACCCCGAGCTTCGTCCGACGGCAGGTCCAAGCCGTGCTCGTCGTGACCGTCCGGCGCTCCTGGCATAAGCCCAAATCCGTCGAAGATCAAGTCTCCGCGGATTTCCGCCGTGTAGTTCAGGTTTCCAAACCTGATCTGGTCGCCAGGGGCGTAGCTGTCGATCTGCTCCAGATGGCCGAGCGAGTTGGCCCACAGAGCGAAGCCGCCGAACACGAAGATCTGTCCGGGGGGAAAGGTCTCACCCGGGATTGTGTTGTTGACGATGACTGGAGGAGCCATCGAGTCCTGTAGCAACGACACAGAGGAACTCTCAATGAAAGCACCAATGTCCGTGTCAAAACCGGCGGATCTCGGGTAGGGGGTCCCGATCTGTGCATCTAGGCTGATGGTAACAGGAAGCAAGAGACACAGATGTTTACCCAGGTTCGGGCCCTCTCGATGGAGGTAAAACCCTACTTCCTGCTTGATTAATATTGAAGATATGGGTAGTACAAGAGTAGATCTACCACAAGATCGTAGAGGCTAAACCCTAGAAGCTAGCCTATGATGGTATGACTGTAATTGTGATCGGCCTTCTAAGGACCAACCTCTCTGGTTTATATAGACACCGGAGAGGGCTAGGGTTTACATGGAGTTGGTTACAAGGAAGGAAATATAATATCCGGATCGCCAAGCTTGCCTTCCACGCCAATGAAAGTCCCATCCGGACACGGGTCGAAGTCTTGAGTCTTGTATCTTCATGCTTCAATAGTCCGGACGATGTATACAGTCCGGCTGTCCGGATACCCCCTAATCCAGGACTCCCTCAACAGTGCCGTCCACTTGCTCCATTTTTATGTAAGCTACGCGGGAGGAGTGCAAAACACCGCGGATCTTATTTTGATCGAGGCATACTGTTCCCTGCCAAATAATGGAGGATTGTTAGCGATTATAGCATGTTAGTTAGGGCATCTCCAGCGCTGGCCCACAAATTTACAACGACATCTGTCCGAGGACACTGATGGATGCCATCCGATGCTGCCCGCATACCTTTCGACAACTATATGAACTAACCGGACGAAATTCGTGCAAACAAAGCAAATTTCAAATTAACGGGATGAAATTAACCGGATGAAATTCATTACATTTCAAAAACTTTTCCTACAAACTGGACGAAATTCATTACGTATTTCGCACAAACCGTACTAAAACCTCATCAAACCTAATCTAAACGATCGCCGGCACCCGACCACCATGTCCGGCCATGAACCCGAGAAAGCCGGCCATTGCCTTTGCCTCCTCCTCATCCGCCTCGATAACCTCCTCCTCCGGAGCACAAGGTTCTTAAGATTTCCGCCTCCACGTCGCCGTCAAGCGGCTAATCAGCCGCCGATGTTTACCCCACCAAGCTTGGCGTCGACTGAGTGGAGTAGCGGTGGCCTTCCCGGGACCAGAGCGGCGGCGAGCTACTGTGTAATACACTTCCTCGCTGCCGGCTGCGCCCCCGCACACGCGCCGGCTTCGTGGTCGTGGTGGTGGAGAGCGGCCGGGGGGGTGCCGGTGATCTCCTTCGTTTGCTCCTGCGACAGTACGTCGAAAAGAGCTTTGGAGCGCGCCCGGAGCGGAGCCGCCGATGTACCTCGTCTGCTCCTGCGACAGTACGTCCAAGAGAGCTTCGGAGCGCCAGGAGGCCATGGTTGAAGTGGTGCCGACAGAAGGAAGGGACCGGAGGAGAATAAGTGTGGGTCTTTGGCTATGGATGGGAGCTGGGGCTCAAGTTAATATAGCGGGCGAATGGCAATGAGCCGCGGCAGACGGATGGACAACTGGCGCTGGAGTAGGTTCGTCGGGCGTGAATGCGGAGTAAATACTGTAGCTAGCAGTACTGCTGGTACAGTAGTTTTCTTCAAGAAGCGGAATTCAACGAAGTCATGATGGTTCCTTCGTCCGAGCAACTTCAAAGTGGGAAGTGGGCCTGCGATTTGACAGCTCATTAGTCATTGTTACTGCGGCGCGATGACCTGGGTGACTCTCCCTTGGAGTTCTACGTGCATGGCAAGTGGACCAGGATTGTCAACGTCCCACATGTTGGCGAACGGAAGTATTCTTTCCGATATCGAGGAGCAAGGAAACCGCGTGGTATAGTATCACTGCTGATTGGTTCGCAAAAAAATAGTATCACTGCCGATTTATAATTATTTTTTATTTCTGACGAATGCTAGTGTTTCAACTCTGACGACGAAGGATGCCAAACACGGCACGTGCTGGATGTCCCACACGTCAGCGAAAGGAGTGGGACATGAACAGCGTGGTAGAGCCCAACATTAAAAAAATAGTGTGGTAGAGCGTCTCCACTTCTTCCACTTCTGGGTCGGAGACCACACGTAGTAGTACTTAGTGGTATGAACGATACAAAGTGCGACCTGGAGAGAAAGACACGTCTAGTTGGAAGGTCTCGGGACATACACGTAAACAAATATAAAAGTTAATATGTGCCTCCAACTAATATAGTAGTAGTAGAGTACTTAGGCATGTACTCCATAACATCACCGTGCATTGCACGTACAACATTTAGTGGTAGTACATAGTAAGAGACAAATGCCTCCTAAGAGTTCCCTTCTTGACCTACTTTTGGGTGTTTGGTAGAGTGTATGGAGGGTGCATGACTCAACACTAGTTTAGCACAAATACACTAGAAGCATGCATGAAGAGAGCATGCATGAAGAGGGGTGTTGAGTTGAGCATGCATGAAGAGGGAACAACTATCTTTGAGGCGAACGCAACCAAACACACCCTATATGCCACGCATGTTCATATCATTTGTGCCTTTCTACTTCACTTGCTGCGCTACATTACTCAGGTTCAGACGTCCACTCTCGGGTACATGTCCGTCTCGTAGTTCCAGTCCACGTGTTGTTCATATAGATGGAACGATCCTTGCATAACACGTGCACCTTGATGTCTCGCGTGTTGGCAAAAGGATGAACAAAGCTCACGTAAAAAAATAGAGTGGAAGAACATAGATTCCGGACGACCGAGAAGGAGCAAGGAACCTCGTGGTGGAGCGTCTGCACTCATAATATTTAATATTATTCAGCGATATAAAATTAACCAATCATCTCCACGATGGAATTTGGAAGAGTACGAAACATGGCAGCCCAGTGTAGTTACATCATACTAGTACATGGCTAACCCACGCTATCACCATATTTCTTGGCTTCTGTGCGACACCTATCTCTAGTAATCCATCAGCCTATATCGCTTCTCCCTCCTCGTCTCTATCAAAGTGCGGCGCGCTGGCGTTTCTGCCGTTTATTGAGGTTGGTTAACTATCACATGTTAGCGACATGCCAAGAGCATTCTAAAAAAATTCCTTTCACGTTCCGTTTTCAAAAATAAAAAAATCCTTTCACGTATGAGTTTGCCTGTATGCTTTGAGCAACTTGCATGTCCTATACTGCTCCTGTTTGATACTCTAACTTAGCTAGAGGTTAGACTAACTCATGACTAACCCTGAACTAACTGTAGCCAAAGAGGTGTTTGGGTGACAGGGTTAGATTGACAATAAATGCACTTCATGGAGAGAGAAAAGTGATTTTTCAATGGTCCCAATGAGAACTATCTCCAGTTAGCACCTCTTGGGTGGGATATTTTTTTTGGTGGGTTGGGTGCAACTTGCTCCAACTTAAACCCTCATGCTTGGATACTTTAGGGCTATTTGAGCCCCAACTAGCTCAAACTAACTCTAACCCATGGATCCAAACAGGGCCTATGGCCAGTCTCGACGCGGAGCAGTCGCGTGCACCGGGAAGTGGCGCTCTCTCGGCCGTCGCGCCACTTCAAAGCCGGCGCCAGTGAGAGGTCGCCTCCGCTCTGGCCGGGCATTAATGCGGCACTGACGCTCCAGGGCGACGCTGACCGTTTCACGCGGGAAGCGCGCGCTGGAAAGGGAGTATAGGTTTTGAACCGTTTCAGGTGTAGTACTGGTAGTTTGCAAAACTACTCAATTATTGCACTCAGTTTCCTAAGAAATTGTGGTAAAGAATGTTACTCCACAGCCCGCTTCCCTACTCCTTCCTCTTCCACCGCCCGCGCACGTCCGCGGGAAGTGACCGGTCAACCCTTATATAGGAGTGCTAGCACAAAAAGATGCATGCATGACCACTAAAAATACCATAATAAAGCGCCCGGCGGGAGTATGGCGTATGTTGTTACCTTGTAGGCCCATGGCTACCGGGCGACGGCGACCAGAGAAGAGGCGGCGGGAGGGGAATGAATGCAGCTACTGTTTGGGTTCGCCTTCTGGCTTAAATAAATGCGCAGCATCACGTGTACCCGCGGGTGCACAAGTTGTAACATACTCGTGTCTGCTTAAGTGGGCATCACGTAACTGGTGTGTGTGAGAGAGAGAGAGATTCTGAGAGACAGAGTGCGTGTGTGCGACTCTACTCTTCGGACATGTACTCAACCTTTTGCATCGGGATATAAGTATAATGGTATTTACTTTAGCTAGTGATTTACGTGGCCATGTTAACGTGGTTGTGTCAAAAAAATGTCACTTCCTGCTCGTGACTTGCGTTATATAATTACAAGCAAGATTCTCGTGCATTGCACGGAACATCAATATGCATTTTTTTACCAAACACCTGTTGTGATTGACCCATGCAGGAGTAATCCCATGTGTAAAAACTAATGATATCTCGAGAATTTTATCGGAAAACTGGTATCTTGAGAATGTCATCAAAAAAATGAAAGATGAGAGATAAGGCGAGGAGGAGTGGAGCGTGGTGGTGACTGGTGGTTGGAATGGGCGGAGGCATGGGGATGGACGGCGCCGGCAGGCGGCAGCGGCCACCATGCATGCTAGATTGTTCCAGAGACTTATTCCTTTTTTAATTGCTGAGCAATGAGGTTGCGGGAGATAATGATGCGGAGAGAGGTGCGGGTATCTTTTGTAAAATTATCATAGTTTGCTTTCTATTCGTCAGATATAGATCATACGGTCTGTATTACAAAGGCAGGCACACCATCATCGCCAACTCGTTTTTTTATAAGGGTACAGATGAAAAGTTTGCTGACTACTAAAGTAAAGTGGAATTTGTCCATGTTATGCAAGTAAATGAAGGTGATTGTTTATCATACGGGTAAGGTTGGATGAAGGGTGGTAGGAACAAATGCTCCGCCTAGAGCATGTGTGTGTGAGATGGAGTCTTAGTGTGTGTGGGGTGTGTGTGTGTGTGAGAGAGAGAGAGAGGAGAGAGAGAGATGGAGTCTTAGTTTGTGTGTGTGTGTGAGAGAGAGAGACAGAGAGAGATGGAGTCTAAGTGTGTGTGGGGGGGTGCGTGTGTGTGGGTGTGTGTGTGTGGGTGTGTTTGTGTGTGTGTGAGAGAGAGAGAGATGGAGTCTTAGTGTGTGTTGGGGGTGTGTGCGTGCGTGCGTGTGTGTGTGTGTGTGTGTGTCGCGGGGTCCTCTTTGGCGGATGTAATTTAAGTGTGCATGGCTTCATCATAGAGAGGTGATGTGTATGGCAGAGGCCACCAACGATGGGGTGCGAGAGAGAAAATGCCCATAGAGAGGGAAGAGAAGGTGCGTCTTGGCGTGAGAGGAGTCGACATCGAGAGAACGTGTTTGTTCGAGAGACACCGAGGAAGACTACTATATATCGATGGTGCATGTAGGCGGGAATTAAACAAAGGGATGGTCTTATTGGTTTCGGGATATAGGGGAAGAGTGAGAGGCGCGGGGGGGTAGCTAGAAGGAGATTGTTAAGTGTGAGTGTGTGTTTTACCCATCCAGGCGGAAGTTATGTGCACAAAAGAGGAGAACGATTCGATGTGGCATTAGGATTGAGGGTAATTAACTACGTATGGAGACATAGAGACCTTGAACGTGCATGTGTGAGAGGTATACATGTATACGTGGGATGTGTGTGTGTGCGCGCGTGCATGATCGAGATAAAAGAAAGAAGACATAAGTCATAAGATCAACGACATGGGAGAGACGGATCGGTATGACAATATGCATGCATGTGAGAATTCAAGGAAGAAGGCCCGACAATTGAGCATGTGTTTTTGTCTTTAAGAGATAGTGGCGTGGGCTGGAGCATGCATCTATGGTGAGCAGAGGGGGTGAGGCGCAACGATTGTGCAAAAGAGATCAACCTATAAATGCATATTTATGGAGATACATATATAGTGTGGGTGATAGGAAGCAAGACTCCGTGCGAGAAAGAAATGTTGACGGAGAAACTATAGATAGATACAGAGATGGAGATGCTAGCTAGAGGGACATCCGCTAGTTTGGGTGTTGGAGATTACCGTTGGGTGGTTCAAAGGGTGAACTTATATATGTGTGTGAGAGGGCACTTGACTGCATGTAGAGAGAAACATATGTAGTGTGCGTGATAGGAATCAAGAGTGAGGGCGAGAAAGAAGGTTGATGGAGAAAGCAGGATAAATAGAAAGATAAAGATGCTAGCTAGTGTGTGTTAGAGATAGGAGTCGAGTGGATCAGAAGGCTGGGTTATGTGTGTGAGTGTGAGAGAGATAGATAGAGGGTGCATGTGAGTCACATACAAACAGATATCAGAGAGAAATGAGATCCAGAGAGACGGAGTTTTGTGTCTCATGAGAGAGAAAGATATTTCTAGCGAGTGATAGCTAGAGAGACATATGAGGGAGCATAAGATATCTCTAGGGAGAGAGGTGTGTGTGAAGCGACATACAAGAGAACAATGGAGAAATATGAGACCCTGGGAGATAGAGTTTGTGTTTGTGTGTGAAAAAGAGATACTGAAGAGGAAGAGTCGTAGGTTCTCATATCTAAGGAGCGAAAGACATCTCTGTATGAGGGGTGTGTGAGTGGCACACATGGGAATAGTAGAGACAAATGAGACCCCGGGAGACAAAGTTTTGTGTTTGTGTGACAGAAAGAGATTCCACATGGGAAATCATAGTTAGAGATACATAGCAGGGAGCGAGATATACTTAGAGAGAGATAGAGTGATGAAGGTCGAGGGAGAGAGTACCGTCAGTGTGTTACGAAGATAAAAGATCATTGTCGACATACAGGTAGCACGAGAGATACCTGAGAGACGATGAACGCGTATAGGTCCAGAGAGATAGTCCTATATAAGCATGAGTGATAGCTATATGAGACGAATATATGGATTAAAGGGGGTTCAAATATTTAAACTGGAGATCACAACATCGATAATATCATAACGCAAATTGGTGTATCAAACATACATATTCATTTGAATTTGGGCACACGTGTAATGTTATATAGTTTATCAATATTGGTGATCCATAGATTCTTCAATTACAAACAATGCATGGTTTATATGCAATTAATGTCTAAACGGGATTACACTATATGTTGCGTGTGTGAAACTCATTATACATGTTTGAGAAGTTAAAAAAAACCGCATGAAACACACATTCATTGGAGACAGTTAGCGAGGAATGCATACATTAGATTTCAACATAAAGTGGTTTCAAATATTTGAAAATCCAAATTGATGGATACAACCTTATGAATCTGAGATCATGCCATCTGTAAACCATATTTATGTATAAATGGTGTTGTGCTTTTGAAAGTATATATAGAAAAATGATGTATATAGAATGTAATTCCAATTGAAAATGGATCTCGCCCGAAAAAAATAGAATACAAACGGGATTCGAATTGAGTTGGCACGGTAAACATGCACTCTGAAAAATTTGAACGAAGCGGGGAAAGTCGCAGTAACCGCTCAAAACCAAAATCTGCGAGATGGAAATCACTACTGCCTATCCCTGCCACGCAAAGCCTATCTGCTAGATTTCTATAGGTTTCGATAGGGGTAGGTTTGTAATTTCACCCAAACATGATGTAACCGCCTCTCACCCGGATTCATACATGGTGGGCACCAAAACACAATGTGTCCTCGGCGAAATTGACTCCTCCCGATTCATATTCATACACGGTGGTACCGAAACAAACTCTCATCGGCAAATATTCGGTTTATGCGAGATTACCGTCCTATCCCCAACCGACTAATGTTGATGTGATCTAGTAGAAATTTGAAACGGGGGCTAAGTTTGTAAATTTCCTCGCATTTGAGAAAAGCGCGCCCTGAATGCATGGTTCCCCCTTCCTCTCTACCTCCCTTTTCCCCATTCGTACTCCGTGGGCGCCAAAACACCCTCTCCACCCCACCCTCCTCCGTTTGCCGCCGTCCGCCACCCCATCCACCACCGTCCTCCTCCACCATGCCAGAGCTGATACCCCGACGCCGCCGTCCATTACAAGAGATCGACTCTCTCATCCACGCCTTTGGACCGGGATCCTTGCATCCCGTCCTCTCGCTTGATCCCCGCCGTCGTCCACCTTGCCGGCGCCGCTCCTACGACCGTCTCGTCCACCGCACCTCGTCGCCACCATCTACCCTCCTAGATCTGCTTCCACGCCGCCGACAGCCATCGCTACCGCAGCACCATCAAATTCTCAGCAGATGCGTACACGGCGCCGCACCAGAGGCGGTACTCTTTCGTATCTGCTCAACTTATTTATCGTAGCAAGAAAATAGATCGCCACTGCTTTACTCTGATTTCTTGTCTTGGTTGCGAAGTTTCCTTTATCCGGTTTGCACCTTCAGATCATCCATGGCACACTCAACACTATACTCCCAATGCTTATGGTTTTCCCCTTTTATATTCCACACTAGTTAAATCACAGTAGACTAAATTTCAAAATTGGGTCAGTCGATTTTTCAGAGCTCGCCGGAGTTCGCCGGTGCAATCGAAGGGGCTCGGGTGGTTGTGGGGCGTCGCCAAACGAAGAAAGCTCAATGCGGGTGGGGATTGGGGCGCGGGTGGGGGTGGGGGTGGCGGAGGAACTGTCGGTGGGGGCGGTGGTCATTTGGCGGCCCGTGCGGTGTTCTGTATGGGAAGAATCAGAGACGAGGAAGAAGAAGGGTTAGGAGACGTAGGATCTTCATCCAACCGCCTGAAATGGTCGAGAGACAGCCGGGAGTTGCATTCTTAATGCGCTCTGGTTCATCATGTGTGGGCACTGCGCAACCAACATTTTATTATCCAAAATCTGCTTGCTCTTCTTCACAATGTTCGATAGAGCTGGCCTGTACGTGATCGATAGGCTTTCAATTACTAGCGGCAATACAACACCGTATTTTCAAGCCAGTTCCACTTTCCCGATTTATATATCGTGGTTATGGTGTACCCTAGTAATGTACACTATGATCTGCCTAGTTGCTGTGTGCTCTTGTTATCATGGTTTGGCAATAAACTCTCTATACAGTATATTATGAACCTATCATCTGCCAGCTATCCTTACTTCTGGAGCCTTTTTTTGTGTACTTGTGCCAGATTATATAAATGCACGCACCATATTACAGCACACATGACCTCTCTCATCAAAATCTAGTGATAGCACATAAGTGTTTACAGGGGCGCCCCTATATTAGAATATCATCTGCATTACAAAGATAATCTCACAACTATTTATGTTTTCATGGTTCTCAGATATTATACGCAATTACAGTGAATATCAGAATTTGCGCATCAGAAGAATATTGTGGAACACTGCAATGACTTACAAAATTGGCACCAAGGCATTGAGTGCCATTCTGGAAGCAATGAAACTCGTACGCTCCCCACCTGTTGATTCTTGTTCAGAATATCATCCTAATGACTATTCTAACCTCGAGGAGTCAAAGGCGAGATGGCCTGTCCTGTTCACCCATCAAGGTGCCTGTTCTAATTTGGCAAGGTTTTATTGATTGCACGTATCTTGCATATGTTGTCTTGCATTTCTTCTACTTTGTTGCACCGCCATCTGCTTAGTTTACTCATCATATAACTCGAGATGCCATGCCCATCCATTATCAATACATATTCCATCTGTCATCATACCATGTTTTTTCACTCAAATGTTGTTCTTGTGCATCAGACATCAAAAGTGAAGAGGGTGATTGTCGAACTGAAGGATCACCGACAAAGTCCTTCAAAAACGTGGTGGTCTTGGGAGAAATCGACAAAGGTTGCCCCACTTATATTGGTTGTACAACCGGTGACACAAAACATAGGACCGACTCAAGCAGATTGTACCCATACTTCATCGCCACACCACTAGCCCCACCACACGGGACCTGCACTCCGACCAAAAGGTATACCGATTTCATTTGCCATAGCACCACCGTACCACGTAAAAAATCCCACTCCAAAGAAAAAAGTACAGCAAGTCCACCGGCCGAAGACCTATCCCAAGCTGCAGAGAAGGCCAATTCCTGCAGATTGGAACCCCATCCCATTTATTCCCGGTTTAAAAGACAATGCTTTCAATGTAAATGGGGACTACGTGCATATATTCCCATGATGGGAAGATTATAGTGAAGACAAACACCATTTTCACATCTTCTGTCCAACTTACGTGTAAGTGCTATTATTCATGGTTATTATTTTCATGTTTTACGCTGATCGAACACATCAATGTTTTACATTACATTGTTGTAACTAGGCGAGGGTCAATCTAGATAGTCATGAAGAGCAAAGCTTGCTTGTGCTTTTCAAGGAAGCATTGCAGCAGTATCGGTGTTACCTGAGGAAATCACACTTCGATGGCAAGTCTATAAACGAATTTCCGGTGAAGTCTCCTGTGCTAAATTTAGAAGACATTGAATGGAAAAACCTTGTTATGCACTGGTATCGTTCCCAGGATGAGGTACTATCTATGAAATCACATGATAATTTGATCTTCTACTTTTCCGCATGTGCCTTACGGATCTTTTTTGCAGGAAATCTGCTCGAAGAAGAATTCCGGTTTGAAAAGAACGATAGGATATCGCAAATATGTTGCCCGTTGCTTTGCTCTTGTTAGTACATGTTGTCCTGTATCACTGTACTTGCATACATACCTGGTTCATTATGTGACAGCAGTATGCATGATAGCTTGCTTATCAATTGTTCGCTCCAAATTATCTTCTCTGTATGATGGTTACATTAGTGTAGAATATATCCAATGCCAATGAATTTTTTTAGCTCTGCATTGTTCTTGTAAGTATATGTTGTCCTTTATCGGTGTACTTATATTGACAGGTAGTTGTTCATGTACCATCACTCTGCAGCTTATTTTCCTTTGCCCTCCATTTTCTACACATCAGATCTATATTTACTCTTACCATAAGGTTGGTACTGAAGAAGTTTAGTTGTGCATTGCTCTTGGTTGTGCCTTTTTCCTGTATCCATGCACATACATTTATAACTACTTGGTTATGTAGCATCACTCTTCATCTTATCTTAAATATTCTCCATTTTTTCGTATATTATCACATCTATATTTACTCTTAACAAAATGTAGAATAAAGGCAATGCTTATGAAGAAGATTTTGTGCTAAACTTCTTGAATTGCGCCCGTCGGCATGGACAAGGGCTTTATAGAGCCTGTCTTCACGATAATGTAAGTTTGTCCTTCTCAAGCCTTCAAACTTTGTTGTGTATATTTGGTTAGGCATGACTGCAACAGCTGTTTATTTTTGGTGTTTGCATCAAATTGCATGTTTAAAGTTTATTATGTACATAAATAAAAGTTTGTCCTTATAAATTCAAGTTTTCAGTTGTACAACCAAATTCCTTCTTCATACCATGTAAATTAAACTATACAGAGCAAGTGATCTTCTTTTGCACTGCATGTATGCTTCTGTTCTTCATCCGTAATCCGGTGGTGTGGTGAACCTACCCACTCTGACACAATGTCATATTCTGCAATGTCTTAACTATGAACAATGTCATATCATTCTACTATTATTTAAACCGTCTCTTTATTTGACAATCTGAAATGTGATAAATTGACAACACACTAACCATTGATACTTATGAGTTCTTGATCTGTAATCCAGTGGTGTCGTGAAGCTGCCAACTCCATCACAATGTCATTTCCTGCCATGTCTTGACCTGAATAATACCATATTGTGTTAAAGCAATTTTAAACCGTGTCACTTTATTCGTCAGTAAGAAATGTGATGAATTGTTAGCACTGATACTTTTATGTGCAAAACCTGTCATCTGTCTGCTTGTTTATCTTTCAGAGTGAGGAAGATATAAGTGTTGAACAAGCGCGATCTCACCATCTTGCTCGGCTGCTATACTGACTCCCAAAGAGGGCTAACCTTTCTTGAACTCTATTGAAGTGCTGTCGGTTTTGTATATTATTTTGTCGGCGTGTTTATTTGCACTGGTGGCGATCTTTGATGCCCAGTGTATGTAATTTGCTATCTGCTTGTGCTTTATTATCATAGTGGCGAACTTTGATGCCCAGTGGATGTAATATGCCGTAATTTCTTTATTGTATAGTCTAGGTTCTTTCTTATTCACGATGCTGCAGTTATTTTATTGTATATATATCCTGTCTTCGCAGTAAACCGGCCAAACCGTAAAATTACGGTACATAATCGGGCCGTCATGCAATCACGATGTATGATCCGCATCATCGGCCCCGTCAAACTGGCCCACTAGTAGATTCGGACCTTTAATAGGCCGAGTAACCCCGACCCTCTTTTCGCAAGAAAACTCAATGGGCTTTATGAGGCTGAGAAGTAGGTTGGGCTGAAACGTGCCGAATAGCTCACGGGCCGACAAAGCAGCCGAAATAGACCCGACCCATGATTGTGCGAATCAATTCACGGGCTTTAACGTGCCAAAGTTGTCTCGGTCCTTGTTTGGCCCAATCGGATATCCGCTGCGAGCGGGCGGATGCAAACCGAGTCGTAGTTAGGCCCAACTATATGACGGGCTTTTAACAGGCCGAAATTAATATAGGGCCAAAATGTTAAACGGGACCTTAATAGGCCGAAACTAATATCAGGCTGAATTACTAAATGGGCCTTTAGCAAGTGGGCCCAAAAGCATAGCATCCAGTTAACGGGCCGAATCTGATATGGGCCATAATTGAACCCAAAGCCTCTTAAAGGGTCGGACCTGATCTGGGTCGTGATTTGGCCCAGAAAGTGGGAGGCTTTTAACGGGCCGGATCTTATATGGGCCATTATTAGGCCCGGAACGTGGCAGGCCATTAATGGACCAGATCAAATATGGGCCTACATTTCTCCCAAAACATGGCAGCCAGTTAATGGGCCGGCCTACTAGGGTCCTCAAAATCTTGTGGGCCTACAGCTGGGTCGGCCCAATAATGTCGGCGAAATCTCGTGGAGCCTTTATTTGGCCGGCCCATTATGATCCATAAGAATTTTGTGGGCCTTTACAGGCCGGCCCATTATGGCACACAAAAATCTTGTGGGCCTTTACAGGCCGGCCTATTATGGCCCACGAAATCTTAATGGGCCTTTAGCTGGGCCAGCCCATTATGGTTCGCAAAATCTCATGGGCCTTTAATTTGGTAGGCCCATTATGGTCTGCAAAATCTTGTGGGCCTTTAGTTGGGCGGCCCATTTAAACTTGATGGGCGTGCCACGTCGACGTATCATAAGCGCCTATACATCCAATGAGTGGATAACATCTGTCCCAATGATGAGCCGACACGTGTTTCCTCCAGCCAATGATGATTTTACACGTGGAAAATCCCCATTGGTCGGGGCTGTTAACGGGTTATCGCATCCAAAACCCGACTCGATAGCTTAACGGCGTTCCTTTACGGTGGATGCCACGTGTCGGTCACCCTTGACGAAAGCACTTCTGTGACGTGTGATTTATCGTGATGGAAGTGGACACTTCCGTGATGATAATTTTCGTAATGTCATGGAACACTTCTATGACAGCACAGGTATGACTATCTTGATTCTGTCATAAATTTGTCATGGATGTACATGCATGACAAAAAACGCGACCTACTGTGACAAACACGTATCATCACGGAAGTGTATTTTTTTCGTAGTGATATCTTGAAATTTAGTTTAAGGGATCATCTTATAATGCTACCGCCGTACTAAGCAAAATAAGATGCATAAAAAATAAACATCACACGCAATCAAAATATGTGACATGATATGGCCATCATCATCTTGTGCTTTTGATCTCCATCTCCAAAGCATCGTCATGATCTCCATCGTCACCGGCTCGACACCTTGATCTCCATCGTAGCGTCATGGTCGCCTCGCCAACTATTGCTTCTACAACTATCGCTAACGCATAGTGATAAAGTAAAGCAATTACATGGCGTTTGCATTTCATACAATAAAGAGACAACCATAAGGCTCCTGGCGGTTGCCGATAACTTTTACAGAACATGATCATCTCATACAATAACGTATATCACATCATGTCTTGACCATATCACATCACAACATGCCCTGCAAAAACAAGTTAGACATCCTCTACTTTGTTGTTGCAAGTTTTACGTGGCTGCTACGGGCTTCTAGCAAGAACCGTTCTTACCTACGCATCAAAACCACAACGGTGTTTCGTCAAGTTTGCTGTTTTAACCTTCAACAAGGACCAGCTCTAGTCAAATTTGATTCAACTAAAGTAGGAGAAACAGACACCCGCCAGCCACCTTTATGCAAAACTAGTTGCATGTCTGCCGGTGGAACCAGTCTCATGAACGTGGTCAAATAAGGTTGGTCCGGGGCGCTTCATCTAACAATACTGCTGAATCAAAATAAGACATTGGTGGTAAGCAGTATGACTATCACCTCCCACAACTCTTTGTGTTCTACTCGTGCATATCATCTACGCATAGACGTGGCTCGGATGCCACTGTTGGGAAACGTAGCATGCAATTTCAAAAAAATTCCTACACTCACGCAAGATCTATCTTGGAGATGCATAGCAACGAGAAGGGAAGAGTGTGTCTACGTACCCTCATAGACCGAAAGCGGAAGCGTTTGACAATGCGGTTGATGTAGTCAAACTTCTTCTCGTTCCGACCGATCTTATACCGAACGTACGGCACCTCCGAGTTCTACACATGTTTAGCTCGATGACGTCCCTCGAACTCTTGATCCGTCAAAGTGTCGAGGAAGTAGATGAGTTCCGTCAGCACGACGGTGTGGTGACGGTGATGGTGAAGTGATCCGCACAGGGCTTCGCCTAAGCACCACGAGAATATGACCGAGGGTGTAATCTGTGGAGGGGGGGCTCCGCACACGGCTAACAGATGTTGTTGTGTGTTCTAGGCGCCCCCTCCTCATGTATATATATAGGCGGGAGAGGGAGGGGAGCAGCAAGGGGCGCCCCAAGTAGGAGGAATCCTACTTGGGCGCCTCCCCAATTCGGCCTCCCCCCTTCCTTAAGTTTCGAAGGGGGAAGGAAGGAGGAGGGAGGAGGGAAGGAAGGGGGAGTCCGCATCCCTCCCCTTCCTTAACTCTTCCCCTCTTTCCTTCTCCAAAGGTTCGGCCCATATTGGGGGCACGGTAGCCCCTAGGGGCTGCTGCGTTTCCCCTCTTGGCCCATTAGGCCCATATCTTTTGTCGGGGGTGCCCGGAACCCCTTCCGGTGACCCCATTCGTACCTGGTACCCTCCGGAACACTTCCGGTGTCTAAATACTATCGTCCTATATATCAATCTTTATCTCTTGACCATTTTGAGACTCCTCGTCATGTCCGTGATCTCATCTGGGACTCCGAACAACATTCGGTCACCAAATCACATAACTCATATAATACTACATCGTCATCGAACATTAAGTGTGCGGACCCTACAGGTTTGAGAACTATGTAGACATGACCGAGACACCTCTCTGGTCAATAACCAACAGCGGAACCTGGATGCTCATATTGGCTCCTACATATTCTATGAAGATCTTTATAGGTCGAACCATAATGACAACATACGTTATTCCCTTTGTCATCGGTATGTTACTTGCCCGAGATTCGATCGTCGGTATCTTCATACCTAGTTCAATCTCGTTACCGGCAAGTCTCTTTACTCGTTCCGTAATACATCATCCCACAACTAACTCATTAGTCACTTTCCTTGCAAGGATTCTTATGATGTGCATTACCGAGAGGGCCCAGAGATACCTCTCCGATACTCGGAGTGACAAATCCTAATCTCGATCTATGCCAACCCAACAAACACCGTCAGAGATACCTGTCGAGCATCTTTATAATCACCCAGTTATGTTGTGACATTTGATAGCACACAAGGTATTCCTCCGGTATCCGGGAGTTGCATAATCTTATAGTCGAAGGAATATGTATTTGACATGAAGAAAGCAATAGCAATAAAACTGAACGATCATAATGCTAAGCTAACGAATGGGTCTTGTCCATCACATCATTCTCCTAATGATGTGATCCTGTTATCAAATGACAACTCATGTCCATGGTTAGGAAACCTTAACCATCTTTGATCAACGAGCTAGTCAAGTGGAGGCTCACTAGGGACAAAGTGTTTGTCTATGTATTCACGCATGTATTTAGGTTTCTGATCAATAAAATTCTAGCATGAATAATAAACATTTATCATGAATAAGGAAATATAAAATAACAACTTTATTATAGCCTCTAGGGCATATTTCCTTCAGTATGCGGTCCGATGAGTGTTGAAGCACGCGGCGGGTATCGTTATTTTCCGACCTTCACAGATGATTTGAGTGGGTATATCTTTGATGAAACACAAGTCTGAAACATTTGAAAGGTTCAAAGAATTTCAGAGTGAAATGGAGAATCATCATAACAAGAAAATAAAAGTTTCTATGATCTGATCGCGGAGGCGAATATTTGAGTTACGAGTTCGGCCTTCATTTAAAACAATGTGGAATAGTTTCACAACTCACGCCACCTGGAACACCACAGCGTAATGGTGTGTCCGAACATCGTAACCGTACTTTATTAGATATGGTGCGTTCTATGATGTCTCTTACCGATTTGCCACTATTGTTTTGGGGTTATGCATTAGAGACAACCGCATTCACATTAAATAGGGCACTTTCTAAATCCGTTGAGATGACGCCATATGTGGTTTGGCAAGAAACCTAAGCTGTCATTTCTTAAAGTTTGGGGATGCAACGCTTATATCAAAAGGCTTCAGCCTGATAAGCTTGAACCTAAATCGGAGATGTGCATCTTCATAGGATACCCTAAGGAAACTATTGCGTACACCTTCTAACATAGATCCGAAGGCAAGATCTTTGTTGCTAAGAACGGGTCCTTTATAGAGAAGGAGTTTCTCTCAGAAGAAGTGAATGGGAAGAAAGTAGAACTTGATGAGTTAATTGTACCTTCTCTCAATTTGGAAAGTAGCACATCAGAGAAATCTGTTCCCGTGATGCCTACACCAACTAGAGAGGAAGCTAATGATGATGATCATGAAACTTCAGATCAAGTTACTACTAGACCTCGTAGGTCGAATAGAGCATGATCCGCACCAGAGTGGTACGGCAATCCTATTCTGGAAGTCATGTTACTATACCATGGCGAACCTACGAACTATGAAGAAGCTATGATGAGCCCACATTTCCATAAATTAATGGCTTGAGGCCATGAAATCTGAGATAGGATCCATGTATGAGAACAAAGTGTGGACTTTGGTGGACTTGCCCGATGACCGGCGAGCTATAGAGACTAAATGGATCTTCAAGAAGAAGACTGGCACTGATGGTAATGTTACTGTCTACAAAGCTCGACTTGTCATGAAAGGTTTTTGACAAGTTCAAGGAGTTCACTACGATGAGACCTTCTCACCCGTAGCGATGCTTAACTTTGTCCGAATCATGTTAGCAATTGTCGCATTTTATGATTATGAAATATGGCAAATGGACGTCAAAGTTGCATTCCTTAATGGATTTCTCAAAGAAGAGTTGTATATGATGCAACCAGAATGTTTTGTCGATCCTAAAGGTGCTAACAAAGTGTGAAAGCTCCAGCGATCCATCTATGGACTGGTGCAAGCATCTCGGAGTTGGAATATACACTTTGATGAGGTGATAAAAGCATATGGTTTTATACAGACTTTTGGTGAAGCCTGTATTTACAAGAAAATGAGTGGGAGCTCTGTAGCATTTATGATATTATATGTAGATGGCATATTATTGATTGGAAATGATATAGAATTTCTGATTAGCATAAAAAGGATACTTGAATAAGAATTTTCCAATGAAAGACCTCGGTGAAGCCACTTATATATTGGGCATCAAAATCTATAGGGATAGATCGAGACGCTTAATAGGACTTTCACAAAACACATACCTTGACAAGATTTTGAAGAAGTTCAAAATGGATCAGTCAAAGAAAGGGTTCTTGCCTGTGTTGCGACTTGTGAAGTTGAGTAAGACTCAAAACCCGACCACGGCAGAAGATAGAGAGAGAATGAAAGTCATTCCCTATGCCTCAACCATAGGTTCTATAAAGTATGACATGCTATGTACGAAACCTGTTGTGTACCTTGCCATGAGTTTGGCAAGGGGGTACAATAGTGATCCAGGAGTAGATCACTAGACAGCGATCAAAATTATCCTTAGTTACCCAAGAGGACTAAGGAGATATTTCTCGATTATGGAGGTAATAAAGAGTTTGTCGTAAAGGGTTACGTCGGTGCAAGCTTTGACATCGATTCGGATGACTCTGAGTCTCAATCTGGATACATATGAAAGTGGGACCAATTAGCTAGAGTAGCTCCATACATAGCTTTGTAGACATAGAAATTTACAAAAATACATACGGATCTGAATGTGACAGACCCGTTGACTAAACTTCTCTCACAAGCAACACATGATCACTCCTTAATACTTTTTGGGTGTTAATCACATGGCGATGTGAACTAGATTATTGACTCTAGTAAACTCGTTGGGTGTTGGTCACATGGCGATGTGAATTATGGGTGTTAAATCACATGGTGATGTGAACTAGATTATTTACTCTAGTGCAAGACTGAAGGAAATATGCCCTAGAGGCAATAATAAAGGTAGTAGCATGATAACCCACAAGTATAGGGGATCACAACAGTTTTCGTGGGTAGAGTATTCAACCCAAATTTATAGATTTGACATAAGGGAGCCAAAGAATATTTGTAAGTATTAGCAGCTGAGTTGTCAATTCAAACACACCTGCAGATTAATTATCTTCAGCAAAGTGATCGGTAGCAAAGTAGTATGTGTCGGGGCAGGCTGATCTGGCCCGCGAACACCTATGGGGCCGGCGGACCGGGCCCCTTTCGGTTCGGCGGGGAGCGGAGGTCGCACGAAGAGCAGATCGAGGCGAAGCACGCGAGAGGTTTTACCCAGCGGAGCTCTCCGAGAGATAATACTTCTACTGCTGCTTGTATGGTTTGTATTGTGTTCTTGCTAGGGAGCGCTGAGAGCTACAGTATACTCCAGCTGCTAACGAGACCTAGCGTGAGAATGTTCGAACCCCCCTCTACGTTGCGCATGGGCCTCCTTTTATATGCACAAAGGGGCTCCGACAGGTGGCAACGTAGATGGGGGTACAAATGGAAAAACAGTGGTTGGTACACCTACTTGTACAGTGTACAGTGTAATATACCTAACCCTGACGGCAGGGGACAAAGGCATTAAATGCCCATCTTGTCGCCCTAACAGTGCAAACAGGGACCGTCAGGGGGCGCCTGTTGGGGAACGTTGCAGAAAATAAAAAATTTCCTACGGTTTCACCAAGATCCATCTATGAGTTCCACTAAGCAACGAGTCAAGAGAGAGAGTTTGCATCTACATACCACTTGTAGATCGAAAATCTTGAAGCGTTCGAGGGAGTGGTGATGATGAAGACGTTCCCAACGTGATTCCGATCACCAATGACCAAGTACTGAACGGACAGCACCTCCGCGTTCAACACACGACGGGACGATGGCGTCCTCCGTCTTGATCCAGCAAGGATGAAGGAGAGGTTGAGGAAGACAACTCCAATGGCAGCACGACGGCGTGGTGCAATTGGTAATGCAGCGATTCTCCGGCAGGCTTCGCCAAGCTCAGCGTGGAGAAAGAGAGGTGTTGGGAGGGAGGGCTGCGCCTTTAATGGTGTGTGCAGCCCTCCCCACCCCTCTATTTATAGGAGGAAGGGAGAGGGGCGGCCCCCTCTAGATGGCATCTAGAGGGGGCGGCGCCAAGGGAGGAGGAAAGGGTGGCTTGCCCCCCAAGCGGCGCCCCTTTGCCCCTTTAGGGTTTCCCTCCCAAGCCCCTAGCCGCATGGGCCTAGGTGGAGGTGCGCCCAGCCCACCAGGGCTGGCTCCCTCCCACTTAGCCCATGTGGCCCCGAGGGGTGGCCCCTCCGGTGGACCTCCGGAACTCTCCCGGTGGCCCCGGTACATTACAGTATACCCCAAACTTTCCTGGAGTCCGTTTAACCACTTTCCATATATAAATCTTTACCTCCGGACCATTCCGAACTCCTCGTGACGTCCGGGATCTCATCCGGGACTCAACAACATTCGGTAATCACATACTTGTCTTCCTATTAACCCTAAGCGCCAAGAACCTTGAGTGTGTAGACCCTACGGGTTCGGAGACATGCGAACATGACCGAGACGCTCTCCGGTCAATAACCAACAGCGGATCTGGATACCCATGTTGGTTCCTACACGTTCCTCGATGTTGTCATCGGATGAACCACGATGTCGAGGGTTCAATCAACCCCGTATGCTCTTCCCTTTGTCGACGCGGTATGTTACTTGCCCGAGACTTCGATCGTCGGTATCCCAATACCTCGTTTAGTCTCGTTACCGGCAAGTCACTTTACTCGTACCGTAATGCATGATCCCGTGACCAGACACTTGGTCACTTTGAGCTCATTATGATGATGCACTACCGAGTGGGCCCAGTGATACCTCTCCGTCATGCGGAGTGACAAATCCCTGTCTCGATCCGTGTCAACCCAACAGACACTTCCGGAGATACCTGTAGTGCACCTTTATAGTCACCCAGCCACGCCAGGACGTTTGGTACACCCAAGGCATTTCTACGGTATCCGGGAGTTACACGATCTCACGGTCTAAGGAAGAGATACTTGACATTGGAAAAGCTCTAGCAAAACGAACTACACGATCTATGTGCTATGCTTAGGATTGGGTCTTTGTCCATCACGTCATTCTCCTAATGACGTGATCCCGTTGTCAATGACATCTGATGTCCATAGTCAGGAAACCATGACTATCTGTCGACCAACGAGCTAGTCAACTAGAGGCTCACTAGGGACGTATTGTGGTCTATGTATTCACACGCGTATTACGATTTCCGGATAATACAGCTTATAGCATGAATAAAGACAATTATCATGAACGAGGAAATATAATAATAATGCTTTTATTATTGCCTCTAGGGCATATTTCCAACAGTCTCCCACTTGCACTAGAGTCAATAATCTAGTTTACATTGTGATGAATCGAACACCCATAGAGTTACGTGTTGATCATGTTTTGCCCGCGGAAGAGGTTTAGTCAACGGATCTGCGACATTCAGATCCGTATGCACTTTACAAATTTCTATGTCTCCATCCTGAACATTTTCACGGATGGAGTTGAAGTGATGCTTGATGTGCCTGGTCTTCTTGTGAAACCTGGGCTCCTTGGCTAGTGCAATAGCTCCAGTGTTGTCACAGAAGAGTTTGATCGGCCCCGACGCATTGGGTATGACTCCTAGGTCGGTGATGAACTCCTTCACCCAAATTGCTTCATGTGCTGCCTCCGAGGCTGCCATGTACTCCGCTTCACATGTAGATCCCGCCACGACGCTTCGCTTTGCTTGCACTACCATCGCTTCCACCATTCAACATATACACGTATCCGGTTTGTGACTTAGAGTCATCCAGATCTGTGGTCGAAGCTAGCGTCGATGTAACCCTTCTGACGAGCTCTTCGTCACCTCCATAAACGAGAAACATGTCCTTTGTCCTTTTCGTGTACTTCAGGATATTCTTGACCGCTGTCCGGTGTTCCTTGTCGGGATTACTTTGGTACCTTCCTACCAAACTTACGGCAAGGTTTACATCAGGTGCAGTACACAAGATGGCATACATAATAGATCCTATGGCTGAGGCATAGGGGATGACACTCATCTCTTCTTTATCTTTTGCCGTGGTCGGGCATTGAGCTGAGCTCAATCTCACACCTTGCAATCTGAGCAAGAACCCCTTCTTGGACTGATCCATTTTGAACTTCTTCAAAATCTTATCAAGGTATGTGCTTTGTGAAAGACCTATGAGGCGTCTCGATCTATCTCTATAGATCTTGATGCCTAATATATAAGCAGCTTCTCCAAGGTCCTTCATTGAAAAACACTTATTCAAGTAGGCCTTAATGCTGTCCAAGAATTCTATATCATTTCCCATCAAAAGTATGTCATCTACATATAATATGAGAAATGCTCTGAGCTCCCACTCACTTTCTTGTAAACGCAGGCTTCTCCATAAGTCTCAAGATAAACCCAAACGCTTTGATCATCTCATCAAAGCGAATGTTCCAACTCCGAGATGCTTGCACCAGCCCATAAATGGATCATTGGAGCTTGCATACTTTGTTAGCATTCTTAGGATCGACAAAACCTTCCGGCTGCATCATATACAGCTCTTCCTTAAGATATCCGTTAAGGAACGCTGTTTTGACGTCCATCTGCCATATCTCATAATCATAGTATGCGGCAATTGCTAACATGATTCGGACGGACTTAAGCTTCGCCACGGAGAGAAAGTCTCATCGTAGTCAATCCCTTGAACTTGCCGATAACCCTTAGCGACAAGTCGAGCTTTATAGATGGTGATATTACCATCCGCCGCCTTCTTCTTCTTAAAGATCCATTTGTTTTCTATCGCTCGCCGATCATCGGGCAAGTCACCAAAGTCCACACTTTGTTTTCATACATGGATTCTATCTCGGACTTCATGGCTTCTAGCCATTTGTTGGAATCTGGGCTCGCCATCGCTTCTTCATAGTTGAAGGTTCATTGTTGTCTAACAACATGATTTCCAAGACAGGGTTGCCGTACCAATCTGGTGCGGAACGTGTCCTAGTGGACCTACGAAGTTCAATAGCAACTTGATCCGAAGTATCTTGATCATCATCATGAATTTCCTCTTCAGTTGGTATAGGCATCACAGGAACATTTTCCTGAGCTGCACTACTCTCTGCTCAAGAGATAGTACTTCATCGAAGTTCTACTTTCCTCCCACTTACTTCTTTCGAGAGAAACTCCTTTCCGTAAAGGTTCCGTTCTTGGCAACAAAGATCTTGCCCTCGGATCTTAAGTAGAAGGTATAACCATTTGTTTCGTTAGGGTATCCTATGAAGACGCATTTTTCCGACTTGTGTTCGTGCTTTTCTTGTTTAAGTTTCTTGACCTAAGCATCGCATCCCCAAACTTTTAGAAACGACAGCTTAGGTTTCTTCCCAAACCATAATTCATACGGTGTCGCCTCAACGGACTTAGACGGTGCCCTATTTAAAGTGAATGCAGCTGTCTCTAGAGCGTATCCCCAAAATGAAAGCGGTAAATCGGTAAGAGACATCATATATCGCACCATATCCAATAGAGTGCGATTACGACGTTCGGACACACCATTACGCTGAGGTGTTCCAGGCGGCGTTAGTTGTGAAACGATTCCACATTTTCTTAAGTGTGTACCAAATTCGTGACTTAAATATTCTCCTCCACGATCCGATCGTAAGAATTTTATCTTTCGTCACGTTGATTCTCTACTTCATTCTGAAATTCCTTGAACTTTTCAAAGGTCTCGAGACTTGTGTTTCATCAAGTAGACATACCCATATCTACTCAAGTCATCCGTGAGAGTGAGAACATAACGATACCCTCCATGAGCCTCAACGCTCATTGGACCGCACACATCGGTATGTATGATTTCCAACAAGTTGGTTGCTCGCTGCATTGTTCGGAGAACGGAGTCTTGGTCATCTTGCCCATGAGGCATGGTTCGCATGTGTCAAATGATTCATAATCTAAAGACTCCAAAAGTCCATCAGCATGGAGCTTTTTCATGCGCTTGACACCAATGTGACCAAGGCGATAGTGCCACAAGTATGTGGGACTATCGTTATCAACTTTACATCTTTTGGTATTCACACTATAAACATGTGTAATACTATGCTCGAGATTCATTAGGAATAAACCATTGACCATCGGAGCATGACCATAATACATATCTCTCATATAAACAGAACAACCATTATTCTCGGATTTAAATGAGTAGCCATCTCGCATTAAACAAGATCCAGATACAATATTCATGCTCAAACTTGGCACCAAATAACAATTATTAAGGTTCATAACTAATCCCGTAGGTAAATGAAGAGGTAGCGTGCGACGGCGATCACATCGACTGGAACCATTCCCCGACGCGCATCGTCACCTCGTCCTTTGCCGGTTCCGCTTATTCCGCAGCTCCTGCTGTGAATTACAAATATGAGCAACGGCACGGTATCAAATACCCAGGAGTTACTACGATCGGGCAAAGTACACATCAATTACATGTATATCAAATATACCTTTGGTGTTGCCGGCCTTCTTGTCCGCTAAGTATTTGGGGCAGTTCCGCTTCCGATGACCCCTCCCTTGCAATAAAAGCACTCGGTCTCGGGTTTGGGTCCATTCTTTGACTTCTTCCGGCAACTTGCTTACCGGGCGGCAACCTCCTTGCCGTCCTTCTTGAAGTTCTTCTTACCCTTGCCCTTCTTGAACTTAGTGGTCTTATTGACCATCAACACTTGATGTTCTTTCTTGATTTCAACCTCGGTGACTTCAACATAGAGAACACTTCAGGAATGGTCTTTACCATCCCCGCATGTTGTAGTTCATCACAAAGCTCTTGTAGCTTGGTGGGAGCGACCGGAGGATTCTCACAATGACCGCCTCATCAGGGAGGTTAATGTTCACTGGGTCATACGGTTGTGCAACCCAGACATCTTGATGTGCTCACCGATGTAACTGTTTTCCTCAATCTTACAACTATAGAACTTGTCGGAGATGTCATATCTCTCGACCCGGGCGTGAGCTTGGAAAACAAGTTTCAGCTCCTCGAACATCTCATATGCTCCGTGATGCTCAAAACGCTTTTGGAGACCCGGTTCTAAGCTGTAAAGCATGCCGCACTGAACGAGGGAGTAATCATCAGCGCAAGTTTGCCAAGCATTCATAATGTCTTGGTTCTCTGGGACGGGAGCGTCACCTAGCGGTCCTTCTAGGACATATTGTTTCCTGGCAGCTATGAGGATGATCCTCGTGTTCGGACCCAGTCCGTATAGTTGCTGCCGTCATCTTTCAGCTTGGTTTTCTCTAGGAACGCGTTGAAGTTCAAGTTGACATGAGCGTTGGCCATTTGATCTACAAGACATATTATGCAAAAGTTTTAGACTAAGTTCATGATAATTAAGTTCATCTAATCAAATTATTTCAATGAACTCCCACTCAGATTAGACATCCCTCTAGTCATCTAAGTGTTACACGATCCGAGTCGACTAGGCCGTGGTCCGATCATCACGTGAGACGGACCAGTCTCGTCGGTGAACATTCTCATGTTGATCGTATCTTCCATACGACTCGTGTTCGACCTTTCGGTCTCGTGTTCCGAGGCCATGTCTGTACATGCTAGGCTCGTCAAGTAAACCCTAAGTGTTTTCGCGTGTGTAAATCTGTCTTACACCCGTTGTATGTGAACGTAAGAATCCATCACACCCGATCATCACGTGGTGCTTAGAAACGACGAACTTTGGCAACGGTGCAGTTAGGGAAACACTTCTTGAAATTGTTGTAAGGGATCATCTTATTTACTACCGTGGTTCTAAGTAAACAAGATGTATAAACATAATAAACATCACATGCAATTATATAGTAGTGACATGATATGGCCAATATCATAAAGCTCCATTGATCTCCATCTTCGGGGCTCCATGATCATCTTGTCACCGGCATGACACCATGATCTCCATCATCATGATCTCCATCATTGTGCCTCCATGAAGTTGTCACGCCAACGACTACTTCTACTTCTATGGCTAACGCGTTTAGCAATAAAGTAAAGTAAGTTACATGGCGTTCTTCAATGACACGCAGGTCATACAAAAATAAAGACAACTCCTATGGCTCCAGCCGGTTGTCATACTCATCGACATGCAAGTCGTGATTCCTATTACAAGAACATGATCTCATACATCACAATATGTCATTCATCATTCATCACAACTTGGCCATATCACATCACATGTCAATTGCTGCAAAAACAAGTTAGACGTCCTCTAACTGTTGTTGCATCTTTACGATGGCTGCAATTGGGTTCTAGCAAGAACGCTTTTCTTACCTACGAATAACCACAACGTGATCTTGTCAACTTCTATTTACCCTTCATAAGGACCCTTTTCATCGAATCCGCTCCAACTAAAGTAGGAGAGACAGACACCCGCCAGCCACCTTATGCATCTAGTGCATGTTAGTCGGTGGAACCGGTCTCACGTAAGCGCACGTGTAAGGTTGGTCCGGCCGCTTCATCCCACAATACCGCGGAAGCAAGATAAGACTAGTAGCGGCAAGTAACCGACAAGATCCACGCCCACAACTAAATTGTGTTCTACTCGTGCAATAGAGAACTACGCATAGACCTAGCTCATGATGCCACTGTTGGGGAACGTTGCAGAAAATAAATTTTTTCCTACGGTTTCACCAAGATCCATCTATGAGTTCCACTAAGCAACGAGTCAAGAGAGAGAGTTTGCATCTACATACCACTTGTAGATCGAGTACGGAAGTTGCTCGAGGGAGTGGTGATGATGAAGACGTTCCCAACGTGATTCCGATCACCAATGACCAAGTACTTGAACGGACAGCACCTCCGCGTTCAACACACGTGCGGAGACGATGGCGTCTCCTCCGTCTTGATCCAGCAAGGATGAAGGAGAGGTTGAGGAAGACAACTCCAATGGCAGCACGACGGCGTGGTGCAATTGGTGCAGCGATTCTCGGCGGGGGCTTCGCCAAGCTTCGCGTGGAGAAAGAGAGGTGTTGGGGAGGGAGGGCTGCGCCTTTAATGGTGTGTGCAGCCCTCCCCCACCCCTCTATTTATAGGAGGAAGGGAGAGGGCGGCCCCTCAGATGGCATCTAGAGGGGCGGCGGCCAAGGGAGGAGGAAAGGGGTGGCTTGCCCCCCAAGCCGGGCGCCTTTGCCCCTTTAGGTTTCCCTCCCAAGCCCTAGCCGCATGGGCCTAGGTGGAGAGGTGCGCCCAGCCCACCAGGGGCTGGCTCCTCTCCCACTTAGCCCACGTGGCCCCGGAGGGGTGGCCCTCCCAGTGGACCTCCGAACTCTCAGTGGCCCCGTACATTACCCAGTATACCCCGAAACTTTCCGAGTCCGTTTAACCACTTTCCATATATAAATCTTTACCTCCGGACCATTCCGGAACTCCTCGTGACGTCCGGGATCTCATCCGGACTCCGAACAACATTCGGTAATCACATACTTGTCTTCCTATTAACCCTAAGCGCCACCGAACCTTATGTGTAGACCCTACGGGTTCGGGAGACATGCGAGACATGACCGAGACGCCTTCCGGTCAATAACCAACAATGGGATCTGGATACCCATGTTGGTTCCCACACGCCTCGATGTTGTCATCGGATGAACCACGATGTCGAGGGTTCAATCAACCCCGTATGCTCTTCCCTTTGTCGACGGTATGTTACTTGCCCGAGACTCGATCGTCGGTATCCCAATACCTCGTTTAGTCTCACTATCGGCAAGTCACTTTACTGCATCGTAATGCATGATCCCGTGACGGACACTTGGTCACTTTGAGCTCATTATGATGATGCACTACCGAGTGGGCCCCAGTGATACCTCTCCGTCATACGGAGTGACAAATCCTGTCTCGATCCGTGTCAACCCAACAGACACTTTCGGAGATACCTGTAATGCACCTTTATAGTCACCCGATTCGTTGTGACGTTTGGTACACCCAAGGCATTCCTACGGTATCTGGGAGTTACACGATCTCACGGTCTAAGGAAGAGATACTTGACATTGGAAAAGCTCTAGCAAAACGAACTACACGATCTATGTGCTATGCTTAGGATTGGGTCTTTGTCCATCACGTCATTCTCCTAATGACGTGATCCCGTTGTCAATGACATCGATGTCCATAGTCAGGAAACCATGACTATCTGTCGACCAACGAGCTAGTCAACTAGAGGCTCACTAGGGACGTATTGTGGTCTATGTATTCACACGTGTATTACGATTTCCGGATAATACAGTTATAGCATGAATAAAGACAATTATCATGAACAAGGAAATATAATAATAATGCTTTTATTATTGCCTCTAGGGCATATTTCCAACAGCGCCACCGTCCGCCACGATGGCAAACTTGTCAGCGCCGCTTGCCACCTCGCACCGCTGGCTGCACAGCCTCTTGCCACGCGCGCCTGGAAAGGCCCCAGGGCGACACATTAGTGGATGCTACCGGAGCGTAGGTACAAAGAGGTGATGCCGCTGCAAGCGCCTTGCCGTGGTTGTTATCTTGTCGCGCCGGAAGCTTGTCGCCATCACGGGCCTTCCCGCAAGCTCCTCTTGCCGGGTCTTGTCTTGTAGGTGCACGAGGTGGCCTTCCCGGCAAGCTCCTCTTGCCGGGCCTTGTCTACTAAGTGCCTTGGGTGACCTTCCGGCAAGCTCCTCTTGCCGGGTCTTGTCTCCTGGCCTGAATACTTTGTTCTTGAATGGTTCCAAAGGAACCATGGAGGACCTTGGCGGTCACCGGTAAGCCTTGCCATGGGAGGGCTGCAGAATCGCCGATGCACAAGTTCGGGATACTAGGGTACCCCTACTCTAGTACACCGGCAGAGCCCCGGCCTGGGCCACACTGCCCGGCGGCTGTTGGGCCAGGCCCAAAAGCAGGCACGGGCACACGCGGCCCGGGTCACACCATAACTCACTCCGGACCCACCACGTCCCCCACGAACGGCACGCACCAAACATGGCGTCGTGTGAGAGATCGTGGGCGAGGTCGTGGGGGTTTCTTTATTCGGGAAATCGGAACGTCCGCCCCCTCCCCCTTTATAAGCAGGGGAAGCAGGGGCGCGTCGCCTACCGTGCCAGTTGCTGTCCCATCAAAAAACCACCGCTGCTCCCCCCTTCTCCTCGAGGCTGAAAAGAGAGCAGCGCTCTGCCCCCCGTCGCCACCAGTACACTCAACGCCGTCGACCTCCTCCACCGCCTCCGCCATGGGCCCGAAAGCCGACAAGGGGAAGACCGTGAAGTCGGCCGAGACGCTGCGGCTTCCGGCGCTGCGGAAGGAGCGGGCCGTCTTCCCCCTCGCCGCGAGGGAGCTGAGGGAGAACTACTACCTCTTCTGGTCGACGAAGACGCGCGCGCATCCGCGAACGAAGGTACTCCCCGCCGCTGCTGCAGAACTGGCCCCGATGGGGTATCCCTTCTTCACGCTCTTCTTCTACTGCGGGCTCTGCCCGCCCTTCTCTGAGTTCTTTTGCGACATTATGAACACCTATGGGTTCCGCCTCCTTGATTTCACCCCCAACGCCGTTTCGACCATGGCGGTTTCGCACATCTGCGAAAACTTTGTCGAGTCCACCCAAATGTAGCTCTTTTCCGTCACTTCTTTTTGCCCCGAGCCGAGAGAGGAGAGCCCCTTCTTGGGAGGAATTGCTTGGGTCTCTAGGGTCGGCAAGAAGGAGGCCTATCTGGAGGGAGAGCTTCGTAGCAAATGGGAGGAGTGGAGGGCAGATTGGTGCTGGATCGTTGAGGAGAACCCGCAGACTTTTACTGCTCAGCGCCAAACCCCAGTAGTACGCGGCAATGACTGGAGCAATCTGGCCCCGGAGGATGCTAGGTTGAAGATCGCGATTACCGAATCCTCCGCCTCGGACTTGCCGGACTCACTTTGTGGGGGACTGTTGGCGCAGACTTTCTTCGCCGCCCGACGCCCCTTGCAGGAGAGGAGGAGACCTGCCTGGGAATTCCAGAACGCAGCAGACATCATGAGGCTGCGCCCAGGCCTCAACTTCAACTTCACCGTCTTGGAGCTTGACGCAATGCTCTTAGACCTGTTCAAGCCTGATCCTGACCATCCGGAGATGTTCAGGTTGCCGAAAGCGTCGTTCCGCTGTACAACTCGTTGCTTGACCGCATTCGTGCAATGATGCCGTTGTGCGATTCCCACGGAATTGTCCCCACTTGGCAAGAGCCGGCAGACGACGTCGTGCGGCAGTTCTTCGACAATCTAGTGGAGATGCCGGTCCGCCCCAATGAGCAGAAGGGCCTCACCCACGACACCATCGACAACGAGATGCGCCGCGACGCCACTCAAAGAAGAAGCGGCAAGAAAGCGGCCGCCGCTGGGCGAAGTTTGGCTTTACTGTGGAGGAGGCGGAGGCAGCCGAGGCGGCAAGTCTTGTCGGCGAAAGGAGTTCGGCCGGGCGAGGAAGAGCTTGCCGAGCCTGAGGCCGAGTCGAGCGAGCCCGCCGAGGGCGCATCCTCTCCACCTCCAAGCAGCTTGCCGCGAGCGGAGCCACCGGCTCCACCAAGAAGGCGTCTTCGCATGGCCGGAGACGCAGCGGGGCGGCAGACGGGCCAACATCCGCAGCGCCGCGGGACTCGCTCCACCGCGGCAAGCATCAGCTGGGAGCACCTCACACTGCTGCGGCAACCGGGGCGGGGCCCTCGCAGGCCACCGGTCCTGCTCCCGCCAAGCGTCCAAGGGAGCCCACTCCTCCGCCTCGTCGTACCGGAGGCGGGCCAGAATTCGACCTCTCTGCGCTCAGCTCCGACGAAGAAGAGGAAGAGTAAGATTCCTTGTTGTGCTTGTAATTCTTCGATTTGTTGCCTTGTCTTGTATCTGATCTGCTTTACTCTGAATCCATTCCTTTCCAGGACGCTGGCCCAGAGGATGTCGAAGAGGGCCAAGACCCCAGTGATTGTCGTCGAGGACGAACCCACTGCGACGGCAGGAGGCGCGTCCGAGACAACCTTGCCGGGTGAGGCAACTCTCCTTCAAAGCAGCCCCCAGTGCAGCCCCCATCATAAGTATATGGTCTATTTCTTGCTGTTCGGCGTGCATGGGTGCTTTTTCCTTTGCTGATATTTGACTGTTGACTTGTGTAGAAGCAGAGCAGCCTCCTTCTGCTTCGACTACGCCGCCAAGGGTGGATTCCCGGCAAGGAGCGGCTCCCCAACAAGGGAGCCTTCTCCGCAAGGGAACCTTCTCCGCGAGGGAGCCTTCTCCGGCAAGGGAGCCTTCTCTGACAGGGGCAGCCCTCCGGCAAGGGACGGCGCCGACCATCCCTTGAGGCGGAGACCATGACCATGACCCCGGCGCAGTAACCTTCTTGCTGAGTACTTCCCTTGTGTTTTTCTTCTTCTTTTGATTCTATCTTTGGATATTTGCTTGACTTTCTTCATCCGTCCGCCACAGAGCCGATGGAGACCGAGGTCGCCGGCGAGGAGGACGCGCGCGGCAACACTGACGAAGCCGCCGTCGTGGGAGAAGAAGCCGGCGCTGACGAGCCTGCCGGCGAAGAGGCCACCGAGGCTGCCGCCGCAGAAGCTGGCGAGGGTCAGCGATCAGTGACCGACGGCCCTGAGGCCGCAGGAGCGCCAGGCGCTACACCGACCGCCGATTCCCCCACCGCTGCTGCAGCGTCAGGCTCCGAAGAGCCCCAGCCCGGCGCCTACTTGAAGGCTGGCGACGGCGTCTTCATCAAGCTCCCATGGGAGGCGAGCTCCAGGGCGCCGACCGAAGGGGAAACTTTCGATGAAGAGCTGCTCGCCTCCGCTGGGCTGACGCTAGTTGATGCGCCAAGCAAGCGGGCGGCGAAGCCCGAGGAGGAGCTTGCCGCGAAGCATTGCCGCTCTACCGCTACCGACAAGCCAAACTGGCATCCCGGGAGGCCCTTGTCGCCAAGGCGGGAGCAGATTTTGAGAAACGCGCGGAGGAGCTCCGGCGCCGCAACCAGGAAGCTCTCCGGTCTTTGGCGGAGGAGCGGGAGCAACTCGCCGAGGAGCACACGGCCTTCATCCTCGAGAAGGCTGCAGCTGAGGAAGAACATCGGCTTGCCGCCGAGAAGCTATCCGCGCAGGAAAGCCAGCTGGCGCAGCGGAAGGTCAACCTGGACAGCCACGAGGAGGATCTCGCCATGCGCGAGGAAACATTTGGCGGGGCTCTCAAGGAGGCAAGGGACGCTGCCGCGGCCGCCGAGGCCGCCAAGAAGGAGCTGGAGACAAAGGTGGCGCAATTGGAGGCCAGCCTCAAGAAGAGCGGCGAGGAGCTCGCCGCACTCAAGCACGAGCGCGAGAAGGACGCCTACACTCTTGGCGAGCTGTAGGGCCGTCTCGCCGAGAGGAGCAAGGAGCTCAGCGCCGCCGAGGACTCCAATGCAGATCTCGAGTTGAAGCTGACTACTTTGACTCAGACGCTGGACGGCGCCAAGGAGCGGGAGGCGGCCTTGAAGGAGAAGATCAAGGCCGACGAGGAGCTGTTGGCGAATGCTGTTGTCGCCCAGGGCGCCTTGAGGGAGAGTGTGGAGCACTAGACCGAAGGTCTCGTGGATACCGCTGCCGCCATCCACAACGAGCTGATGGAGCTAGGGATGGTGGATCTCGGATACTCCTCCGACGAGCACCTCCAACCCAGCGCCAAGCTTAGCTTATTCTTCAAGGGCGTGGCGACGGGCCTCCAGCGACTCCGGGAAGAGGTCCCAAAACAGCTGGCCGAGGAGTCGCGCGAGATCTGCGCGGGAGCCCTCCAAAAGGTGCTGATGAAGGTGCCCTTCCGCAATCCGGGCCTCAACTTCACCAACGTCCTCAAGTCTCTGCCGCCGGATGCCGATGTGGAGGCGCTCAAGACCCTTGTCGCACCCATTGTGGACAGGGTGAGCGGAATCAAGAGGGTTGAGGGTGGCCACGTAGATTAGGCCGCCCGTTTTTTTTTTGCTCTTGCCGCTGCTAATCATGTCATAGGAACAATCCATTAGAGCTGCGGCAAGCTATATTGTAATATAACTTTATTTCAGATATCAATTGATATGCTATTTCCTTTACTTGATTCCTTCCTTTGTATGTTTTTGCCTTACGCTTTTAGGGGACTTGTCGGTAGCGGGCACTGAGCCATGGCTGAGTGCGGAATGTCGACGCCGGCGGCAAGCTTGCCCGACAAGCAACCTTGTCGCAACTAGTCGCAGCTCACTTAAGTTGTTGAGCGGACTCGAAACAAAGTAAGGGCGCAACTAGCTACGAATTGGTTCCTCTACGCACAGGTTTTCCATACAAAGTCCGGTCGTTCAAGGAAAATAACTTAAATTTTTTAAAAATGATTGCTCAAACTTTGGCAACTTAGCTTTTCTGTCGTTTGCTTCCCGGTAAGGTTAGACTTCCTTGAGTGACGTTTGGTCCACACCATTATCTTCTCCTCCCCCCCCCCCCCGGCAAACTTGTGTGCGAGGGAACCTTCCTTTCTTTGAGAAAGAGAAAGAAGAGAAAATAAAGATATGGAGCCTTGTGGCTCATTATTACTTACAGGGTAGGTGCTGCACAAAGTGTCGATAATGCATGCAAAATAGAAGTGAAAAAGCATGAAATCGACAAGGTGTGCGAAGCACGCTTAGCTTTATCGATGCACGGGTCTGCGCCTCGGCTTTGTACAAAGGATTACATGCAACATCGGCAAGACTTGTACAAAAGGTGGTTGCGGAATAGGTTCCGCAACCGCGCTCTACGGGTAAAACTTACGAAGATGCTCAATGTTCCAGAGTTGCTCACGGAATGCCATCTTCGGTCTCAAAGCGAACGGCGCCAAAGCCTAGTGACTCGTTTCACCCGGTAAGGGCCTTCCCACTTCGGCGTCAACTTGTTGGAATTCTTGGCGGACTGAATGCGCCAAGAACAAGGTCGCCTTCCTCGAGACTTCGGCATTAACTTTATGCGGTTATGGTAGCGGCGCAAAGCTTCTTGGTATCGAGCAGCTAGTACAAAGAGCTGAAGACGATCCTCCTCAAGGAGGCGGTCGTCATCTTGTCGCAGAATCGATCTTGCTCAAGCTCATCATAGCGACCACTCGAGGTGATCCGTTATCTGAGTTCCGTGGGGAGAACTGCCTCTGCTCCATAGACTAGAGTGAAAGGTGTCTGGCCAGTGGCTCGATTTGGCGTCGTCCTGATCGACCAAAGAACCACCGGCACATCTGCTGCTGCGGGAACTTCTGCTTCCAAGGCGAGAATCTGCGGCTCAGCCGAAGCTTGACGTTCCCCGGCAAGTTTGCCGGAGCAAAACTTATCGGGAGCGTCTGCTTCAACGGAACAAACTCTAGGGCTTGCCGGAGCAGACTGCTCCTCAGCACTTGCCGGTGGAGCTCGATGGTGCGTCCTCGACGGTAGCGCAGCACTCCGAAGAGGTGCGCTTCGCGGAGTGGGCATCGAGCTCTTCTTGCCGGACTTGGAGCGTCTGCTTCAACAGAACAAACCCTAGGGCTTGCGAGCGCATCGCTCCTCAGCACTTGCCGGTGGAGCTCGATGGTGCGTCCTCGACGGTAGCGTAGCACTCCGAAGAGGTGCGCTTGCCGGAGTGGGCATCAGAGCTCTACCGGACTTGGAGCGTCTGCTTCAACGGAACAAACCCTAGGGCTTGCCGGAGCAGACTACTCCTCAGCACTTGCCGGTGGAGCTCGATGGTGCGTCCTCGACGGTAGTGCAGCACTCAAGAGGTGCGCTTGCGGAGTGGGCATCGAGCTCTTGCCGGACTCGGGCGTCCGCTTCAATGGAACAAACCCTAGGGATTGCGGAGCAGACTGCTCCTCAAAGACTTGCCGGTGGAGCTTGATGGTGTGTCCTCGACGGTAGTGCAGCACTACGAAGAGGTGCGCTTGCCGGAGTGGGCATCGAGCTCTTGTCGGACTTGGAGCGTCTCGCTTCAGCGGAACAAACCCTAGGGCTTGCCGGAGCAGACTGCTCCTCAGCACTCGCCGGTGGAGCTCGATGGTGCGTCCTCGATGGTAGCGTAGCACTCCGAAGAGGTGCGCTTGCCGGAGTGGGCATCAGAGCTCTACCGGACTTGGAGCGTCTGCTTCAATGGAACAAACCCTAGGGCTTGCCGGAGCATCGCTCCTCAAAGCACTTGCCGGTGGAGCTCGATGGTGCGTCCTCGACGGTAGCGCAGCACTCCGAAGAGGTGCGCTTGCCGGAGTGGGCATCAGAGCTCTACCGGACTTGGAGCGTCTGCTTCAACGGAACAAACCCTAGGGCTTGCCCGAGCAGACTTCTCGATGGTGCGTCCTCGACGGTAGCGCAGCACTCCGAAGAGGTGCGCTTGCCGGAGTGGGCATCAAAGCTCTTGCCGGACTTGGTCTTCTTCTTCACCGCCGGGTTTTCTTTGCCGGGGCGGTCTCCTCACTATCAGATCCTCCTGCTTCAGTATTCTCTCCGGGGAGTCTCCTCCCTTCCTCAGCACGTGCACACTTGTCAGCCAGGGCATATAGCTCACTGACGTCTCTGATCTTGCACATCGCCATCTCCTCCCGCATCCTGCGGTTTCACACGTTCTGATGGAACGCGCTGATTACCGCGGCAGGGTGGACATCTGGGATGTTGTGCTGTAAGCGGCTGAATCTCTGGATGTAATTGCGCAGGGGCTCTCCTTCCTTCTGGGCGAGAAGATGAAGGTCGCTTTATTGACCATGGGGTTTGTGGCCGCCTGTAAAGGCGCCGACAAACTGATGGCATAGATCTGCCCAAGAAGATATGGAGTTGTCCGGCAAGTGCATGAGCCAGGACTCGACGTTGGGCTTGAGTACCGGGGGAAGTAGTTGGCAAGGATCTTGTCGTCTCGCCCCGGCAGCCTGCACCGCGATGGTGTAGATGCCGAGGAACTCGATGGATGCGTTTTGCCGTCGTACTTCTCCCAGACGTCGGCTTGAAGTTTTCTTCTTTGGGCCCTTTGGACTTGCCGCGGCTCACGAGTGAACGCAGGGCAACCCACCGCGTACGGCAAGTCGCCCGGTTCCTCTGGCGCGTGCATGTCAACAAAGGGCCTGGCGCGCTTGTCGGATTGACGTCGCGCTTCTCTTCGGCGCTCGATGCGAGTTCGAGCGTCCTCTTGTTGTCGATCATGTAGCACTTGGCGATGAGCTCGTGGATCTGATGACGCAGTGGAGTCGCTGTCGAGGTGGATCCGGCGAGTCGGCGATCTTGGCCTTCGGGGTGGAGAGTGCATGGTGGTTGCACCCCCACCGATCTCGTCGCCACCGGCTCGCGTTTGGCGTTCCTGCCGCGGCAGCGACGCACTCGGTTGCCGCGGAGCGTCGCCGTTAAGCGGCCGATGAGACTTCAGTATGGTGGCCCTCCACTCGTCGACCTTGTCGGCCGTTGGAGGGTAATCGAGAGCGATTGAGCTCTCGCCAGAGCTTCTGCTGGAGTAGTGGGTGGCAGTGGCGAACGGCGCGAGGAGCGGGATATGCTCGGACTTCTAACTATGTTAGAAGGAGCAGTATCCTGTCTGGGCGACCGTGCCTCGCTCGCGCCAGCATGTTGGCGTGCATGCTGGTCTTGAACGTCCCGAGATCCTCCAGCTCGATCTCGGTCCAACGAGCGTATGGCATTGTGAATGCCATGACGCTGTTGGTCCCGCGCCTCCTGAGACGGGCGCGGTACATGTACGGACGCCGAGGTCTGCGCGGCCTTGTCCTTGGACTTGGCAGCACCATGAGCTCCCCCGTCGCCGTCCATTCTTCCGTCGGCGTCCACCCCACCACCTGTTTGCTCCGGTGGTGGTGGGTTCGACGCGGACGGGGCTTCTGCCGCCGAGGCCTTCTTCTTCGGTGGCATATTGACAAAGATGATGAAGATCTAGCTCGCGTGGACGCCGGATCAGGTTCACACAACCTCGACGCCCCTACCCGGGCGCGCCAAAGATGTCGGGGCAGGTTGATCTGGCCGCGAACACCTATGGGGCCGGCGGACCGGGCCCCTTTCGGTTCAAGGGAGCAGAGGTCGCACGAAGAGCAGATCGAGGCGAAGCACGCGAGAGGTTTTACCCAGCTTCGGAGCTCTCCGGAGAGATAATACTCCTACTGCTGCTTGTATGGTTTGTATTGTGTTCTTGCTAGGGAGCGCTGAGAGCTACAGTATACTCCAGCTGCTAACTTGAGACCTAAGCGTGAGAATGTTGAACCCCCCTCACGTTATGCATGGGCCTCCTTTTATATGCACAAAGTGGCTCCAACAGGTGGCAACGTAGATGGGGTACAAATGGAAAACAGTGGTTGGTACACCTACTTGTACGATTATGCAAAGGTGCAATATATCTAACCCTGACGGCAGGGGACAAAGGCATTAAATGCCCATCTTGTCGCCCTAACAGTGCAAACAGGGACCGTCAGGGGGCGCCACCGTCCGCCACGATGGCAAACTTGTCAGCGCCGCTTGCCACCTCGCACCGCTGGCTGCAGAGCCTCTTGCCACGCGCGCCTGGAAAGGCCCCAGGGCGACACGTTAGTGGATGCGCTAGAGCGTAGGTACAGAGAGGTGGTCTGCCGCGGCAAGCGCCTTGCCGTGGTTGTTATCTTGTCGCGCCCGGAAGCTTGTCGCTCACCGGGCCTTCCCGGCAAGCTCCTCTTGCCGGGGTCTTGTCTTGTAGGTGCCTGAGGTGGCCTTCCCGGCAAGCTCCTCTTGCCGGGGCCTTGTCTACTAAGTGCCTTGGGTGACCTTCCCGGCAAGCTCCTCTTGCCGGGGTCTTGTCTCCCTGGCCTGAATACTTTGTTCTTGAATGGTTCCAAAGGAACCATGGAGGACCTTGGCGGTCACCCGGTAAGCCTTGCCGCGGAGGGCTGCAACTGCCCGTGCACAAGTTCGGGATACTAGGGTACCCCTACTCTAGTACACCGACAGTATGATAGTTTTAATAATAGTAGCAGCAGCAATAGTAACGGTAACAGTGATAGCAGTAGTTTTGTAGCAAGTGCAATAGTAACAATAGAAGTAGTAACTTAGCAAGAACAATATGTAGGAAATTCGTAGGCATTGGATCGGCGATTTGTTGGATGATATTCATCATGTGACAGTTATAATCTAGGGCGATACGACACTAGCTCCAGTTCATAAATATAATGTAGACATGTATTCCGTAAATAGTCATACGTGCTTATGGAAAGAACTTGCATGACATCTTTTGTCCTACCCTCCCGTGGCAGCGGAGTCCTATTGGAAACAAAGGGATATTAAGGCCTCCTTTTAATAGAGAACAGGAACAAAGCATTAGCACACAGTGAATACATGAACTCCTCAAACTATGGTCGTCATCGGGAAGTGTCCCGACTATTGTCACCCCGGGGTTGCCAGATCATAACACGTAGTAGGTGACTATAACATGCAAGATCCAATCTAGAACATAGATATAATGGTGATAACATAAATGGTTCAGATCTGAAATCATGGCACCCAGGCCCAAAGTGACAAGCATTAAGCATGGCAAAGTCATAGCAACATCAATCTCAAAACATAATGGATACTAGGGATCAAGCCCTAACAAAACTAACTCAATTACATAATGAATCTCATCCAACTCCTCACCGACCAGCGAGCCTACGAAGGAATTACTCACTCCCGGTGGGGAGCGTCATGGAATTGGCGATGGAGAAGGATTGGTGATGATGAAGATCGAAGATCCCCCTCTCCGGAGCCCCAAACGGACTCCAGATGTGGCCTCCCAATGAAGAACAGGAGGCTGCGGTGGCTCCGTCTCGTGAAACGCGATAATTCTTTCTCCCCTATTTTTTCTAGAAAAATAGGAGTCTATAGCGTCTGTTTGAGGGTCCGCGGGGCCATCAGGTGGGGACAACCCACCTGGGCGTGCCTGGAGGGGATGGCGCGCCCTGGTGGGTTGTGCCCACCCAGGTGCCCCTCTCCGGTGGTTCTTGGCTCCAAAAATTCTCTTTTATTATATAAAAAATCCTCGCAAAGTTTCGTTCCATTCTGAGAACTTTTATTTCTGCACAAAAAACAACATTGTAGTTCTGCTGAAAACAACGTCATTCCAAGTTAGTTTCATTCAAATCATGCAAATTAAAGTCCAAAACAAGAGGAAAAGCATTAGGAAAAGTAGATACCATGGAGACGTATCAGCTCCCCCAAGCTTAAACCTTCGCTTGTCCTCAAGCAATTCAGTTGATAAACTGGAAGTGAAAAAGAAAAACTTTTACGAACTCTTTTGCTCTTGTTTGCATAAATAAGCTTATACAGCACCCAGGTTTTCAGCCCATACTATAACTAACCATGTCGACATTAACTCTTAAAAATTATATTAACTCATATCAATGACATAATCAGCTAGCGAGCAATAATAAGATATCTCAAACAGCAACACGTTGTCAAAACAACCATGATATAATATTACAATAGTGGTATCTCACTAGCCCTTTCTGAGACCACAAAACATAAATGCAGAGCACCTCCAAAGTTCAAGCAACGACTAAACATTGTAATTCATGGTAGAAAAGATCCAGTCATGATGCACCCAACATTAGCTACACACAATGCATAAGCATGACAGCACAGTGCTCTCAGGTTCTGGCGCTTATTTTAGAAGGTGATGACACAACATAAAAGTAAATAAATAGTCCCTTCGTAGAGGGAAGCAGTGATTTGCAGAGGTGCCAGAGGTCAAGTTTTTAAAACAGAGGTAAATGATATTTTGAGAAATGCACCCTTCTTGTTTACTTCGCGACCATCAGTTATCAATATCTTCCATACTAAACACATTAGTGCTGGTTCCCAAGCAATAAAGTAAATGTTATTACTCCGTAGGAGTTTTTGTTTGATTATTTGTAAGCTCAATTATTTTTGCAGTTTGGGACTGGGCATCCCTATTACCGCCCCTTTCTCGTGCAATGGCGAGTGAATATACACTCAACCTGAGAATAACCCGCTTAGCATGGAAGATACTGACTACCTCCTGTTGTTCTATGAACAATCCAGGCACACAAAAAGGATATTTATTTGAAGTTTTTAGAGGTGGCACATGCAAATTTACTTAGGACGGCAGGGTAATACCGCATATAGGTAGGTATGGTGGACTCATCTGGAATAACTTGGGTTTCAGGTTTTGGACGTACAAGCAGAATTCCCACTTAGTATAGGCGAAGGCTAGCAAATAAGTTGAGAAGCGGCCAGCTAGAGAGCAACAACGGTCATGAACACGAATTATGCATAAGTAACATTGGACACTAGCATGAGTAGGATATGAACACCATGAACATAAATATCATAGAGGCTATGTTGGTTTTGATTCAACTACATGCATGAACATGTGCCAAGTCAAGCCACTCGAACATTCATAGGAGGGTACCATATCATCATACTACATCACAATCATTTTAACGCAATGTTGACATCCAAGATAAATCATTATCCACTCCTAGCTACTTATGCATGGCTTGAGAAACTATAATCTCTAATTGTCATTGCAAACATGTTTGATCATAATAGGTTGAATCATGGATACTAGGTTAAACATATTTACAAAAGCAGAACAAGTCGAGTTCATACCCGTTTCTCTCTGCCACCGCCACTTCATCAAATATTGTCATTATTGCCTTTCACTTGCATGACTGGACGATATGAAAATAACAACAGTGCAAGAGTGCCATGGACTAAGCTGGAATCTGCAAACATTTTATTCAACAGGAAAAGACAAGGTAAATGGTCTCTTTATTAGGTCAACATCAATGCATATGAGAGCCACTCAACATTTTCATCGTGGTCTTCTCCTCGGTATGACCCAATAAAAAGAAAATAAATTCAGAGAAACACACTGAAATATTTTTGGAGTTTTTGGGTTTTCTTGAACAAGCAAATAAAAGGAAGAAACAATAAACGGGAAAAACTATTTATACGTGAAAGCTCCCAACAAGTAAAAGAAGAACAAGGAAATCTTTTTGGGTTTTCTTTTTAGATACTACAACAATTTAAACTAGGAAGAAAAATCAAAAGGAAGCAAGAAATATATTTTTGGATTTTCTCAAAGTTTTCCAAACATACAAGAAGAAAGCGAGAAAATAAATTTAGCATGGATAATACAATGAAAAAGTGTGAATCACCGACAAATCAAATGAGTGTGAACATGAATGTAATGTTGGTGAAAATACGTACTCCCCCAAGCTTAGGCTTTTGGCCTAACTTGGTAATCTGTAGTCGAAGAAACCATGGGGTCCCATGTCAAAATGCCTAGGAGCGGGCACCTGTGGATCCCACTGCGAGGCTTAGCATGTGCTGCAGCTAGGTTGTTCCGGTAGGCGAGATGTCCGTAGGCAAAATCCTGTATCCACCCCTGGCAATAGGATCAAACAAAGCAGGTGCAGGCAATGGAATAATATCACGAGTGTTCACACTGAACCAGGTTATAAGGAGTATGCATGTTAGGGTAAGCGCATGTAATAAATTGTTGGGGGTCCATGGCCGCGCGATCTAGGTGAACCTTGGGCAACAGATAATCATGCTGGCGTATCTAAATGTTAAATTGATTAACCAAGCGAGTAGCGTAAATACCACCATGTATTTTCCCTTGGATTTATTAATGTGAAGGCGGCATGCCACAATAGCTCCCAAGCTATAAGTGGTGTCGCCTTGGAGCGCACGGCGTAAAACAGCAAGGTCTGGGGCACTGAGTGCACCCACCTTCTCTCTAGCAAGCAAGAACTTTGCAATGAATAGAGCAAAATAATGCAGGGTGGGAAAGTGCAAGCTAGTGGCGGTGACACTGGACACCCCTCTCTCATCCCCTATAGACAGACTACGATAAAAGCCTTCGAACTCTGCAGGCCTAGGCTTTACTAAACTCCCATCGGAAGGGATCAGACATATGTCACAAAATTCAGTAAGCGGTATCTACTGGGGTTCAGCATATAAATTAAATTCTACTGCAGGGGGATTATTCCTAAGAAGGAAATTGGTACTTTGCACAAAGGAGTTTGTTAGGAGATGATACTGTTCGCATTCAGCTGCGATGAAGTCGGTGAGGTCGGCATTACCAGCATATTGTGTAAACTCCTGAAGGATTCCGGCCCCTTCCATGAACGGGTTATGCGGCCATTCGCACGGTCGTATCTTCGTCATTCTCCGGGTATAGAGATTACTGTCAGATGACTCCCAAATCACTCCCTTGGAGTTCTTCTTGGAAGCAAACTTCCTAAAAATACTCATGTTTTTCCTATGAACAAAATTCTGAAATTTGAGTCCACCAAATTTTCTCAACAAAACTTCATAAGATTGATAACAACTACTCATAGGGATGCATAGAGGCCATAGCAAGCATTCAAACTACTTAGAACTCTAAGAATTCAACATGCAAGCTCATCTACACCAGCACCAAGAGTAGCTAATTATTCAAAATATAAACCATTAAAGCAAAAACTAATTGGACAAACGGAGGAGTCACATACCAAGAAACAATCCTCCAAAACAGTTTCGTAAACGGAGCTTCGAGCAAAGAGATCGATATCCGTGGGTTTGAGAGCAAGAACACGAGATAGAGAGAAATGGTGTGTTTTTTATGGAGGTAGATGGTGATGTGGGATGAAGAGATAAGCAAGGGGGCCCATGTGGGGACCAAGCTACCTCTTGTGCATGCGTTGGTTTTCCCTTGAAGAGGAAAGGGTGATGCAGCAAAGTAGCATAAGTATTTCCCTCTATTTTTTAGAACCAAGGTATCAATCCAGTACGAGACTACACACAAATCGCCTAGTACCTGCACAACCAATCAAGAACCTTGCGACCAACGCGATAAAGGGGTTGTCAATCCCTTCACGGCCACTTGCAAAAGTGAGATCTGATAAAGATAATACGATAAATATTTTTGGTATTTTTGTTGTATAGATTGGAAAATAAAGATTGCAAAATAAACGGCGATAGAAATAGCTAGTTGACAGGAAACTAAAATGATGTAAAATAGACCCGGGGGCCATAGGTTTCACTAGTGGCTTCTCTCAAGATAGCATATATTACGGTGGGTGAACAAATTACTGCCGAGCAATTGATAGAAAAGTGCATAGTTATGATGATATCTAAGGCAATGATCATGAATATAGGAATCACGTCTGTGTCAAGTAGACCAAAACGATTCTGCATCTACTATTATTACTCCACACATCGACCGCTATCCAGCATGCATCTAGAGTATTAAGTTCATAAGAACAGAGTAACGCATTAGGCAAGATGACATGATGTAGAGGGATAAACTCAAGCAATATGATATAAACCCCATCTTTTTATCCTCGATGGCAACAATACAATACGTGCCTTGCTGTCCCTCGTCATTGGGAAAGGACACCGCAAGATTGAACCCAAAGCTAAGCACTTCTCCCATTGCAAGAAAGATCAATCTAGTAGGCCAAACCAAACTGATAATTCGAAGAGACTTGCAAAGATATAAAATCATGCATATAAGAATTCAGAGAAGAACCAAATAATATTCATAGATAATCTTGGTCATAAACCCACAATTCATCGGATCTCGGCAAACACACCGCAAAAGAGTATTACATCGAATAGATCTCCAAGGACATCGAGGAGAACTTTGTATTGAGATCCAAAGAGAGAGAAGAAGCCATCTAGCTAATAACTATGGACCCGAAGGTCTGTGGTAAACTACTCACACATCATCGGAGAGGCTAGGGTGTTGATGTAGACACCCTTCATGATCGAATCCCCCTCCGGCGGAGCACCAGAAAAGGCCCCAAGATGGGATCTCACGGGTACAAAAGGTTGCGGCAGTGGAAAAGTGGTTTCGTGGCTCCCCTGGATGTTTTCAGGGTATAAGAGTATATATAGGCGAAAGAAGTAGGTCGGTGGAGCTAAGAGGGGTCCACGAGGGTGGGGGCGCGCCTACCCCCCTGGGCGCGCCCTCCTGCCTCGTGGCTGCCTCGTTGCTTCCTTGACTTCCACTCCAGGTCTCCTGGATTGCGTTTGTCCCAAAAAATATCCTCGCGAAGGTTTCGTTCCATTTGGATTCCGTTTGATATTCCTTTTCTGTGAAACACTAAAATAGGCAAAAAAACAGCAATTTGCACTGGGCCTTCGGTTAATAGGTTAGTCCCAAAAATAATATAAAAAACATAATAATGCCCATTAAACATCCAAAACAGATAATATAATAGCATGGAACAATCAAAAATTATAGATACGTTTGAGACGTATCAAGCATCCCCATGCTTAATTCCTGCTCATCCTTGAGTAGGTAAATGATAAAAACAGAATTTTTGATGTGGAATGATACCTAGCATAAATTTCAATGTAATTCTCTTTATTGTGGCATGAATGTTTAGATCCAAAAGATTCTAAACAAAGTTTTAATATTGACATAAAAATAGTAATACTTCAAGCATGCAAACCAAGCAATTATGTCTTATCAAAATAACATAGCTAAAGAAAGCTTATCCCTACAAAGTAATATAGTTTGGCCAGCCTTCATTTTCGTCACACAAAATGCTCCCATCATGCACAACCCCGATGACAAGCCAAGCAATTGTTTCATACTTATCCTTTTCAAACTCTTTCAACTTTTACGAAATATATGAGCGCAAGCCATGGACATAGCACTATTGGTGGAATAGCATATGATGATGGGGGTTACGTGAGAAGACAAAAGGAAGAAGAAAGTCTCACATTGACGCGGCTAATCAACGGGCTATGGAGGTGCCCATCAATTGATGTCAATGCAAGGAGTAGGGATTGCCATGCAACGGATGCAATAGAGCTATAAATATATGAAAGATCATCAAAAAAACTAAGTGGGTGTGCATCCAACTTGCTTGCTCACGAAGACCTAGGGCATTTTGAGGAAGCCCATCATTGGAATATACAAGCCAAGTTCTATAACGAAAAATTCCCACTAGTATATGAAAGTGACAAAATAAGAAACTCTCTATGATGAAGATCATGGTGCTATTTTGAAGCACAAGTGTGGAAAAAGGATAGTAACATTGTCCCTTCTCTCTTTTTCTCTCATTTTTTTCTTTATCTTTTTTGTTTGGGCTTCTTTGGCCTCTCTTTTTTATTTGGGCTTCTTTGGCCTCTCTTTTTTCGTCCGGAGTCTCATCCCGACTTGTGGGGGAATCATAGTCTCCATCATCCTTTCCTCACATGGGACAATGCTCTAATAATGAATATCATCACACTTCTATTTACTTACAACTCAAGAATTACAACTCGATACTTAGAACAAAATATGACTCTATGTGAATGCCTCCGGCGGTGTACCGGGATATGCAATGAATCAAGAGCACATGTATGAAAGAATTATGAAGGTGGCTTTGCCACAAATACGATGTCAACTACATGATCATGCAAAGCAATATGACAATGATGGAGCATGTCATAATAAACGGAACGGTGGTAAGTTGCATGGCAATATATCTCGGAATGGCTATGGAAATGCCATAATAGGTAGGTATGGTGGTTGTTTTGAGGAAGATATAAGGAGGCTTATGTGTGATAGAGCGTATCGTATCATGGGGTTTGGATGCACCGGCGAAGTTTGCGCCAACTCTCAAGGTGAGAAAGGGCAATGCACGGTACCGAGGAGGCTAGCAACGATGGAAGGGTGAGAGTGCGTATAATCCATGGACTCAACATTAGTCATAAAGGACTCACATACTTATTGCAAAAATCTACAAGTCATCAAAACTAAGCACTATGCACATGCTCCTAGAGGGATAGATTGGTAGGAAAAGACCATCGCTCGTCCCCGACCGCCACTCATAAGGAAAGAAATCAAAGAACACCCCATGCTTCAAATTTGTCACACAGCGTTTACCATACGTGCATGCTACGGGACTTGCAAACCTCAACACAAGTATTTCTCAATTCCACAATTACCCAACTAGCATGACTCTAACATTAACACCTTTATATCTCAAAACAACTATCGAGTATCAAACTTATCATAGTATTCAATGCACTCTATATGAAAGTTTTTATTATACCCATCTTGGATGCCTATCATATTAGGACTAATTTTATAGCCAAAGCAAATTACCATGCTGTTCTAAAAGAATCTCAAAATAATATAAGTGAAGCATGAGATATCAATAATTTCTATAAAATAAAACCACCACTGTGCTCTAAAAAGTATAAGTGAAGCACTAGAGCAAAATTATATAGCTCAAAAGATATAAGTGAAGCACATAGAGTATTCTAATAAATTCTGATTCATGTGTGTCTCTCCCAAAAGGTGTGTACATCAAGTATGATTGTGGTAAACTAAAAAGCAAAGACTCAAATCATACAATACGCTCCAAGCAAAACACATATCATGTGGTGAATAAAAATATAGCCTCGAGTAAAGTTACCGATAGACGAAGACGAAAGAGGGGATGCCTTCCGGGGCATCCCAAGCTTAGGCTTTTAGTTGTCCTTGAATTTTACCTTGGGTTGCCTTGGGCATCCCCAAGCTTAGACTTTTTCCACTCCTTGTTCCAAAATCCATCAAATCTTTACCCAAAAACTTGAGAACTTCACAACACAAAACTCAACAGAAAATCTCATGAGCTCCGTTAGTATAAGAAAACAAATCACCACCTTAAGGTACTGTAATGAACTCATTCTTTATTTATATTGGTGTTAAACCTACTGTATTCCAACTTCTTTATGGTTCATACATCCCGATACTAGCCATAGATTCATCAAAATAAGCAAACAACACACGGAAAACAGAATCTGTCAAAAATAGAACAGTCTGAAGTAATCTGTATCAAACACATACTTCTATAACTCCAAAAATTCTGAACAAATAGGAAGACCTAGATAATTTGTTTATTGATCTACTGCAATCGGTATCAGTATTTTATCACATTATGGTTATTTTTAACAATTTTTTTCGTGAGCAGAAAGTTTCTGTCTTTTTCAGCAAGATCAAATAATTATCACCCAAGAAGATCCTATAGGTTTTACTTGGAACAAACACTAATTAAAACATAAAACCACATCTAACCAGAGTCTAGATGAAATTTTTATTACTAAACAGGAACAAAAAGCAAGGAACAAAAATAAAATTGGGCTGCCTCCCAACAAGCGCTATCATTTAACGCCCCTAGCTAGGCATAAAAACAAGAATAGATCTAGGTATTGTCATCTTTGGTATGCAATCCATAAGTGCCTCTCCTAATAGATTCATAAGGTAACTTAATTTTCTTCCTAGGAAAGTGTTCCATGCCTTTCCTTAATGGAAATTGGAATCTAATATTTCCTTCTTTCATATCAATAATTGCACCAATCGTTCTAAAGAAAGGTCTACCAAGAATTATAGGACATGTAGGATTGCAATCTATATAAAAAACAATAAAATCTACAGGCACATAATTCCTATTTGCAACAATAAGAAAATCATTAATCATTCCCATAGGTTTCTTAATGGTGGAATTCGCGGGATGCAAATTTAAAGAACAATCATCAAATTCACGGAAACCTAGCACATCACACAAAGTTTTTGGAATCGTGGAAACACTAGCACCCAAATCACATAAAGCATATAATTCATGATTTTTAATCTTAATTTTAATAGTAGGTTCCCACTCATCATAAAGTTTTCTAGGGATAGAAACTTCTAATTCAAGCTTTTCCTCATAAGATTGCATTAAAGCATCAATGATATGTTTAGTAAAAGCTTTATTTTGATTATAAGCATGAGGAGAATTTAACACGGATTGCAACAAGGAAATACAATCTATCAAAGAGCAATTATCATAATTAAATTCCTTGAAATCCAAAATAGTGGGTTCATTGCTATGTAAAGTTTTGACCTCTTCAATCCCACTTTTACCAATTTTTGCATCAAGATCTAAAAATTCCGAATCATTGGGACGCCTTTTAACTAAAGTTGACTCATCTCCAGTCCCATCTTTATCAAGATTCATATTGTAAAACAAACATTTAATAGGATACACATCAATCACTTTTAGATCTTCATCATTGTTATCATCAAAATTAGAAGAACACGCTTTCACAAAGCAATCTTTTTTAGCATGCATCCTAGCGGTTCTTTCTTTGCACTCATCAATGGAAATTCTCATGGCTTTGAGAGACTCATTGATATCATGCTTAGGTGGGATAGATCTAAGTTTCAAAGAATCAACATCATGAGAAATTCTATCCACGTCCCTAGCCAACTCATCAATCTTAGGCAATTTTTCTTCAAGCAAAGCACTAAAATTCTTTTGCGAATTCATAAATTCTTTAATACTAGTCTCAAAATCAGAGGGCATATTATTAAAATTTCCATAAGAGTTGTTGTAGGAATTACCATAATTATTAGAGGAATTACTAGGGAACGGCCTAGAAAAGTTTCCTCTATACGCGTTGTTACCAAAATTGTTCCTACCAACAAAATTCACATCCATAGATTCATTATAATTCTCAATCAAAGTGGACAAAGGCATATCATTAGGATCAGAAGAAACACTCTTATTAGCAAACAATTTCATAAGTTCATCCATCTTTCCACTCAAAACATTAATCTCTTCAATCGCATGAACCTTTTTACTAGTAGATCTTTCGGTGTGCCATTGAGAATAATTAACCATAATATTATCTAGGAGTTTAGTAGCTTCTCCTAAAGTGATTTCCATAAAAGTGCCTCCCGCGGCCGAATCTAAAAGATTTCTAGAAGCAAAATTCAATCCGGCATAATTTTTTTGTATAATCATCCATAAATTCAAACCATGTGTAGGGAAATTACGTATCATTAATTTCATCCTCTCCCAAGCTTATGCAACATGCTCATGATCGAGTTGCTTAAAATTCATAATATTATTTCTAAGAGAGATGATCTTGGTGGGAGGAAAATACTTAGAGATAAAAGCATCTTTGCACTTATTCCATGAATCAATACTATTTTTAGGCAAAGAAGAGAACCAAGTTTTAGGACGATCTCTAAGAAAAAACGGAAATAGCTTCAATTTAACAATATCATTATCCACATCTTTCTTCTTTTGCATATCACACAAATCAACAAAGTTGTTTAGAAGGGTAGCGGCATCTTCACTAGGAAGGCCAGAAAATTGATCTTTCATGACAAGATTCAACAAAGCAGCATTAATTTCTCAAGATTCAGCATCGGTAATAGGAGCAATCGGAGTGCTAATAAAATCATTGTTGTTAGTATTGGCAAAGTCACACAATTTAGTGTTGTCTTGAGCCATCGTGACAAACAATCAATCCAACACACATGCACAGAAGAAGCAAGCAAAAAGAAGCGAACGGAAAAGGGCGAAAACAGCAAGGGTGAAGTGGGGGAGAGGAAAATGAGAGGCAAATGGCAAATAATGTAATGCGAGGGTGTCGGGGAGGTTGATCGGACCCACGAACACCTATGGGGCCGGCGGACCAGGCCCTTGTGGTTCGGAGGGTGGCGGAGATCGCACGAAGAGCGGATCGAGGCGAAGCACACGAGCAGTTTACCCAGCTTCAGAGCTCTCTGGAGAGATAAAACTCCTACTGCTGCTTGTTTGATTGTATTGTGTTCTTGCTAGGGAGCGGTGAGAACTACAAAACCTAGCGTGAGTATCTCTGGTCTCGAATGAGTCGAACGTGCCGAACCCCCTCTACATTGCGCATGGGCCTCCTTTTATATGCACAAAGGGGCTCCGGCGGTGTAGCGTAGATGAGGGTACAAATGTAAAAGCGATGAGTTGGTACACCTACTTGAGCGATGTATGCGATTGCAAAATACCTAACTCGTGACAGCGGACAAAAGCAATAAATGCCGTCGGTGTCACCTAAACAATTACTGTGAGACCGTCAGGTGCACCCCGCCGCCACGATGGCAAGCTTCTCAGCGCCGCTTATCGCTGCTCTCCGCTGGCTGCACAGCCTCTTGACACGCGCGCATGGAATGGTCCCATGGCGACACGTTGTTGGATGAGCTGGAGCGGAGATGAAGAGAGGTTGCCTGCCTCGGCAAGTGCCTTGCCGTGGCCGAATCCTTGTCGCGTCAGGAGGCTTGTCGCGCTCCGAGCCTTCCCGGCAAGCTCCTCTTGTCGGGGCCTTGTCTTCTGCATGCCTTGAGTGGCCTTCCCGGCAAGCTCCTCTTGCCGGGGCCTTATCTTCTTGGTCAACTACTTTGTTCTTGAATGGCTCCAAAGGAGCCATGGAGGATCTTGGCGGTGACCAGGCAAACCCTGCCGCTGGTGTCAGAATCGCTGCGTGCACGAGCACGGGATACTAGGTACCCTACTCTAGTACACCGACAGGAGCCCCGGCTGGGTCAGACACGATGCCGAAGCGCTTGTCGGGCCAGGCCCAAAACAGTGCACGGTCACACGCAGCCTTGATCACGCCGTAACTCACCCCGGACCCACCACGTCCCCCACTAACAGCACGCACGAACGTGGCGTCGTGCGAAGATCGTGGGCGTGGTCGTGGGGGTTTCTTTATTAGGAAAAGCGGAACGTCCGCCCCCTCCCCCTCCTTATAAACAGGGGAAACAGGGGCAGGCCGTCCACCTCGCCATTGCTGTCTTGTCAAGAAAACCACCGCCGCTCCCCCCTTCTTCTCCAGTGCGAAGAGAGCAGCGCCCCGCCCCCTTTCGCCACAAGCGCACTCACCGCCGTCGACCTCCTCCGCCGCCTCCGCCATGGCTCCGAAAGCCGACAAGGGGAAGGGCGTCAAGTCGGCCGAGGCGCAGCGGCTCGCGGCGCTGCGCAAGGAGCGGGCCATCTTCTCCTCAGCTCGAAGCAAAGGAGTGAGGGAGCTTCTATCTCTTTTGGTCGACGGAGACGCGTGCGCATCCGCGCGACGAAGGTACTCCCGCCTCCGCTTGATTTGGCCCCAACTGGGTATCCCTTCTTTGCCCTTTTTCTTCTATTGCGGGCTCTGCTGCCTTTTCAATTCTTCTGTGATATTATGAACACATACGGGTTCCTCCTCCTTGATTTCACCCCCAACGCCATTCTGACCATGGCGGTTTTCGCACACCTTTGTGAAAACTTTGTCGGGATCTATCCCAACGTAGCCCTCTTCCGCCACTTCTTCATGCCCCGCGTTGAGAGAGGGGAGCCGCTGTCGGAGGGATAGCTTGGGTCTCTGTGGTCGACAAGAAAGAAGCGTATCTGGAAGGAGAGTTCCGCAGCAAGTGGGACGAGTGGAGAGCCAACTGGTGTTGGATTGTAGAGGAGAACCCGCAGCCCTTTACTGCCGTGCGCCAAACCCCAATAGTGCGCGGCAACGATTGGAGTAGCTTGGCACCGGAGGATGCTAGGTTGAAGATAGTTGTGACCCGGATTTTGCGCCTCAGGCTTGCCGGGTTAACCATAGGCGCAGTTGTCGCAGACTTCCTTCGCCGCCGCATCGCTCCCTTGCAGGAGAGGAGGAGACCTGCTTGGGAGTTCCAAAACGCGGCAGACATTATGAGGCTGCGCCCGGGCCTGAACTGGAATTTCACCGTCTTGGAGTTGGATGCCATGCTGCTAGAGTTGTTCAAGAACGACCCCGATCACCCCGAGTGGTTTAGGTTGCCGAGGGGTCGTCCCCATTGTGCAACAACTCCGCACTCGACCGCATCCGGGCCATGATGCCGTTGCAGCGATTCCCATGGGATCGTTCCAACCGGCGAGAGCCTTCCGACGAGATCGTGCGGCAGTTCTTCGACAACTTGGAAGAAGTGCCGATCCGCCCGACGAGCGAAGAGGCTCACCCGCGACACCACCGACGAGGAGATGGCGCGGATTGCCACTGAGCTTGAGGAGGCGGCAGTACCGCTGCCATCGGGCGTCTTCGGTACACCGTGGAGGAGGCGGACGAAAGCGAAGGCGGCAAGCCTTGCCGAGCGAAGGGAGCTCGCCGGTGAGGACGAGCTTGTCGAGCCCGAGGCCGAGTCGAGCGGTCCTGCCGAGGGTGCTTCTTCTCCACCACCCAGCGACTTGCCGTCAACGGAGCCCCCGGCTCCGCCGAAGAGGCGTCTCCGTAAGGTCGGAGACGAGACGGGGCGGCAGACGGGCCCACAGCAGCAGCGCCGCGCGACGCGCTCTATCGCGGCAAGTGATGTTGCCGCGGGAGCACCCCACACCGCTGCGATAACTGGGGTGGGATCCTGTCAGGCCACCGCCGACGCCTCCGCCAAGCGGCCAAGAGAGCCCACCCCTCCGCCTCGTCGCACCGGAGGCGAGCCGGAGTTTGACTTCTCCGCACTCAGCTCCGAGGAGGAGGAAGAAGAGTAAGCTTCACTATTGTGCTTGTATTTCTTCAATTCTGTTGCTTCATCTCGAATCTAATTTGCTTCGTTCTGAACTTTTTCCTTTTCAGGACGCTAGCCCAGAGAGCGTCGAAGAGGGCCAAGATCCCGGCGGTCGTCGTTGAGGACGATCCACCCGTGGCAACAGGGGATGCGTCTGAGACCCCCTTGCCGGACCCGGCAACCCTTCCTCAGAGCAGCCCCAGACAGCCCCAGGGGTAAGTCGCGGTTTTCTCCTTCATTAGGGTGTGCATGGGTGCTCCTTCTTCACTGATATCTGACTGTCTGTTTTGCGTAGGAGCAGAGCAGCCTCACCAGGAGGGCCCGGAAGCCGCCCCCGAAATCCTGTCTGTTGTGACTACGCCGCCAAGGGAGGATTCTCCGGCAAGGGAGCGTCCTCCGACAAGGGAGGCCACTCCGGCAAGGGAGGCTACCCCGGCAAGGGACATCGCTAGTGATCCTCCAGTGGTCGAGACCATGGCTGCAGATCCCGTTGCAGGTAATCCCCTTACACGAAAATCTCCCTTGGGCTTGTTTTCTTCAGTTCTTCTTTGAATATTTGCTTAACTTTATTTCTTTGTCTGCCGCAGAGCCGATGGAGGTCGAGGTCGTCGGCGAGGAGGAAGCGTGCGACAACACTAACGAAGCCGCCGCTGTGGAAGAAGAGGCCGTCGCTGACGAGCCTGCCGGCGAGGAGGCCACCGAGGCTGCCGACGCAGCCGGGCGAGGTCGGGCGATCGTGACCGACTGCCCCGAGGCCGCAGGGAGCGCCAGCGCTACCGACAATGACTGACTCCCACAAGCATAGCCACAGTTCGAGGAGCCCCAGGCGCCTACTTGAAGGCTGGCGGCGGTGTCTTCATCAAACTTCCACAGAGTCGAGCTCCAGGGCGCCGGTCGAAGGAGAGACCTTCGATGGCGAGCTACTCGCCTCCGCTGGGCTGACGCTAGTGGACGCGCCAAGCAGCAGTAGCGGCGAGTTTGAGGAGGAGAAACTGTTGAAGAAGCTGCTGTCGCTCTACCGCGCCCGGCAAGCCAAGTTGGAGTCCCGGGAAGCACTTTTCGCGAGGGCAGGAGCGGACATGGAGAAGCGCGCAGAAGAGCTCCGGAGCGCCAACCAAGAAACTCTCCGGGTCGTGAAGCCTTGGAGCAACTTGCGAGAAGAGCGCACGGCCTTCATCCTTGAGAAGGCCGCTTGAGGAGGAGCAGCGGCCGCCGAGAAGCTCTCCGCACAGAAAGCGAGTGGCGCAATGAAGGTCAACTGGACAGCCACGAGGAAGACCTTGTCGCGCGTGAGGAGTCACTTGGCGGGCGCTTAAGGAAGCGAAGGATGCTGCCGCAGCCGCCGAGGCCGCCAAGGAAGAGTTGAAGGCGAAGGTGGCATACCGGAGGCCAGCCTCAAGAAGAGCGGCGAGGAGCTTGCAGCGCTCAAGCACGAGCGAGAAGGACGCCTACACTCTTGGCGAGCTGCAGGGCCGTCTCGCTGATAGGGGCAAGGAGCTCGGCGCCGCCAAGGATTCCAAGGCGGATCTTGAGCTGAAGCCGACCACTCGACGCAGGGCGGACGGGCGCCAGAGAGCGGGAGGTGGGCCTGTTGGAGACGATCAAGGCCAAGGAGGAGCTGCTGGCAAATGCTGTTGACACCCAGGCGCCTTGAGGGAGAGTGTGGAGCCTTGGACGAAGGTCTTGTGGATCTTGCCGCCGACATCCTAGCAGTGATGGAGCTGGGGATGGCGGACCTTGCATACTCCTCCGACGAGCATCTCCAACCCAGCGCCAAACTCAGCTTATTCTTCAAGGCGTGGTGGACGGGCCTCCGGCGACTCCGGGAAGAGGTCCCAAAGCAGCTGGCCGAGGAATCACGCCAGATCTGTGCAGGAGCCCTCGAGAAGGTGTTGATAAAGGTGGCCTTCCGCAATCCGGGCCTCAACCTCAACGGCGTCCTCAGATCCTTGCCGCCAGATGCCAACGTGGAGGAGCTCAAAGCCCTTGTCGCACCCATTGTGGACAAGGTGAACAAGATCAAGCGGATTGATGGTGACCGCGTAGACTAGGCCGCCAATTTTATGTTTCCCTTGTCGCTGCGATCATGTTTAGAACACTTTGTTAGATCAGCGACAAGTTATTTTGTAATATACTCTATCTTAGGCGATCATTGCAATGTTATTTCCTTTACTAGACTCCTTCCTTTATGCGTTTACGCCCCTCGCATTTAGGGAACTTGTCGGTGCAGGCACCTTTGTCATGGCCGAGTCGCGGAACATCGGCTGACTTCTTTGGCGATACCGCCTCCGACAAGCAACATTGTCGCGACTAGCTGCAGCTCATTTAAGTTGTTGAGCGGACTCGAAACATAGTAAGGGCGCGACTAGCCGCGAGTTGGTTCCTCTGCGCACAGGTTTTCCATACAAAGTACTATCGTTCGAGGAAGATAACTTAAAAATTTAAAAACTGATTGCTCAAACTTTGGCAACTTAGCTTTTCTGTCGTTTGCTTCCCGATAAGGCGAAACTTCCTCGAGCGACGCTTGGTCCATGGTATTATCTTCTCCTTCCCCCTGGTTAACTTGTGCGTGAGGGAGCCTTCCTTTCTTTGAGAAAAGAGAAAGAAGAGAAAATAAAGTTATGGAGCCCAGCGGCTCGATATTGCTTACCGAGTGTGGTTGCTGCACAAAGTGTTAGCCAAAACATGCAATAAAATGATGAAAGCATGAATTTGACAAATTGTGCGCAACACATGAGCTTCTTGATGCACGGGTCTGCGCCCGGCTTTGTACAAAGGATTACATGCAACAGCGGCAAGACTTGTACAAAAGGTGGTTGTTGAACGAGTCAAACAACCGCGCCTATGGGTAAAACTTACGAAGATGCTCAATGTTCCAGGAGTTGCTCACCGTAATGCCATCTTCGGTCTCAAGGCGGACAGGCGCCTGTGCCTAGTGACTCGTTTCACCCGATAAGGGCCTTCCCACTTTGGTGTCAACTTGTTTGAATTCTTGGCGGACTGAACACGCCGAAGAACAAGGTCGCCTTCCTCGAGGCTTCTGGCACTAACTTTGTGGCTATGGTAGCGACGCAAAGCTTGCTGGTAACGAGCGGCTCGTCTGGCGGTGAAGGCGATCCTCCTCAAGGAGCGCGTCATCTTGTCGCAGCTGCTCTTGCTCAAGCTCATCATAAGCGAGCACTCGAGGCGATCCGTATATGAGTTCCGTGGGGAGAACTGCCTCTGCTCCATAGACTAGAGCAAAGGGTGTCTGGCCAGTGGCTCGATTTGGCGTCATCCTGATCGACCAAAGAACCACCGGCAGCTCCTCAATCTAGTTTCTTCCGCACTTGTGCAGCACGTCGAAAGTTACGGTCTTGAGCCCGCGCAGCACTTCAAAGATTGCCCTCTACGCTTGACCGTTGCTTCTCGGATGAGCAAGCGAAGCAAAGCAGACCTTGGCGTAAGATCTTGGGCGTCTTGCATGAAGGTGCGACTTCGTAAATTGAGTGCCGTTGTCGGTGATGATCCTGTTAGGGATTCGAAGCGGCAAACAATCGACCGAAGAACTTGATGCTTGTTGTCTGTCACCTTCCTCATCGCTTCCACTTCCGCCACTTTGTGAACTTATCGATGGCGACGTACAAGTACTCAAAGCCCCGACAGCTTCGGGGAAAGGGCCGAGGATGTCGAGCCCCGGACCGAAAATGGCGGGATAAAGGGATCGTCCGGAGAGCTTGAGCTGGCTGGTGTATCTGTTTGGAATGGGCGGCACGCTTCACACTTGGTTACTTGTGCAGTTGCATCTGGAGGGCTGTCGGCGGAAGAAACCTTGCCGGAAAGCTTTGCCGACAAGTGCTCTTGCGCCAATGTGGTGATCACATATGCCTCCGTGTATCTTCGCCAACAGCTTACATCCATCTTCCCGGGAATACACTTCAATTTCACACCGTTGAGCCTTCTTACATGCAGTATCTTGTCAACAAACTGGTACATACTTGACTGCCGGGCTACTCTTTCCGCTTCTTCTTGCTCTTGGGAAGTTCTCCTGTCTGAAGGAAATGGACAATCTCTTTGTGCCCATCTTTGGAGCTTGTGGCTCGACAACAAGGACTAAAGGCACATCTGCTGCTGCGGGAACACCAGCTTCCACGGCAAGGACATGCGGTCCTGCCGGAGCTTGATGTTCCCCGGCAAGCTTGCCGGAGCAAAACTTGTCGGGAGCGTCTGCTTCAACAAAACAAACCCTGGGGCTTGTCGGAGCAGACTGCCCCTCAGCTCTGTTGGTGTCGATCTTAGGGACCTTCGCGGCGGCGGCTTCGGGAAGCTCTGCCAGAAAATAGTTACCAGAAATCAACTTCCTCTTCTTGTTCTATCCTGTTGATGGTGTTACGGTTGGTTGAGTCAGCTTGAGCACGAAAATTCCTGGTTCCACAGGCAACTTAAGTGCAGCGCACTTTGACAGGCCATCAGCAATATCATTCTGAGCTCTTGGAACGTGTTCCATTTGCAGGCCATCAAAGTGCTCTTCTAGCTTCCTCACTTCATCGACGTAGGCTTCCATCAATGGACTCTGATAATCTTTGTTCACTTGGCGGATGACAAGCTGCGAGTCACCCCTGACAATAAGCTTCTTGATCCCAAGGTCTCTGCGATCTCGAGACCGGCAAGCAAACCTTCATACTCTGCGGTATTGTTTGTTGCTTGCTCCTTGGGAAAGTGCATCTGGACTACATACTTGAGGTGCTCTCCGGTGGGTGCTATAAGCAAAGACGCCAAAGACCGGCGCCTTGCAGCGAGAAAGCACCATCAAAGTACATTAGCCACTCTTTGCTCGCTTCCTTGGCGGGGATGCTCGTCTCTGGAATTTCTTCATCTGGTGTTGGCGTCCATTCTGCTATGAATTCCGCCAATGCTCTGCTTTGAATAGTTGAAGTGCTTTCAAACTTGAGGCCGAAGCTTGACAGTTCCAGTGCCCACTCGACAATCCTGCCTGTCGCTTCTGGATTCTGCAGTATCCTCTTCAGCGGAAAGCGAGTGACAACTGTTATCTCATGAGCTTGGAAGTAATGGCGCAGCTTTCTCGAGGCCATGAGAAGGCCGAAAAGCAACTTCTGCACAACAAAGTACCTTGACCTAGCCCCCTGCAGGAGGGAACTGACAAAGTAAACTGGGCGCTGCACCATCCTTTTCTGCATCTGCTCATGTGTCTGCGCAGATATGTCCTTGTCGGGACCAGAGCTTGCCGGCGAAGCCCCACGCTTGTCATTGGATGTGTCTGCCGTGGTTGCCAGACTCATCATCCGCCTCCCTCTCCGCTACTAACGCATAACTAACCACTTGATTGGTTGCCGCTATATATAGCAGCAACTTCTCTTGTGGCTTAGGTGCGACAAGTGTTGGAGTGGAGGACAGGTACCTCTTTAAGTCCTGCAGCGCTGCCTCCGCTTCGGGAGTCCATTTCATTGGACCTGCCTTTTTCAAAATTTTGAAAAATGGCAGGGCGCGTTCAGCAGACCTAGAGATAAATCTGGTGAGAGCAGCTACGCAACCGGCAAGTCTTCGTACATCCTTGACGCGCTTTGGTGCTTCAATCTGCTCGATGGCCTTGATCTTGTCGGGATTGGCCTCAATCCCCCGCTGAGACACGAAGAACCCGAGAAGCTTTCCGGAAGGGACTCCAAATACGCACTTCTCGGGGTTGAGCTTGAGGTTGATCTTGCGCAGATTTGCAAAGGTCTCATCCAAATCTTGAACCAGAGTTGCTTTGTCCTTGCTCTTGACCACTTGTCATCCATGTAGGCTTCTACATTTCTGTGCATTTGTGACTCAAAAGCGTCATGGACTACCCTTGCAAACGTTGAACCAGCATTCTTCAAACCGAAAGGCATCCGTATGAAACAGTATGTGCCACATGGAGTAATGAATGCGGTTTTCTCCTCATCCTCTTCAGCCATGAAGATCTGATGGTATCCTCGAGTATCGTCAAGAAATGAAAGCAAGTCACATCCAGCCGTGGAGTCAACAATCTGGTCGATGCGCGGCAAGGGAAATGGATCTTTGGGACAAGCTTTATTAACATCCGTGAAGTCAATACAAAGTCTCCATTTTCCATTTGCCTTGCGCACAACTACAGGATTGGCCAACCACGTAGGATGGAGCACTCCTCTGACAAGGCCTGCTGCTTCCAGTTTCTTGATCTCTTATGTAATGAATTCTTGGCGCTCCACTGCATGTTTCCTTACTTTCTGCTTGACGGGCGCGCATGAGGACAAGCGGCCAGCGGTGCTCAATCACTTTCACAGGAACACCGGGGATATTAGGCGGTTGCCATGCAAACACGTCGACATTCGCCCTTGAGGAAAGCAACGAAGCGCGCCTTCCTATTTAGGGTCGAGAGGCAGCGATGGTGAAGGTACCACGGTGCCGTCCTCCTTGGCGGACACCCTCTTGGTCTTTGGCGGAGCTGCCATCTTCTTCTTGCACTTGCCGGTGGAGCTCGATGGTGCGTCCTCGACGGTAGCGCAGCACTCCGAAGAGGTGCGCTTGCGGGAGTGGGCATCATTGGTCTTGCCGGACTTGGACTTGGTCTTCTTTCCCCGGGAGCTTCAGCGGCAAGTGTTTGGCAATCTGTCGCGGCTGCTGCATCCCGGTAGATCTTGTCGGCACAGATAAGAGCATCTTTCTTGTCGCCATGGACAGAGATGACGCTTATCGGGCCTGGCATCTTGAGTAAGTTGTAGGCGTGGTGAGAGGCTGCCATGAACTTGGCGAGTCTTTGGGCGGCCAAGTATCCCATTGTAAGGCAATGGGAAATCAGCGACGTCGAATGTAACCCTCTCAATCCTAAAGTTCAGCTCGCTGCCAAATATTCTGCAAACAGCGTAATCTTCCCCTTGACTTGCTCCTTCCGGATTGATTCCTTGAAAGTGCCGGTCTCTTCAAGCTCATTGTCGAGGATTTGAAGCTTACGGAGCACCGCGGAGGAGATCAGATTCAAGCCGGCCCGCCGTCAACTAGCATCTTGGTGACCTTGAGGTTGCGATAGTTGGTGAGACCAACATCGGCAAGCACCCGACCTTGATTATGCGATCGGTGGTCCTCAATATCAAAGATGATAGGCACGCTGGACCACTTCAGAGGCTTGCGTGACTCTACGGATGGTTCCGCTGCATTGACCTCCCGCATCCACTGCTTGAGTTGGCGGTGGGAAGTATGCAGGGAAGCACCTCCGTTAACACAGAGAACCTTTGTGGCTTTCTGAAACTCCTGCCCGTCGGCGTCGTCGTCTTCCATATCTTCGTCGTCGTCGTCATCTTCATCCTTGTCGCGGCCACGGGGAGGTCTGTCCCCCTGCCGCTGCTTGGCCTTGCCGCGGCGTCCTCCCCGGCCGGGACGTTTCTTGCTTGCTCCCCCAGCACCTTCCTGGGCCGCCTTCTCCTTGTCGCGCCGCTCGTACTCAGCCTTCTGCTGCTCAACAAGTTGCTCGACCTTCTTGCAGCTCTGGAGGTCATGGCCCTTGGTGCGGTGGATCTTGCAGTATTGCTTGCTGGAGCCGTCCTGCTTGTCGGCCGCTTCTGAGGCCGGTGGTTGGCGTCGTGACAACCTCCTTGCCGAGCCGCCAGCCTTGGCGTTCTTGTCGCCACCTCCGTTCTTGGGACTGCTCAACAGCTAGCACTTCTCTGCCTTTCTTCTTCCTGTTGCCTCGCCGCCGGCTCTTCTTCGCCGGGGCGGTCTCCTCACTGTCAGATCCTGCTTCTACATTCTCTCCTGGGAGTCTCCTCCCCTCCTCAGCACTGGCACACTTGTCGGCCAAGGAGTACAGCTCACTGACGTCCTTGACTTTGCACATCGCCATCTCCTCCCTCATCCTGCGGTTCCGCGTGTTCTGATGAAACGCGCTGATCACCGCGGCAGGGTGGACATCTGGGATGTTGTAGTGCACACGGCTGAATCTCTGAATGAACTTGCGCAGGGACTCTCCTTCCTTCTGGGCTAGCAGATGAAGGTCACTTTCTTGGCCATGAGGCTTGTGGCCACCTGTGAAGGCGCCAACAAACTGATGGCATAGGTCTGCCCAAGAGGATATGGAGCTATCTGGCAAGTGCATGAGCCAAGACCTGACGTTGGGCTTGAGCACCAACGGGAAGTAGTTGGCGAGGATCTTGTCGTCTCGTCCCCCTGCAGCTTGCACCGCGATGGTGTAGATGCTGAGGAACTCCGACGGATGCGTTCTGCCATCGTACTTCTCCGGCACATCTGGTTTGAAGTTCTTCTGGCTGGGCCACTGGACTTGCCGCAGCTCACGAGTGAACGCAGGGCAACCTACCGCGTATGGCAAGTCGCCTGGTTCCTCTGGCGCGTGCATGTCAACAGAGGGCCCGACGCGCTTGTCGGATTGACGCCGCGCTTCTCTTCGACGCTCGATGCGAGTTCGAGCATCCTCTTGTTGTCGTTCATGGAGAACTTGGCGCTGATCGCGCTGGACTCGTGGATCCGACGACGCAGTGGAGTCGCTGTCGAGGTGGATCCGGCAAGTCGGCGATTTTGGCCTTCGGGGTGGAGAGTGCATGGTGGTTGCACCTCCACAAGTCTCATCGCCACCGGCTCGTGCCTTGTCGTCGCGCCGCGGCAGTGATGTAGTTGGTTGCCGCGGAACATCGCTGTTGGCAAAGCCGATGAGGCTCTGTATGGTGGCCCTCCACTCGTCGACCTTGTCGGCCGTTGGAGGGTAGTCGAGGAGCAGTTGAGCTCTCGCCAGAGCTTCTGCTGGAGTAGTGGGTGGCATTGGTGAACGGTGTGAGGAGCGGGATATGCTCGGACTTCTAACTATGTCAGAAGGAGCAGCATCCCGTCCAGGCGACCGTATCTCACTTGTGCCAGCGTGTTGGCGTGCAACACCTACTTGAACAGTGTACAGTGCAAAATACCTAACTCTGACGGCAAGGGACAAAAGCAATAAATGCCCGTGCGTATGTCGCCTAAGCGATTAGCGAGACCGACAGTGCGCCCGCTTCGCCACGATGGCAAGCTTGTCGGCCGCTTATCGCTGCTCTCCGCTGGCTGCTGACCTCTTGACACGCGCGCATGGAATGGTCCCATGGCGACACGTTGTTGGATGAGCTGGAGCGGAGATGAAGAGAGGTTGCCTGCCCCGGCAAGTGCCTTGCCGCGGCCAAATCCTTGTCGCGTCAGGAGGCTTGTCGCGCTCCGAGCCTTCCCGACAAGCTCCTCTTGCCGGGGCCTTGTCTTCTGCATGCCTTGAGTGGCCTTCCCGGCAAGCTCCTTTTGTCGGGGCCTTATCTTCTTGGTCAACTACTTTGTTCTTGAATGGCTCCAAAGGAGCCACGGAGGATCTTGGCGGTGACCAGGCAAACCCTACCGCGGGGTGCTGCAACTGCCCGTGCACGAGTACGGGATACTAGGGTACCCCTACTCTAGTACACCGGCAGAGGGATAAGAGTTTGTGATGGGTACTTGGTATGTCTTGACTTGTGCGTAGACCTCCCCGGCAACAGCGCCTCAAATCGCACATTGGCGGGAGATCAAATCTTAACTTGACTTGGCGTAAACCTCCCCGGCAACGGCACAAGAATTCCTTCTTGCTACCTCTTGAGCATGCGTTGGTTTTCCCTTGAAGAGGAAAGGGTGATACAGCAAAGTAGCGTAAGTATTTCCCTTAGTTATTGAGAACCAAGGTATCAATCCAGTAGGAGACTACACACAAATCGCCTAGTACCTGCACAAACAATCAAGAACCTTGCAACGAACGCGATAAAGGGGTTGTCAATCCCTTCACGGCCACTTGCAAAATTGAGATCTGATAAAGATAATAAGATAAATATTTTTGGTATTTTTGTTGTATAGATTTGAAAATAAAGATTGCAAAATAAACGGCGATAGAAAAAGCTAGTTGACGGGAAACTAAAATGATGTAAAATAAACCCGGGGGCCATAGGTTTCACTAGTGGCTTCTCTCAAGATAGCATATATTACGGTGGGTGAACAAATTACTGCCGAGCAATTGATAGAAAAGTGCATAGTTATGATGATATCTAAGGCAATGATCATGAATATAGGCATCACGTCTGTGTCAAGTAGATCAAACGATTACGCATCTACTACTATTACTCCACACATCGACCGCTATCCGGCATGCATCTAGAGTATTAAGTTCATAAGAAACGAGTAACGCATTAGGCAAGATGACATGATGTAGAGGGATAAACTCAAGCAATATGATATAAACCCCATCTTTTTATCCTTGATGGCAACAATACAATACGTGTCGTTTCCCTTCATCCTTTGGGATCGAGCACCGCAAGATTGAACCCATAGCTAAGCACTTCTCCCATTGCAAGAAAGATCAATCTATTAGGCCAAACCAAACTGATAATTCGAAGAGACTTGCAAAGATATAAAATCATGCATATAAGAATTCAGAGAAGAACCAAATAATTTTCATAGATAATCTTGATCATAAACCCACAATTCATCGGATCTCGGCAAACACACCGCAAAAGAGTGTTACATCGAATAGATCTCCAAGAACATCGAGGAGAACTTTGTATCGAGATCCAAAGAGAGATAAGAAGCCATCTAGCTAATAAATATGGACCCGAAGGTCGGTGGTAAACTACTCACACATCATCGGAGAGGCCATGGTGTTGATGTAGAAGCCCTCCGTGATCGAATCCCCCTCCGGCGGAGCGCCGGAAAAGGCCCCAAGATGGGATCTCACGGGTACAAAAGGTTGCGGCGGTGGAAATGTGGTTTTGAAGCTCCCCTGGATGTTTTCAGGGTATAAGGGTATATATAGGCGAAAAAAGTAGGTCGGTGGAGCTACGAGGGGTCCACGAGGGTGGGGGCGCCTACCCCCCTGGGCGCGCCCTCCTGCCTCGTGGCTGCCTCGTTGCTTCCTTGACTTCCACTCCAGGTCTCCTGGATTGCGTTTGTTCCAAAAAAGATCCTCGCGAAGGTTTCATTCAGTTTGGATTCCGTTTGATATTCCTTTTCTGCGAAACACTGAAATAGGCAAAAAACAGCAATTTGCACTGGGCCTTCGGTTAATAGGTTAGTCCCAAAAATAATATAAAAAGCATAATAAAGCCCATTAAACATCCAAAACAGATAATATAATAGCATGGAACAATCAAAAATTATAGATACACTGGAGACGCATCAGACCACAACCCACCAGGGCGCGCCTGGGGGTCCTGGCGCGCCCAGGTGGGTTGTGCCCACCTGGTGCACCTCCCTCTAATATTATTTGCACAAAAAATTCTTAAATATTCAAAAAAAAAGTCGTAATAAATTTTCAGAGCATTCTTATAACTTTTATTTTTGGCTCATTTTTTATTCCGCAAGAAATTCGAAAAACAGACAAAACATGACATCTTATTTTTTTTAACTAATAAAAAAAGAAAACAAAAGTTAGGGACAGAAGGTAGTGCTCACTAAATTCAACAACTTCATACCTCTCAAAAATGATCCATTAATAAGGTTGATCAAGTCTTATTAACAACCACTTTCGATTAGCATGAAGCCGAAGAACTTTCGTAAATCACTAAGTTACCTCAACTGGGATATGAATGTCCCCAACAATAAGCATTTCATATTTATTTTTAATAGTAGGTAGAGGTAGTTGAAAACCTCCAATAGTGATTGTCAGAGATTTTTCAATAACATTAATACCATTCACATGGAATTGTTTCTTCGGAAAGTGTACCGTATGCTCATTATCATTGATATGAAAAGTGACCTTGCTTTTATTGCAATGAATAACAGCCCCTGCGGTATTCAAGAGCGTTTACCAAGGATAATTGACATGTTGTCATCCTCGCGCATCTCAAGTATAACAAAGTCAGTCAAAATAGTAACATTAGCAATAACAACAGGCACATCCTCACAAACACCGATAGGTATGGTAGTTGATTTATCAGTCATTTGCAAAGATAATTCAGTGGGTGTGAGTTTATTCAAATCAGGTCTTTTATCTAAAGATAAAGGCATAACAGTAACACCAGCTCCCAAATCACACAAAGCAGTTTTCACATGGTTTCTTTTGATGGAGGAAGGTATAGTTGGTATTCCCGGATCTCCAAGTTTTTTAGGTACTCCATCTTTAAAAGTGTAATTAGCAAGCATGGTGGAGATTTCAGCTTCTGGTATTTTTCTCTTATTGGTGATGATATCTTTCATGTACTTTGCATAAGGAGGCATTTTCAAGATATCAGTCAAGCGAGTACGCAAAAAGACTGGCCTCAGCATTTCAGCAAAGCGTTCAAATTGTTCATCATCTTTCTTTTTAGTTGACTTAGGTGGAAAGGGCATAGTTTTTTGAACCCACGGCTCTCTTTCTTTACCGTGTTTTCTAGCAACAAAGTCACTTTTATCACATCTTTTATTTTTAGATTGTGGGTTATGAAGATCAACAGTTGGTTCTATTTCAACATCATTATCTGGTTCTTTTTCATTGTTTGGTTGACTATCTTCATGAACATCATCATTATCATCTTCATTATCACTAGGTGAATGTTCATTAGCAAATTGAGTTTCAGCATCAGAAATAGAAACATCATTATGATTATCAGGAGGTTTTTCTACTTCAGGTTCACTAGAAGCATGCAAAGTCCTATCATTTTTCTTTTTCTTCTTCTTTTTAGATGGACTAGGTGTAGTGGTATTCTTCCTTTGTGAATCCTGTTCAATTCTTTTTGGGTGTCCCTCAGGATAAAGTGGTTCCTGAGTCATTTTACCTCCTTTGGTTGCTACTCTAACAGCAAAGTCATGTATGTTCTTATTCATTTCATCAAGAAATTCTCTTTGAGATTTAGCGACCTGTTCTAGTTGAGTTTGAACCATAGAGGCATGTTTTCCTACACCTCTAACATCATTGGAGATTCTAAATAACAAGTCACTCAAACGAGCAATCATATCAGAATTCTATTTCAATTGTTTCATAACATTTGCATTGAAGTGATCTTGCTTTCTAATGTAATTTTCAAACTCATAAAGGCATTGGCTAGGGTGCATATTATGAGGATTATCATTATCATTTATTTCATTAGAGAATTTACCTCTACCACCTTAGGTGGTGGTGGTGTATCAAGCACATGTATTTCTTCAATAGGAGGTAAATTTTTGACATCCTCAGCTTTAATACCTTTTTCTTTCATAGATTTCTTTGCCTCTTGCATATTTTCAGGGCTGAGATATAAGATAACCCTCTTCTTCGGAGTGGGTTTAAGCGGTGGTTCAGGAGGAGTCCAATTATCATAATTTTTCAATATGTTATTCAATAATTCTTCAGCATGCCCAATAGTTTATTCCCTGAAAACACAACCAACACAACTATATAGGAAATCCCTAGAAGCATCGGTTAGTCCATTATAGAAGATATCAAGTACTTCATTTTTCTTAAGAGGATAATCAGGCAAAGAATTAAGCAATTGGAGAAGCCTCCCCAAACTTATGGGAGACTCTCTTCTTTAATTTGCACAAAGTTAAATATTTCCTGTAAAGCAGCTTGTTTCTTATGAGCGGGAAAATATTTTTTAGAGAAGTAATAAATTGTATCCTGCAGACTATGCACACAACCAGGAGCAAGAGTATTGTACCAAGCTTTAGCATCATCCTTTAATGAGAACGGAAATAATTTGAGAATATAGTAATAGTGAATCTTCTCAACGTGAGCAAAAAGGGTGGCTATGCCATTTAACTTAGTGAGATGTGCCACAACAGTTTCAGTTTCATAACCATGGAAAGGATCAGATTCAACCAAAGTAATTAACTCTGGGTCGATAGAGAATTCATAATCCTTATCATCAACAAAGATAGGTGAAGGTGCAAACTTAGGATCACATTTCATTTTAGCATTCAAAGATTTCTCTTTATACTTGCATAATAATTTCTCTAGATCATCTCTATCCTTACAAGCAAGAATATCTCTAGTTGCCTCCTCGCCCATAACATAACCTTCCGGTAGCTTTGGCAATTCATATCTAGGAGGGCTAGTTCTAATAGGTGTTTCAAGATTTTCAGTTTCAAGCTCATCATCAGTTTCAACAATATCATGTTGTCTTACTCTAGCAATTTGTTCATCAAGCAATTCACCTAGTGGCGCATTATCATCAAGCAAGGTACTAGCATCATCATAAACATCATTCATAGCAGAAGTAGCATCATCAATAACTTGCAACATATCAGGATTAATAGCATGTGGTGGTGTTGCAAGTTTACTTATAGCAGAAGGTGAATCAAGTGCGGAGCTAGATGGCAGTTCCTTACCTCCCCTCGTCTTAGAGGGAAAAATCTTAGTCTTAGCATCCTTGAAATTCTTCATAGTGACAATTTGATAATAATCCCAAGTGACTCAACAAATACAGCTATGCTCCCCGGCAACGGCGCCAGAAAAAGGTCTTGATAACCCACAAGTATAGGGGATCGCAACAGTTTTCGAGGGTAGAGTATTCAACCCAAATTTATAGATTCGACACAAGGGGAGCCAAAGAATATTTGTAAGCATTAGCAGCTGAGTTGTCAATTCAACCACACCTGGAGATTAATTATCTACAGCAAAGTGATCAGTAGCAAAGTAGTATGATTGTTTTAATAATAGTATCAGCAGCAATAGTAACGGTAACAATAATAGCAGTAGTTTTTTAGCAAGTGCAATAGTAACAATAGCAGTAGTAACTTAGCAAGAACAATATGTAGGAAAATCATAGGCATTGGATCAGCGATTTGTTGGATGATATTCATCATGTGATAGTTATAACCTAGGGCGATAAAGTACTAGCTCCAGTTCATAAATATAATGTAGACATGTATTCCGTAAATAGTCATACGTGCTTATGGAAAGAACTTGCATGACATCTTTTGTCCTACCCTCCCGTGGCAGCGGGGTCCTATTGGAAACTAAGGGATATTAAGGCCTCCTTTTAATAGAGAACCGGAACAAAGCATTAGCACACGGTGAATACATGGACTCCTCGAACTACGGTCATCGTCGGGAAGTGTCCCGACTATTGTCACTCCGGGGTTGTCGGATCATAACACATAGTAGGTGACTATAACTTGCAAGATCGGATCTAGAACATAAATATAATGGTGATAACATAAACGGTTCAGATATGAAATCATGGCACCTAGGCCCAGAGTGACAAACATTAAGCATGGCAAAGTCATAGCAACATCAATCTCAGAACATAATGGATACTAGGGATCAAGCCCTAACAAAACTAACTCAATTACATGATGAATCTCATCCAACTCCTCACCGACCAGCGATCCTACGAAGGAATTACTCACTCCCAATGGGGAGCATCATGGAATTGGCGATGGAGAAGGGTTGGTGATGACAAAGATCAAAGATCCCTCTCTCTGGAGACCCAAACGGACTCCAAAACTAGCCTCCCGATGAATAACAGGAGGCAGCGGCGACTCCATCTCATGAAACGCAATAATTATTTCTCCCCTATTTTTTCTGGAAAAATAGGATTTTATAGCGTCCGTTTCAGGTTCTGCGGGGCCACCAGGTGGGGAAAACCCACCTGGGCGTGCCTGGAGGGGGTGGCGCGCCCTGGTGGGCTATGCCCACCCAGGTGCCCCCTCCGGTGGTTCTTGGCTCCAGAAATTCGCTTTTATTGTATAAAATATCGTCGAACAGTTTCGTTCCATTCCGTGAACTTTTATTTCTGCACAAAAAACAACACCATGGTAGTTCTGCTGAAAACAGCGTCAGTCCGGGTTAGTTTCATTCAAATCATGCAAATTAGTCGAAAACAAGAGGAAAAGCGTTAGGAAAAGTAGATATGATGGAGACGTATCATAGCACACGGGCGCTATCTACGCAATGTCGCAACTGCCGGCCGGCTTGTAAACGACCATTCCCTGCATTTTCAACTGCTCTATGCGTGTGGTTGCTCACGGTTGAGTCGGCCGCAGCATGCTCTGCTCATGTCCCTCTGCGCGCTCTACCGGCGGTCCTCCACGCATGCTGCTAGTGTTTGGGGCCGGCGCACGATCACGTACGTTCGTGCTGCCATTATGCATGCGGTTGCGCCAGGCCCGACGCCACGATGCAGTTACCAGCTGAAAAAACTGACATGCGGACATGCCGAGAATCCAGGCCATCTGGCCCATTTATTCCCGCGGCCATCTACCTTCATCTCTCGCGCCACACGACACAATAAGAACACACACGACGACACATACAGAGAGGACATCCAGCAGTTCCAGTGGCGCTCCCCGTGGCTCCAATGGCGCTCCCAGCGGTCGACGATGATAACAAGGGGCAGTTCACCATGCATCACGTATGGACACCCACGTGAGGGGGGAGGACCTCTCTATGGTGTACACGAATGAGTCGGTCTCGGTGGAGAGCTCCATCCAAACTAAGGAGTAGTTGCTTGCTGAGGACAAGTACCAAGTGGTCGGCTTCAACCTTGAGTTCACCAGCGGTCGTGCCAGGCAAGATCAGAAGGTTGCCGTCACCCAGTTGTGCGTGTGACATAACATCCTCGTCTACCACTACCGCCTGCCTAAAAGGCCTTGCGAGCATTTCTCCAGGTTTATCAACAGCCCCAACTACAGTTTTGCTACGGTGGACACCACCAATGATTTAAAAGCGCTCAAGGTTTCGGGCTTGACCTGCCATAATCTTCTCAACATCCGTGACCACTACAAGGTCTGGGGCAGCGATAGCAACAAACATAACTCCCTAGTTGACCTCACCTCGGACCCCTATTGTTGGGAAACATAGCATGCAATTTCAAAAGAAATTCCTACTCTCACGCAAGATCTATCTAGGAGACGCATAGCAACGATGGGGGGAGTGTGTCTATGTACCCTCATAGACTGTAAGCGGAAGCGTTTTGACAACGCAGTTGATGTAGTCGAACTTCTTCTAGCTCCGACCGATCAAGTACCAAACGTATGGCACCTCGAGTTCTGCACATGTTCAGCTCGATGACGTCCCTCTTGATCCAGCAAGATGTTGAGGAAGAAGATGAGTTCCGTCAGCACAACGGCATGGTGACGGTGATGGTGAAGTGATCCGCGCAGGGCTTCGCCTAAGCACCGCAAGAATATGACCGGGGGTGTAAATTGCGGAGGGGACACCGCACATGGCTAACAATTGATGGGAGGGGAGGAAAAACAGCCAGAGCCACCCCAAGTAGGCCGAGTCCTACTTGGTGTCTTCCCCAATTTCAGCTTCCTACCCTTCCATAATTGCCGAAGGGGGAAAAGGGAAGAGGAAAGAGACTCGGCCTCCTTCCATAGGGGGGCTCGCCACCCCTTGTGGGCTGGTGTTCTCCCCTCTCATGGCCCATATGGCTCATATCTTCCTCCCGAGGGTTTCGGTAACCCCTCCGGTACTCCGATAAATACCTGATACACTTCCGGTGTCCGAATACTATCGTCCGATATATCAATCTTTACCTCTCGACCATTTCGAAACTCCTTGTCGTGTCTGTGATTTCATCCAGGACTCCGAACAACATTCAGTCACCAAATCACATAATGCATATAATACTAAATCATCATCGAACGTTAAGCGTGCGGACCCTACGGGTTCGAGAACTATCTAGACATGATCGATACACCTCTCCGGTCAATAACCAATTGCGGAACCTGGATGCTCATATTGGCTCCTAAATATTCTACGAAGATCTTTATCGGTCCAATCGTTATGAAAACATACGTTATTCCCTTTGCCCATCGGTATGTTACTTGCCCGAGATTCGATCGTCGGTATCTTCATACCTAGTTCAATATCGTTACCAGCAAGTCTCTTTACTCATTCCGTAATACATCATCCTTCAAGTTACTCATTAGTCATTTTGCTTCCAAGGCTTCTTATGATGTGTATTACCGAGAGGGCCCAGAGATACCTCTTCGATACTCGGAGTGGCAAATCCTAATCTCGATCTATGCCAACTCAACATACACCTTCGGAGATACCTGTAGAGCATCTTTATAATCACCAAGTTACATTGTGATGTTTGATAGCACACAAGGTATTCCTCCGGTATCCGGGAGTTGCATAATCTCATAGTCGATGGAATATGTATTTGACATGAAGAAAGCAATAGCAATAAAACTGAACGGTCAATATGCTAAGCTAACGGATGGGTCTTGTCCATCACATCATTCTCCTAATGATGTGGTCCCGTTATCAAATGACAACTCATGTCCATGGTTAGGAAAACTTAACCATCTTTGATCAACGAGCTAGTCAAGTAGAGGCTCACTAGGGACACAGTGTTTGTTTATGTATTTTCACATGTATTTTGGCATGAATAATAAACATTTATCATGAATAAGAAAATAAAAAATAAAAAAAAATATTATTGCCTCTAGGGCATATTTCCTTCAGTCTCCCACTTGCACTAGAGTCAATAATCTAGATTACATTGTAATGATTCTAACATCCATGGAGTCTTGGTGATGATCATGTTTTGCTCGTGGAAGAGGCTTAGTCAACCGGTCTGCTACACTCAGATCCGTATGTATTTTGCAAATCTCTATGTCTCCCTCCTTGACTTGATCACGGATGGAGTAGAAGCGTCTCTTGATGTGTTTGGTTCTTTTGTTAAATCTGGATTCCTTTGCTAAGGCAATTGCTCCCGTATTGTCACAAAAGATTTTCATTGGACCCGATGCACTAGGTATTACACCTAGATCGGATGTGAACTCCTTCATCCAGACTCATTCATTTGTTGCTTCTTAAGCAGCTATGTACTTCGCTTCACACGCCTGGAACTGCTCCAACTGACAGCTCCACCATTCAAAATAAATACGTATCCGGTTTGTGACTTAGAGTCATCTAGATCAGTGTCAAAGCTAGCATCGACGTAACCATTTACGATGATCTCTTTGTCACCTCCATAAATGAGAAACAAATCCTTGGTCCTTTTCAGGTGCCGGGATGTTCTTAACATTTGTCGATGATCCGATCTGGATTAGTTTGGTACCTCCTGCCCGGACTTATGGCAAGGCACATTAGATGCAGTACACGACATATCATACATGATAGAACCTATGGTCGAGGCATAGGGAATGACTTTCATTTTCTCTCTATCTTCTGCTGTGGTGGGGCATTGAGTCGACTCAATTTCACACCTTGCAATACAGGCAAGAACCCTTTCTTTGACTGGTCCATTTTGAACTTCTTCAAAACTTTGTCAAGGTATGTGCTTTGTGAAAGTCCTATTAAGCGTCTTGATCTATCACTACAGATCTTTATGCCCAATATATAAGCAGCTTCACCGAGGTCTTTCATTGAAAAACTTTTATTCAAGTATCCTTTTATGCAATCTAGAAATTCTACATCATTTCCAATCAACAATATATCATCCACATACACTACAAAAAAAGACACATCCGTGACATTTTGGGCCGAACAAAAAAAATTATGTCATACATATGACACTTCTATGACGATAATTGTGACAAAACCCGGTATCATCATAGATGTGGTGGGCTCCTACTTCTATGACAAATCATCATGACAGAAAATGGGCTTTTCGTCACAGGTGGGCCGGAGGCAGCTGCATGACATTCTTTGGGCCGTCCATGACGGAAAAAACCGTGGTAGAAGCGAGGGGAGGAAAATTTGAGGAGTTGCAGTTCACGGTGGGAGGTCGGGGGCGGCGATGCGCGTTTCTCTCGTCACGTCTGTGGCGTGTGTGCGGCGTTAGCTCTAATCAAGCCGAGCGAGGCGTTGGGCTCTAAGCGAACCCGGCGATTACCGCGAGCTACGCATTCACGAACCCGGCGATCGATCGATGGCTGTTAATCGAACCCGATGGAGCGATTCGCCGCTCTGCTGCTAATCGAAGCCGATCGATCGCCTTTAGGATGAGCGATGGCGTTGCGAGGGGTGGGATGAGCGGTGGCGGTGGCGTTGCCTCTGGATGAACAGGAACCCGTGGTGTGGAGGGTTGGATGAGCGATGAAGCGGTGGAGGGGTGGCCGTGGAGGGGTGGTTGAAAATGACCCGTGGTGTGGAGGGCTGGATGAGCGGTGAAGCGGTGGAGGGTGCCCGTGGAGGGTGGTTGAGCGATGGCGGTGGAGTAAGCGGCGGTGGAGGCTGGATGAGCAGAGCCCGTGGAGGCTAGAGGAGGTCGACGGTGGAGATGAGCGGTATCCCGTGGAGTCCCGTTTTGCGGTACGCCACACCCTCCCCCTTGTTTCGGCCGTGGCGCTCCAACACAAGTCTGTTTTCGTCCGTTTTGCGGTCGCCACACCCCTCCCGATCAACAGGACCCCGTTTACGACCGTAGGAGGTTCGTTTCCTCCGTTTTGCGATCGCCACACCCCTCCCGATCAACATGACCCGTTTGAGCGTGGCGGTCGAACACAAGGCCGTTTTCTCCGTTGTCGCGATGCGCCAGCCTCGTTTCCATCGCTGTTCCGTCCAAGCCCTCCCGATGAACACGACCATGCATTCCGTTCCGACCCGGCCGGTTGGCTCCCCATGAACACGGCGATGGCGTTGTTTCTCTGTTCGACCCAGCCATATGCGTATATGCGATAGGCGTTAGAGACCACTGCCCGTATATGCGTGCACGGCTGTATTTTCTTTCTTGCACCCTCGCCCGATGTGCGTGCGTGTACATGCTACGTGCTTTCGCCTCTACTACGACGCGTCGCGCCTCTACATCCACCGGTATATATATGCGTACCGTTCGCGACCAGAATGACAACGCTACATACGCTTCGACCAGGTGGGTCTCGGTATCGAGCACTTCCTAGCGTGCGAAGATGTAGCTGGTGGGTCCCAGCGGTCGGCGAATCATTTTGCTTTTTGCGGGACGCACTTCCTTGTGTGCGAAGATGTAGCTGGTGGGTCCCGGCGATCGAAGCGAATCGTTTTTTTGCGGACGCACTTCCTTGCGTGCGAAGGTGTAGCTGGTGGGTCCCGGCGATCGGGGAAGCGTTTTTTCACGAAATATGGTGGCCCGTCCGGTGGGTCCCCGGCTGTCGGTGGAGGAATAATTATTTTATGCGTAATAAGGAGGCACTTCCTTGCTGCGCCCGTGGACCCATTTGTCGGCCTCTCCACGTCTGATCCACGTCCGATGGAAGCCGTTCCTTGACCATGTTGACCACGCCGCGTCGAGAGCACCAGGGCGGTGGACGACGGCGAGGCCTAGGAAGGGGACGACGCGGAGCCGGGGAAGACGCGGCAGTGGATGCCCACGCGTAGAGGAGTACGAGGGTTCACTGGTTCGCTACGGTGTGAGGCTGCCGTCGCCGCAGAATAACAGGGGGTGTGGGTGAGTAGAGGGATGGCCTGGCCAGCGGTGGGAGTAGTAGGGGCGGTGAGGCCTCCGCCGCATCGCAGCCCGACCACGGGAGGCGAGGAGCATGAGGCACGACCGGCGCTGGTTTGGTAATTTGGAGCAAGAAGACCAGAGGTTGAAGAAGCACTCTGACCGTTGGATGGACATCGTCACGGTCATTGGAGCTAGAATCGTGCATATTGACTAAGTTGACAAAGCCCTCCATCCCCGTCAACTTAGTAGGCCCACAAGTCAGCCTGCCACTATACTGGGTCCCAGCTAACAGGGGGAGTATTCATTTTTTTGTGCGTAATAAGGAGGCACTTCCTTGCATGCAAAGATATAGCTGGTGGGTCCGAGCTATCAGCGTCGGTAATGTTTTTTCGCGAAATACTGAGGCCCTTTCGGTGGGTCCCTGATGTCAGGTGGACGAATCATTATTTTGCGCATAATAAGGAGGCATTTCTTTGCATGCGGCCGTGGACCCAGCTGTCGGCCTCTCCACGTACAGTCCACTTCAGATGCATGTCGGTCGTTGACCACGTTTACCAGGCCGCGCCGAGAGCACTAGGGCTATGGACGACGGCGAGGCCTAGGAAGGGGACGACATGGAGGCAGGGAAGACTCAGCAGTTGTTTCCCGCAGCGGAGAATCTGTTGAGCGAGGGTTTCTTGGTTTCTGCCGTCGCCAGAGAATAACGGCGGTGTGGGTGAGTAGAGGGATGGCTAGGCCAGCGATGGGAGTCTGGTGGGGCCGTGAGGACTCTTGTGGCAGCACCCGGCCGCGGGGAGGAGAGGAGGCGAGCAGTCCCGCCAGCGCTTGTTTGAGCGGCTGGAGCAGGAAGAGCAGAGATTGAAGAAGCACGACGGCCGTTGGATGGACATCCAACCGTCACTGCTTGTGCGTCAACCTTTTTTTTAGGAAAGCCTCAAATCTGTGGAAAACAGCATACAGCCCATCTACCATTATTTCTAATAATTTACAGCCCATTTGCTAATTCTTAAGGTTTTTTGGAGCCCATATTCTTTTTGTTAGCATTACAGCCCATATTGTGGCCATGGTTAAAAAATTATACAAAATTTTGCATATTTCGGTGCGGTCCGAACTGTTTTTTAGCCTGAAATTTCGACTCACATTCAAACTGATTTTAAAAATAAATGTATATCAATATAAAATCCAACAAATTATCCACGCATAAAAATTAATATAATTTAAAATCTTGAAATGAAAAATATATATTTGAAACTAATTGCCGATTTGATGTGTTTTAAAAATGTACAGCCCATTTCTCATTACTGATGGGCCATTTTCTCGGCCAGCCGAATGAAAAGCTCTCCTCGTCTTGAAAGATTTGTAGCCCAACAGGCCTGACAAAGCTACTTAATTGGCAAATCACAAAAAAACTGGGTTGTGGCCGTGGACCCAGCTGTCAGCCTCTCAACGTACAGTACTCTTCTGATGGAAGTCGTTCCTTGACCATGTTGACCACGCCGCACGAAGAGGACCACGGCGGTGGATGACGACGAGGCCTAGGAAGGGGACGACGCGGAGCCAAGGAAGATGCGGCAGTGGAAGCCCGCGCGGAGAGGAGTACGAGGGTTCACTAGTTCGGCTGCGGTGTGAGGCTGCCGTCACCGCAGGGCCTGGCCAGCGGTGGGAATAGTAGGGGGCGGTGAGGCCTCCGCGGCGGACACCCGGCCACGGGAGGCAGGAGCATGCGGCACGACCGGCGTTGCTTTGGGCGGCTGGAGCAAGAAGACCAGAGGTTGAAGAAGCACTACGGCCGTTGGATGGACATCATACGGTCACTGGAGCTAGAATCGTTCATATTGACTAAGTTGGCAAAGCCCTTCGGCCCCGTCAACTTAGTAGGCCCACAAGACAGCCTCCCACCAAGGTGGGTCCCAGCTAGCCGGGGGTGTATTCATTTTTTTTTTGCATAATAAGGAGGCACTTCCGGTGGGTCCGAGCTGACAGCGGGGGGAACGTTTTTTTCGTGAAATACGGTGGCCCGTCCCGTGGGTCCCAGCAGTCAGGGGGAAATGATTTATTTCGCAAAATACAGGTGGCCCGTCCGGTGGGTCCCCGCTGTCAGGTGGAGGAATAATTATTTTCCGCATAATAAGGAGGCACTTCCTTGCGGGTGCCGTGGACCCAGCTGTCAGCCTCTCCACGTACAGTACTCTTCCGATGGAAGTCGGTCGTTGACCACATTGACCACGCCGCGCCGAGAGCACCACGGCGGTGGACAACGGCGAGGCCTAGGAAGGGGACGACGCGGAGCCGGGCCATGGGAGGCAGGAGCAGGCGGTAGCACAGCCGGCCACGGGAGGCAGGAGCAGGCGGCACGACCGACGCTGCTTTGAGCGGCTGGAGCAAGAAGACCAGAGGTTAAAGAAGCCGTATGGTCGTTGGATGGACATCATACGGTCACTGGAGTATTGACTAAGTTGACAAAGCCCACCGTCCCCGTCAACTTAGTAGGCCCACAAGTCAGCCCAACAATATGGTGGGTCCCAGCTAGCAGGGGGTATTCATTTTTTTGGGCGTAATAAGGAGGCACTTCCTTGCGGGCGAAGATATAGCTGGTGGGTCCGACCTGTCAGCGGGGGGGAACGTTTTTTCGCGAAACACAGCGGCCCTTCCTGTGGGTCCTAGCTGTCAGGTGGAGGAATCATTATTTTGCGCGTAATAAGGAGTCATTTCCTTCCGTGCGGCCGTGGACCCAACTGTCAGCCTCTCCACGTACAGTCCACTTCCGATGGATGTCGTTCATTGACCATGTTGACCAGGTTGCGTCGAGAGAACCAAGGCGGTGGACGATGGCGAGGCCTAGGAAAGGAACGACATGGAGCCAGGGAATACTCGGCAGTTGTTTCCCACGCGGAGGAGTACGAGGGTTTACTGGTTCGTCTGCCGTCGCCGGAGAATAACAGCAGGTGTGGGTGAGTAGAGGGATGGCTAGGCCAGCGATGGGGAATGCGGTGGGGCCGTGAGGCTCTTGGCGGCAACATAGCCGGCCACGGAGGAGGAGGAGCGAGCAGTCCTTGGCGCTTGTTTGAGCGGCTGGAGCATGAAGAGCAGAGATTGAAGAAGCACGACAGCCGTTGGATGGACATCCAACAGTCACTGCTCTCGTGTGTTGACTAAGTTGACAGGGCGTTGCGTGTGCGTCAACCTTTTTTTTTATGAAAGCATACGCGTCAACCTGTAGTAGGCGCACAAGTCAGCCTCAAATCTGTGGAAAACAGCATACAACCCATCTGCCATTATTTCTAATAATGTACAGCCCATTTGCTAATTCTTAAGATTTTTTTTGGGAGCCCATCTTCTTTTTGTTAGCATTACACCCCATATTGGGGCCACGGTTAAAAAGTATACGAAATTTTGCATATTTCGGTGCGGTCAACTGTTTTTAATCCAGAAATATCGATTCACATTAAAACTATTTTGAAAATTAATTTATATAAATATAAAATCAACATAATTGTCCACGCATAAAAATCTATGGAATTTAAGATCTTGTAATGAAAAAAAATGAAACTAATTCCCGGTTTGATGTCTTTTAAAAATGTACAGGCCATTTACGGGCAAACCGAATGAAACTCTCCTCGTCTTGAAACATTTGCACCCAGTGAGGCCGATAAAGCAAGTAGGCCTTGTTTGGGTATTTCTTTAAAAAATAGAAGCGGGCTAGCCATTTTCAGCAAGAAAAAAACACAAGCCCCGGGCTCATGATGTGGTACACATAAATAAAACCACAGCTAGGCAGGGCCTGACCCCGTTGTTACCCTGATCCGTCGCTAAAACTAGTATAAATAACAACTGCTTGTTCCTCATTGTCTCAAAAAAAACTGCTTGTTCCTAAAAAAAAACTGCGCGAATTGCTGGGTCCCTGGTGTCAGCCGCTCGTAGTGTAATTCTCTCGTTTATTGACTACGTTGATGATGGCGTGAGCCCCAGATGTCCAACCATTAGGAGGAACCATATTTTTGGGCTTGTACTATAGAGGCACTTGCTTGCGTACTGCCATGACGCTGGTGGGTCCCTATTGTCATCCTCTCCACGTACAGTCATCTCCTTGTTCCTCTCGGTTGTTGACGACGTTGACAACGCAAGAGGGCGGCGCACCGCGCACGGCGAGCGAACCAAGGCCGCAAGGCGGAGGACGACGGCGAGGCCTCGGACGGAACAAACAGGGGCCGTTGAAGATGCGCCGGTGCAGTCGCAGGCGGAGGGGAGTACGAGGGTTGACTGGTGGGGGTGGTGGGGGCTAGTCACTTGGCTTCTGTAATGCACAGTGAGCTCAAGCAGCCGGCGTGAGTGATGTTATTTCCCTTGGTTGTGATTTGTTACAATATTTCACTCTAAATTAAACGAATGGCAAGCCATTTGCCTTGTTTCAAAGAAAATATGACGGTCACAGCCGAATTGAAAAGGGCAGGAACATCTAACTCCAGCTTACAAACTGTACAAAAGCACGAGGGTTGATTGTTCATTAGGTTTACAAAAACCCAGATTGAAAAGGGCAACAACATCTAACTCCGGCCTTTGTTTTCGGCATTCACGGTCAAATGAATCGGTCAGGTCCATAGAATGAACATCTGGATCGTAAAATTTCTCGGATTATGACCACAATATGTTGTAAATAGAAGCCCGGCACGCGTTCGTAAGCTCTTTTGCCCACAAACTCCTTTTTTGCTCTTGACATACCCATCCGTCAAAACCATGCTGCTGATAAACTTAAGCCTGATGGACAATAGTAACCTCGCATTCAGCAAGAAGAATGTGACAAATCTTGTGTTTGCACGGTTGGCTACATATCGTTCTAGCGTTATTGTCTTCAATCGAATCTCATGAGAAGTGAGAAAATCCCGATGCTTACGAATCCACCGATTGGTTATAACTTTCTTACCCCGTCCTGTTGCCTAAATAGACATGAAGATTGAAAACAGTTAAGGTCTAAAAGAAGAGTGTCGAAAGAGCAACAGTTGAACGGTTAATTCTAGTACACTATATGCGGGCTTCCAATGTGCGTGAAATTATCACCTTTATATACAACTTCTCCAGACATGGAAAGCATTGCAGCAAGCCAATAATCTTGTTCAGATCAAAACTATTCATTTGGATATATAAGATCTTCACAGAATCCAGCACCATTGATATGCCATCCATGGAGAAACTCTTCATTGAGCATAGAACATAATATTAGTACAAAATGTGTACTCCAAGATGATATATAAATTATGCGCAGAAATTTAAAATGCAGCATATGGTTACAAGTGTAGATGATAATATAAAGTACCAAGAACTGTGGAGCCAAACACCATATTGAAATGAGCACAGAGATCATGTATTACACCCAAGGTCTCCAGTTTAGGCGCAGAGAGGACAATTATTTGCAACGGTGAATAACTAGAATCAAGGATCAACCTTTGAAGTGAAGGGGCATCTTGGATGATGAGCTGCCTTCCGTCAAAATAAATTCCAATTCTTACAAGGTTAGGCGACTTTATTTGGAGACAACCGATTCTAACTGTGAAAACAAGCACCGAGCACTCCTAGCAGTGGCAACTGGAGTGGATGATGTTGTGCAATGAGGCCTACGATATACGAACCCGCACAAGTGAAAGTTTCTTGAGAAATGGGAGTCGAAGGTTTAGTACCAGATTATGCGGAAGGTAGCACAACGCAAAGGTGGCGGTGTGGAGAGAGGAGGAAAACCGCGAGATGGACATCGGTGCCGAGGGCACAAGTTCATGGCGCTCAGTATGTGGTATGTGATTTCGGGGGAATAGTAGAACTCAAGAAGCTGTAGTTCTGTGAATTGTGGGATTTCAGCCAAAGGCCCACCGTTCGGGGCATGGTATGCTTGCTCAGGTAGCATGAAAGGATGCAGAGGCTTTGAAGGTGGGAGGAGATGATGGCTCTGGGATTTCAAAATCATTGAAGAGAGATAGCTGACGACAGTCGAGATTAAGGGGCACGGCGCGCCATAGAGGGCGCCACCGAATTGAGAGGACTTGGGTGCGGCAGCAATCCTTGGTGGGGAGAAGAGAGATGATCTCCCCAAGGATGGCGTCCGGGAGATCGCTGATGCGGTCCACCCGAGATTCTACGGAGTTCACAGGATCCGGTGGGGCGGGATCGCCGCTTCTCCCAGCCTCTCGGGTGCGGGATCTACAAAGTCGTCTTGTGGGAGCCTCATCTTCTTGGCTACTGGGGTCAGCCGACTCCATTTTCTCGAGGCGTCGCCAAGGCCAAGGCCACGGATTTGAGCAGAGTAACTAATGACGAGCCTAGTTGTAGAAAAGTAGCGAAGAAGAAGGGGAGCTGGGGTTTTCAGAGGGAGTGAGGAAGAAGGGGAGCTGGGGTTTTCAGAGGAGTGAGGTGAGGAATTTGGGTGTACGAGTGGAGCGAGATGACGTGAGGTGGGTGGGAGCGAGGAGGAAGAAGAGCACCCATTTTTTTGTGGGGGCGGGGGGGCGGTGTGCTGGGTGTGGGTAGCGCCTTTTCAATTGATTTTACTATTTACTAGTGTGGATTGGCTGTTTTGTCTTGGGCCCAGAGAAACAATTACTACTAGTACAGTGGAGACACTCTCTGACTACCCGAAAAACAATTACTACTAGTACGGTGGAGACACTCTACCGCTTGGCTCCTCCTAGGTCATTGAAACGTCTCCCTCTCGAATGTTGTTATACTTTTGTTCGCCGACATTACGGGCCATGCAGCAAGACGGCCCAAATGCCATCCACCAAATTAGCGAGCAAGATGCAGGTGGAGAGTCACCCCGGTCAGAAGCGCCGCAAGAACGAGCCGTCGTATCACAAAACCCCACCTCCCCGCAGTCTAAGTTTGACGGACGAAGCAACCATCATTGCACTCCTCGTTGAATCCCCTTCTCCCTCACCGTCTTCAAGAAAAGGCAACACTCGCATCTGCCACTGTTCTTCTCTCCCAACGAAGGGAAGGTAAGCGGATCCGTGATGTTGGTATATTTTCGTTCAGAGAAAAAAAGAACTTTTGCAAAGCAGTAACCGATCCTCACTCTCTTTTTGTTTCATTGTCATTGTGATTGTGTTTTCCTTTCAGTGGTCTCCTAGTATTCGTCAGTTCATGATGGACCAAGGAGAACCAGGCAAAGATATGCCGATATTGGAGCAGACGCGGGAGGCTAATCCCCACGAGACAGAGAGCTCCAAGAAGATGGTGGCAGCCACCGAGCCGACCCCAGATCACGCCACGGCCACTCTTGAGATGTTCAACGCCCGTTTGAGGTTACAGCCCGTGGCACCGCATGACAGTTTTCCCCTTCGAGGATGTGTCCCCCCCCGAGCTGCCCAAGGTGATTTCCTTCTTTGCCGATCTCGATTGTGGTTTTTCATCTAAGTATGTGGTGATTTTTTAGAAAAGGAAGTATGTGGTGATTAATAATGCAAAATTTTATTAGCTTCGATGCCATGCTATACATAGTGGTTTAAATAACTTGTGGTTCTTATCCGAAAAGTAATTCAGAATTTGTTTTTGTTTCAATTAGAGCCACGATGCAGACAAAGGATTGTGTGGTTGTGCATGTCACTCGCTATGAGGCAGACGACCTGAATATACGACCGGGAAAAACAGAGTTCTTAGGCTGTTGGATCACGGAAGCCATTTGCGGTTATACCAATGAAGAGTTGTATTCCAGCCTCACTTTGTTGACAGCGTGTTGTCCAGGTGTCTTGAAGCACAAGAAGTTCAAATCTACTCCTTCGTTTGTGAGGCATACTGTTCTTGTCAAGCTTACGCAGGAAGATGACGTGGCATGCCTCCACAAACAACTTTATCAGTGGCAAGGCCACAAGGTTGTCTTCATGAAGGTTCATAGGATTGAGCTGCTGCGGGACGTCCTCGATGATGTTCATGGCAAGGTCCGTCTTGTGTCCAACCCAAATTAGATCGAGGCATGAAATAGTTGCCCCAACTAGTGTTTAATAGTAGTTTGGATTGTGTCTAATTATCCGAACCTTGCCTGTTATCGACCCCTCTGGGGCTAGTGCTCTGTTTGAATCCGTCTATGGGAACTGCTGCTACTTTTGTGTGCCCGTGAATCATGTGAGAACCATCGTAATTGTTGCCAAAACAGATGCGTCCTCACTAGTTTTTTCATGAATATGGCATGGTAAGACATAAGTTGTCATAGTTTATCATACGAGCAGTGTGTGTTTTGATTAAATAGAGCACTCGTTCGAGAACCGTGCGCTGACGTATACATAAGTACTTGTAAACACTGTTGGTGCTACCCCACTTGTAAGCAGTTGTGCAAAACACGGCACATTGGCTCAGCTCGCTTCAACACTAGGCTATCGACCAGCTAACAATCAACAATCATTGTCTCGACATATAAGCAACTACTATGTATCTTGTTACGATGGTTCATGCGATTAATTGAGGCCACAATGTAATAAATTCCAAGCGTTCACACGCTTACTCCAGCGCTCATGTGGAACACTCACAATTAAACTCGTCTTCATAAAAAATCTTGAAAAGCATAAGTTAAGAAATTTTATACATCTCAATGATTCATAGAACATAACAAACATATACTAGTTCACAGAAAAGACAAAGTTGTGAGAAGGTTTACAAATCAGGAAAAAACAAGCAAGGCTTCTCACGAGCAAAGGGCCTCCGGCAGTTTAAATTTCCTGGAGTTCACTCTGGTTTTTCTTGTTGCCACCATTCAGGGTTAGGTTCTCTCATTCGAGAATAACCAGTTATAATTGTGGTCTCGGTGGAATGCTGAATCGAACCATGCAAAGGTGTCTTGACCAGCTGAAATGCTTGCGCATTCCACTAAATTTAAGCACCGCTATTTGCCGAAATAAGCAGACCACAATGCCTCTTGTCCGCGCACCTGTCCAAAAAACCGCCGTGCAACCGTGCCAGCTAGTCCTCGGCCCATGGATGAACTAGTAGAAAGTGCATTCCGGACTAGGATGCAGTTGTTTTTGCTTTCGTCCTGCCTTTGCAATCAGGAAGTAAAACGTACGAATCAGCTTCTTTTAGATTGCGGTGGTCATTCTACCTTAGTTACTACCAATGTAGGGATACCTTGAAGACGGGAGGTTAGACGACGGCAACGAGGGGTAGCCATCTCATTTTGCGCAGTTGTACTAAAACTGAGGTGTGTGCTTTTGATTGCGCGGATAGAAACGATACGGAGATGACATCCCGAAACGATATGGAGAGTACATCCTGTTTGCGCAAATACGAAATACGCTTATTTAAACGGTGACACATATTACTAATTTCCCCGTTTCCTCTTAGAACCAAGTCCTAGATTCATGCTACAACTTTCCCACTTTCTTCCCTGTTTGAACCAACGCTTTGAGTTCCTTTGTATGAACTAGCTTTACTTCTAATAATAGTAGAAGTCTAGGTGGCTTTGGAACAGAGGACGGAAGTAGAAAAGGATCCACACGAAGGGGGAAGAGCTGGGGCAGTAGAGCAAGGCAGGTTTTGAAGGAATATATACCTGAGGGTCGTAAGCATGTGGCAAAGACGGCATCGGGAGGCCGCATCTTGGCCACAATACCGCATGGAGGAAGAAGGCGTCGGAGGCCCTCGAGCCGGGCTCTCTCGGAGAGAATGGCACGGCCGCGATCGGGACACGCTGGGCAGCCGTTGGTCTCCTTCCTCGCCGCCGACAAGCCTATGAGCGATGCACCTACACCCCTGCCCGTTCGAGGTTGTCCGCCGATTTGTGACCAGCCGTGAGCTGAGAGAGAGAGTGTGGCCACCTATGTCTTGCTTAGATCTGGAGAGCATGAGAGAGTGCACGAGAGGAACCCTAATAAAGCAAGCTCTAAGGCTCCTGCTTTTATATATAGTGTAGTGATTTTGTTGTAACGGCTTCAAAAAAATGCGCTCCTACGTGTACCCGCGAGTGGGTGTGAGAGACCTAGTGCGTGCATGCACCGCTTCTCTTCGTGAGAGTACAATATATACTATGGCCAAAGAACGTTCGTCGCAAGAGTAATAGTATAAGTGTGTGACATGTGAGCTAAAATAAAATGTGCGCTGCCTTTTTGTTTTTAGAAGTTACGAGGGTAGGGTGTGAAGAGCACATATGTGCGTGACATCTACCTGAGATAGAGGATGGAGTGCGACGTGCGAGTCTGCGAGAGGACTCGGAGAGTCGTGACTCGTGAGGGTGCATGTGTGAGAGAGAGGGGGCACGTATCAATGCAATGCATGTGTCCGTAAATCATTATCCGACAAGCGTTCGCGAAGCCTTTTCCCCGATTTAACGCCAGAAGAACCGTTAGATCGGCATCCGACAATGTCGGTTTGCCATGTCATTTAACAGAATAGCCACTCCTCCTACACACAAATTTTCCACGTGAGTGTTAGCAACTGCCGTATGCTCCCTCCGTTCGAAATGGGTGCATATAGCTTTATTGAAAATTAGAACCTCGCAAACTTTTACCGAGTTTTCGTGTACCAAATTGCACATGTAGAATACCCTGTATATATCATTTCATTCATCTTTGATAGGTAACTATAAAGATGGGTGAGGAGTCTACAAAGAAAGACCATCGTATCACCCGCAGCAATTTCAACCATCCTTTAGTGTCGAGGAATATCATAGGAACTCTATATGATATGATTTTTATAGGATTTTTCCTTTAGAGCCAATTGGTTCATAGGAATAGATTCATATACTCTACATTTCAAAGGAAATAAACATGATATCATTTCTATAGCTTTAGAGCCACTTGGTTCATATGAATGGATTCCTATACTCCCATAATTTCAAAGGAAAATAAACATTAGCGTATATTCAATAGAAAAGTTCCTATGATATGAACAAAATTACATCTCTTTACTAACCCCTCCTCATAGGAAATGAGATACATGTCATCTCTAGATTCAATAGAAAAGTTCCTATGATGTGAACCAAATGACATCTCTTTTCCAATCCCTACTCATAGGAATTGAGATGCTCCATGTCATCTCTTTCCCTACAACTTCCACGTATGCATCTTCTATTCCTAAATAGATAGTACAACCCACTAGTAGCTTTTTTCCAAAACATGCAACTATGGCATAAGAACTATATAGTGTGCCAATAACTTTGAAAGATGGTCGCTGGATTAAGCTAACCCGACGGTCAGAGATGGGCAAATCCGAGCACTCTTGGCCGTTGGATATCATCAACATTCCACTATCGCCACATGTACAATTTAGAAGACTCCATGGTTGAACTTAAGCATAATGCACAAACCTCAAAACACAAGCACTTCTCCTTTGTTCTAGAATCTTCTGTATCATAATTGATTATTATTTTCTAAATGAATTGTCATTACTTGTTTTTTTACTTTATGATTTACAATGCACAACCCCATGAATCTTAACATTTTTATAAAACTAATTGATTTTGAATGAGATGAACTATAAGAACTAAACGAACATCTACATCATGCATATATGACTCAAAGCTTTACATGCTACAGTGTGTATTTATTCATAATTTGGTTTCGAAATCTCATGCGTTCAATACATGTGTACCTTACTAGTTTTGAGTAGAGTAGCAAATTTCACGCGGGCCCAGGTATATCAAAATGTCGGGCCCATGCATCATTGCCTTTCGGTCGAACCTACGTCCCCAATTTTTTGTACATGCTATATCTCCACTGGTCCCCGAACCCAAAATGATGCCTCGTTCTCGTAAAACCAAGCGGCCCACACATATTTAAGGCGTCGACTCGAACCCGTTTACTACGACGTGGCCCCCCACACCATAGTACTCCTACAAACCCTACCGCCGCACTCATCATCGGTTTTCTTCAAGAGGACGAGGGAGAAGCCGATTTGTAGTGGAGGCGCTTTCAAAAAAAAAGGATCTGTAGTGGAGACCCCTACCCTAGGGTGCCCTAGGTAGCTGTCATACGCATCATTATTTTCTATTTTCTTTATGCTCTTGCGGCGCTTAGAGTGAAATGATGGTTGCTTCGTCTGGCCCAAATTTTAATGCGGTAAAGGTGGGGCTTTGTGATTTGACCCCTCATCGCTCATTTTCTACTCTCGCGGCGCTTCTGACCGGGTGCCTCCATTTCCAACAGCTGCTCGAACTGTAATTTGGTGCATCGCACGTGGAACAAGACGGTGGATGAGCCACATGTCCGCCAAAGGGGTCTGTTAAGTGTGTCGCCATTTCGGTAATGCGGACTCGACCGCTTGAGTTGTTACGCCAACACGATGTGAGCAGCATACAACTTAGTTTTGATCCTTGGTGAATCCCTACTAAAATTATCAAAAAAGATACGTTTTGAACTAGCCTCTAAGTCTCGGTTTTTTATTTGTAGGCGTCTCGGTTTATAGGGCCTGCATGTAGTTCTAGGTCATCCATTTGACTAACTAAATATGAGTTACTATGTCACAAAAGTAGATCCTTGGATTCTTATTGGTTGATATGTGAAGAAACAAGAAACGAGGTAGAAGTTAATGCACCGCCCCTTAGTATTGTGGAATTATTTGGTTTTCGTAAGATGACGTGCGTTTGGTTGCAAGGGTGGTCATGAATGGGTTGGGATTGTTCAGAAAATAGACATGTTTGGTTATAAAGCACATGAATGGTTCGAGTCAAAAAAAGAGAATATGCCTTGAAGATCTTGAACCATTCCACCCAACCAAATCGGTCGAATCAAGCGGCCACCCTTTGCATGCATGACTATGTGAGCATGACTGGTGGTCCCGTCTTAAATAATTAGCTCATCTCTTATATTCAGCCAAACACATGAATTGAATGGTTCAATCCCAAAAAATTGAATGGTCCCAATCCATTCATACGATACCTTCAACCAAACACATCCGACGGAGGGAGTAGTTGTATTTAAAAGTCGAGGGCGGGCTTTTCTGCTGCTGTAGGCGGGCAGTTCCGCCTAGTCGGTTCGACAGAGACGCGAGAAGACGAGGGAGTAGGCTGCTGCAAACATAGGGCTGTGTGATTTGACAGTGAGTTACTGCTGGACAGGTGAGGCCCCGTGATTTGACTTGCCAGTATCATTTTAATCAAGGCGCTACGACCGGCGTGAGTCTCCTGATTCCTGACCACCTCCATACAGGTGCCTCTCCTAATGCTCCACCATGTAGTAGTAGAGGCTGGCTCTTGCATGAAAGCCCACTTCTCCACTTTTTCCTTGCCTCTCTTTCATCCACATATGCAAAAATGCCATGTAAAGCGCACTATTGTACTTACTTGCTCCTACAGCTGCTTAAGCTTGCCACATAGGCATAAAGTCTGATGTGGCAAGTTAATCAAGAAGAGAGAGACTAGTTTGATGACCCAAGGAAGAAACGGTGTTAAGCGCGTGTACCTAGGTGAAGAGACAATTTTGAGTCTATAGCTAATTAAATGAAGCAAACTTAGCAACACCATTTCATTGGAAGAGGTCACTCCTTGGCAAATGCAATAAATACTAGTACTCCCTGTGTCCCATTATATAAGAACGTTTTTGACACAGGGAGTATGAAGAAAGAGATAGAGAGGAGTAAAAAATACACTTATAGCCAACCTTATAGCCAAC